>VYXH01000326.1:1554093-1676450 GCA_013397275.1 Burhinus bistriatus
CCCCCCCCCCCTTTTTATCTATTTGGCCTATTACCCTCTCAAAGAAGGAATTTAAATTGATTTAGTCTCTTCTTAACTGACAGTTTATATTACATCTTGTAGAGATCTAAATAGACAACTGACTGGTAGGTTCTAATTGAATATGAAAAAATCTATACTGCTCTGAACAGAGTGCATTCAGAAGATCTTATTTTTATGTAAATGCTTATAAAAATTCAGCAGTGTTGAACAGTGCAGATGACTAATCCTCTACAGGTGACTAATTCGGTGATTACTATGTTTGTGTCGATAACAATCATATCAATTAACATTTAACAAGCAGAGCTCTCAAAAATAAAAAGTATCAGCAGATATACAACTACTGGCAGAAGCAAGCATCATGAAAAATGAAAAGTAAAATTATAGGATATTTTGAATAGTTTTGTTAACCATCTTAAGTTTCTGAAGCACTGATGAGTTATTAGTTTTCTCCTCCACTGATCTGTGAAACAGTTCTGCAACAACATCCCACGGAGATCAGCCTGCTAGTTCAAGATACCTTGAAAACTTTACCATCTAGTCACACAACAGTCTACTGGTTCACAAAAGGAAAATCAGGTTGGATAAAATTCAGAAAAACTCATGCCTTCATCAATAGCAACTGACATTAGTTGAGATTCTCTTTCAGGTACTCCTCCTCTCTCTTGCAAGTAGGATTCCATATGCTTAACAGAGATTGTAAGGCTTATTAACAAAGCCTTTTAAAAAAGCAGGGGGTTTTGGTAGTGGTGTTTGGTTTTGTTGTGGGGTTTTTTTGTTTGTTTGTTTTGGTTTGGTTTTTTTTTTTTTTTTTTTTGTTTTGTTTTTTTTTTTTTTTTTTTAAGAAGACAAATTACCAAAAGTGTCAAATCTAAAAATTGATACCAGTCGCTTATTTAAGGAGTCAAGGCTGCTGGTCACACACTGTGTGTATTGAAAATGTATTGGTACCAGAAGACTTCTATACAATCAGCCTTTATGAACTAGCTTCATATTCCCTCAAATTTAATTTGAATGTGTTTTTCTCCCTCGTAACTGACCCAAGATTATAACAAATGCTTCCAGGTCAGTAAAATGTTCTAATTTACTAATCTTGCAAAGCACTGCTAACTTAAAGATATCAGACTTACATCATGCTACTTCCCCAACCCATTCATTTGCAGATTCAAGAAATTCCAATATTGGAAGTCAATTTTTACACCTGCAATATTGACCTAAGGATTTTATGCCACATTAAAGCATTGTTCTGACATTGTTACGAAACTGGCATCTGCAACTTCTAAATTATATTGAAATGGAAACATGAGAAAATACAGTACCAACTCACAGTTAATAACAGTTGAGAACATGGCAGTTATGCAATGACAAGCTCAGGTATGTGTTAAATGAATCTGGAAAGCAAGCTACTTAAATCTTCAGAAGCTGCTTCTTGCATCCTATTATGCAAAGATTTAATTTTTACCCCCTGATGCTTGCAAGGCTTTTTCAGAGGTATTCCTCTCCTATCTGACTGACTTTATCATGATCCAGAGTCTAATGATTTTACATCACCTAAACAGGAAGAAACAGAGGTCCCCAACTAAAATTATTTTTATTTCCTAAACTCAAATATTTATAAGCAGTCAGACATGCCTGTATAGTCAAGGAAAGGAACTTCCAGACAATGCCCACTTCCTGTAAAATGCTGCTGCTTCTTAAGTGATCCTGGCATAAAGCACTGGCCTAATAAAAACAATCACAATTTCCTTCTGTATTTGGACCCAGTAACTATGTAACTTGCTACAAAAAACTTTTTCTTTGTATGAAGTAACAGTTCACATTTTTTCAGAATCCAAATCAGAACTGCAGTTATCACTTACAAATGAAACCACTGGTTTTAAGACTCAGTTGTAAAGTATGTCTTTACTTTTTCACATCTCAGATTATTACCCAAACAGGAAAACATTTAGCAAGCAGTCATGCATGTGTAAATACGAGATGTTAAAAGCTCAACTGATACAATACTTGAATTTCCGAAGACCACATCCCACGGAGAGCTGATAGGCTGTTCTTCTCCTTTTGCTCCACCTTCCTTATCAACACCTTGTATCCCAATGCCTGCTACAGTGGTCACTATCTCTAATTCCAGGTCAATCTACAGGAAGCAAAATTATACACACTGAATGTACAGCATTAACTTGACTGAAGTTACAGATAATTTGAGCTAGATTCCAAAACCAGAGAGTTTTTGCTGACAAAAAAAAAACAAAAAAAAAACCCACCGAAACCCAACCAAAACCAAAACCAAAACCAACAAAACCCACTAACAATTTTCAGGTAATTGTTTATGTAGGAAAATAATTTTACCACAATGTTTGCAGATGTTGGGGGGTGGGGAGGTGGAGAAGGGGGAAGTAGTGGGCAGCAGGAAAACCACGTGCCTGGAATTCTCTTCCACACGCAACAAAAATTAACACTGCTCTGTCAAGGTTTGCTCAGCAGTTGTAGAAGAAAGCATCACAATTTTCTATAGAAATACTCAGATGGACAATGGATATGGATGTTTTATTTCAAACTTCTATAGGAATACAACAAAACTTCAGATACTCTAACAGTATCTCCCATCTCTGTATAAAATCAACTGTACAAAGCAAATTATTTTTGCTGTTACTTTCATGTCTTGGAGCAAAAAATGTATTTATTTTATTTAATTTCTGCAACCTAAATCCCTTTATTTTTCCTTCATCTTTTGCTTATTTTCTAAGTGACATCCAATACCTCTCATGAATTTATTGTGATGATCATGTAAAAAGGGAGTCTTTCATGCATGCATCTTCTAACATTTGTACCAGTAGATGCATTCTTTTTGCAAGGCCCATGGCCTGCACAAACATTTGAAAACATGTTCTGTAGCTGTTGTATTACTTTAATTCTTGGATATCGTCATGGCACATTCAGATGAAAGGGAACAGCTAAATATCATGAAAAATGCTTAAGCAGTATGATTCAGATCTTCAGATGTTTCTGCACTGTCTTTGCTACCTGCAACACTTAATCTCCTGCAGTCACCATGCTAGAGTGATGAATATTAGTAAGATGACCCTGGAGCAATCTACTCATTTTTACTAACAATGTTCCTTTACCAACAGGGAGTCTTGTCCTTTCCAGAATAAAACCTGGTAGCCAGCTACAATGAATACAGTGCAGGGAGTTTCTGGACTAGTGTTTTGAAATGAAACACAGAATGAAACTACTTAACAGTACAAAGGCACCTGAAACTAAGTAAGGATGTACCTCCTCTAATCATGAATCGGACATATTGGTGAGGATCTGAGTACAAGATCTTCTGAGATGCATAAAATACTTTTAATAATAAGGTAATATTCTATTGCTTCAACAAACTTAACTTCTCATTATTCTAAATTTGACCTAACCAAATGTAAGATCCAATGACAGTATATATAAAGAGTAACATACTACATGCTAAAACCTTCCAAATGTTGAATCAAAAAAATCCACATGCAGACAACTCTGAAATTCAAGCAGTTACCTGTACGTTAGAGACCCAAACAGCTAACAAAAGTTTAGATATTCAGTGAACCATAGTAGTACAATAACTTTAGATAAGAATCTGATAATACTGGAAGTGAAACAAAAACAATTCTTGCTTCCAGTACTAAGAACAGATGTTTCTCACAAGAGCAAAGTAAGAGTCACTAGGGGAAAAAAAACCACAGTTATGCTAGAACGAGTAGTGCCTATCATCTTCATTTGAAAGGAAGTACAAAAGTATATGTAGCCCTTCAAAAAACAAACTGCACAAAGCGTTTATTTATAAGCTACTGGGCCAAATTTCCTTCCTGATGTTGAGGGTATTTGGAGAGTAACTAATCTGGTATAAATTTTCATCTGTCTAGGTAGCATAAGGTATGAGGTTAAATTTTGAACTTCCTTACGGAAAATTTACCTTTCTAATTAGGTGATTTTCTGTATCAGCTACATAAATAACATTATTTTTTATAGCGATCCCTTGTGGTGAGTTGAAAGCTGCCTCTGAAAATCCTCCATCTCTCCTTCCACTGTTTGGACCTATAAATGAAAAAAAAAAGCAAACTCAAAAGTAATTTTAGAAAAAAACCCCTTAAAAATAAAGTGCATACATTTAAATCTGTAAGAGAATTACATATTCTAAGAGATACTTTCACAGCACCTTGTACAGTTTACATTATTAATATTTTGTGTAGTCTTGTTTTAGTCAGTGTGGTATGTAATTACAATAGCCTGGTGCTATTAAGTTTTGAACTCATTCTCCACAAGTTCTCTGCTTCTTTAAGCTCATCTTCCAAACAGAAGTCTTAGTAGGGGTCTAAACCGCTCCTGTTCCCTTGCACTAAAGGACAACAGCAACAACAGAAGACAGAAATAAAAAATTACATCTTTTTTTATTCACGACTACATCAAAGCAAGCCAGTAGGAAAAACTTTAAATTCCAAAACTCAATTCCATTTCAATGGTTTAGATTTTGGTGTAATCACAAATGACATTAATATTTGAGTGGCAGCATTTTCTCATTAATAATAATAATAGGAAAAAGATGACATGGAACTAATTACATAAAAGAACAGTGAGAATGACGGAGTCTTCTGCACAGAACAATCAAGAAATAGAGAGGAACACGACCTGAATATAACAGTATGAAGGTAAGCACTGTATTTCAGAGGGAGAAACATTTAAAGTACATTAGCAGTATGTGTCAGCAGAAGACATTTAGATAGGAGTTATGCGTGCATCATGATTTATGATGCAAATACAGTAATTTCAACCTTTGTGCATGCCCACATTTATTACTGTATTATCAACTTCATTACACTACTTCCTGCCCAATGAATCATTTAACTGAGTCACTGAAATACACAAACTTTTACAAGCTACTGTCAGAAGACAATTTCGACCTTAACAGACATGAAGCACTGAGGTGCTGGTGTGTCAGATTCCAGTAGCTCCCCTTGGTAAACGTTAGGGTGCCAGAGAAGGGAATAGCACAGAGTGCCACAGCAAGGAGGGGTACCAGTTCAGAGGTTAGGACACTTCCCTCTGAATTGCTAATGACTATCCCACAACACTAAAGGGCACCTTGTCAGCAGAGACGTCGTCTCACATATCAAACAGAATATGATATAACAGAATTTTGTTCTAAGAAATCCTGTTTGTACTTCCCATAAGAGAAGGGTATTAAGACTACTGCCTTCATCAGGTTAACTTGGATAATTAGTCTGTCTATCCAATGCACTGTTACTTCAAATAAAAAGAGATTTTCTTTCTTTCTCTAAAAAGCACTGCCACTGGTATTTTTATGAGGTTTGCTGGATCCTGCCATGGGACAGGCATTAGTAAATACCAGACTAAGTAATATAGGACACATTAGCATACAGGTCCTGATTCTGAGCCATAAACGAACCATTGTTTTCAATGATTCGGGGATTCAACCACTTCCTAAATCTGTCTATTATGGCTGCTCATAGATGGACTGTCCTAATAGCTATGTACTTGGTGCATTCAAGATGTAACTTTGGCCACTGTAGCAGATTAAAATAAAAACCAAATCTGAATGTTTCATTTATGAAAGAGTAAAGCATACAAAGAGTGTGCAAGTTCAACTACATTTTCTTGATTTGCATTGTAAGGCAAATAGTGATTTTACAAAAACAGAGATTAGTTTTTTTAAAGCAGAAATGTTACTAATATAAACTTTGTAACAAATGTAACTAAATTTAAAATACTTAACTTTCACTATTTTTAAAACTTGATTATATGTTACACCTCAATTTTGTTGAGAACACAGGCCTTTTCGTATATACTAAGGTAACTCCATTTTCAGGTGCCTATGCACTAGTGTAATGCCACTGTTCTTAATAATATTCTCTCCTCCAAAAACCAGAAGGGGATCCTATAGAGGAATGCTCTTGAGTTTAGGAAAAAACCCCAACCACCACCAAAGAAAAAACGCACCCCAAAAACCTCCCCACACAACACTACAATCACAATTCAACATTCATTTCTTCTATTGGAAAGGGAGGCATTATTGTCTCTTTTCTTTTCCTTACTTGCTGCTGGATGTGGATGCACGTCACTTAAATCTAAACCGATCTGCAACTCTTTCAGAAGAATACAAAATGTTTTCTCTATAATTCATATTAAACATCACAAAAATAAAAACTTAGTCAATGGAACAAATTAAAAAAAGATCAGACTTCTCAAACAGTTGGCTTGACAGAGTCTCCCATTGACGGTACTATGCTATATCCCCCCCATATCCAGTAAAAGTGATTTCAGTAGGAAAAAAATTTCTAGCAACACTTATAAGCTGCTCAGTTCTCTGAGAAAAGAATCAGCCTAGTAGGCCTAGCGAACACACTCTACTCCTAAACTAAAATTACTATAATAAACTTATATACCCTTACCTCCAACAATGTGTAGAATTTCTCCATTTTTTTGAGTGACCAAAATCCTGTGATGTCCAGTGTCTGCTATTACCAGCCTTTCTCCTGAATCATCTACGGTCACTTTGCCAGGAAACAGCAGGGGAGAAGGTGGGAGGGAGTCTCTGTATAGCTTTATTCCAATGTTGTTATCTTTGATTTGTCCTCTCTCCTTGTAGAATTTCAGTGTTATAGAAGTAAATAAAAACAACTTCTCTCTGTGTCCTTCTCCAACAAGTGAAAACAGCATGTTTCCACGAGGCCCAAGAACGACCAGAGTTGGCCAGCAGGACACTTCTAGTTCATGCCACAGTGTTGCATCTGCATCATTTACTACAGGGTGGACAATATTATACCTCAGAATGGCACTTTTAATGTTATCCAGAACTTTTTCATTTGGGAATTTCGCTGAATGAACACCAACGATAATAAGACCATCTGAAAGGAAAAAGAAAGTTGTGCATTGAAACATATTTGCATTTGAATTAAAAAAAAAAGGAAAGATGAAGCACAGTTATCTCACAATGTGACTGACTGCTTTCCAGAATGAAAGAGGATTTGAACAAACAAAAAGCAGTTACATCTCAGTACAAATATACATAGCTATGTATACAAAATACTGAAACTGAGAAATAACATTTCTGTAAAATTACTGAACTTTAGGACCATTACTTCCCCAGCTGGTTGATATTTAATATGTCATAAATTGTTCTTAGTTCCTGAACCTCTACATGCTAAGGTAGAAAATACTTACAAAATAATTATGGGTAAGTTGTAACAGTTCAACTGATACTTTGTGTTTTTTCAGATGTTTATGATACCTCTTTGTCTTTCAATTCCTATACACAACTATGTTGTTTTAGAAAATGAATTCTTTTCCACATTTAACTAGGAATCACAAATGTAACACTGAACTCTGGAAGTCCAGAGTTACCTTGGCATATCTAACTCTACATAAACAGTAAAAAAAAGTTATAAGCTTCTGAAATCAATACAGTATTCTATATTTCAAATAAAAATGGCAGCACTGACAACTATGACAAAATGACAAAGAGCACTTCTTACAAACCAGGCAGGCTTGAACGCTTCTCCTAAAAAAAAAAAAAAAAAAAGAGGGGGGGGGGGGGAGGAGGGCAGGGAAGAGAATTAAATAATTTATTTTTGCTCCTCCCCTTAAAATGTTTAACTTAATTTCTGTATTTGGTTAATAAAGACAATGAAGAGTTTACGTTTTCCCATAGCAGGGATAACTGCACTTGAAACCCTAGTATGAAGGTGTTGCATAAGCATAAAGTAGTGTAATTCTGCTTACATACACTGTATACATAACACCAAGCCTAAAATCAATCAAAAGCACACAATTATGAGCTGCCTTGAATTGCTTGCTTGTTTTCTTAGTTTTACGAAATTCAAACACAGAAATCAAAATGTATGGCTCAAACTTCAGCTGCTTTTCCCTTGTGATAAGAAATAAATCCACTTCCACCCCATGAAGACAATTGTGTAAGCAGTCCCAAATTTTCCACTCCGCCTTCCTACCCAACAGAAAAAGAATGAAGAGCCTTCCTTCAATCAAGCCACTTTTCAGTACTTTCTAGGAGCAAAAAGAGAGGGGGAGGAAAAAAAAAAGACAACATGACTACATCCTTTTTCAGGGCTTTAAATTATGTTTTACTAGCATAATCTCTACTAAATGAAGTAAACCGTGCATATGACATCAATAACATACTTCGTCTCACTTTGTACTTAGAGCATACTATTGGCCATAAGCACAATCTTGTTATAGTCAAAGTAACTGGTCAATTCTGACTGAAGTAAGGAAGATAACAACAGTAACCATGCATTGTAGAAAGCTGCAATACAATAAACCAGAACTGTTAATCTTACGGAAATCCTTATACCTTACTACTTATCCAAAAATCACTCATGTTTCTGGATAGCACAAGCATTTTGTAACCACAAATAAAAATTGGGATCTTTCTACTTCTTTGTGTGAGTAAAAGTCTTAAATTTTCAGGTGACTTTTTGTCTTATTTTGAGAAGAGGAGTGAAATTATATGGGAAAGGAAAATATCCTTAGAGTTGACACTCGAGTTAATTTTACCGCAGTATTAGAAATTATTTTGCCAACAACAAAAAAGTACTTTTTTTTTTTTCCCAGTCAGGTCTATAAAAACATTTAGCATTTATAAACCCTTTTATCAGTAGCATTCAAATATCTGTGGCGTTTCCTTCCTTCCCCGAGTCACCGATCTCTATAGGTGGATTCCCTGTAGTGCTGTATTTTTTCAGTAATACAAGTAATACGAAAAAGCAAAGATGACTTGAAGTCTGTACAGGGAGGCATGGAGGAAGAACAGCCATTATCCAATCTAACCCAATTCTGATGATGCTTATACTCTGAAATATGATGAGTGTAGATTCTTGAAGAACTCCGTAAGGTTCTTAAATCAGACTAATTTGTGCTTGTACAAATACTCACTGCAATTGAAAATGTTGTATTGTGTTACTATAGACAAAACAGGTTTGGTTGAACAGCTCTTAAATTTAGATAAGCAGGATACAATTTAGTTATAAAGCATAAAGGCAAACGTGCAATGAGAATCTCTCAGCAAGCAAGTTCTGTTATTTGGTGCTTACTCTCATATTGTTATGCTTCATCCTAAACAACAGCCAATGGAAATAGCCCTCCTGAAAGGACACTCATCTAGAAAAGAGAATTTTTTAAGTAAATGTTATCTAAGCAATGTTTTAAGAAGACGTGAGAGTATGAACTGTTTCAGCTACTTGTAGTAGCAGATACTTAATTTTTAGAAGGCAATTTTCTTCTTATTCAAGTATAACCATTTGTTACAACAGGAAAAGACTTCAGTTTATCACAAATCTAAACAGAATATAACCTAAATATTTTTAATCATCTTGCTAACTAATTTATCTCATCTTCCAGCTTCTCATAGTTGCTAGAACAGTACCTTTCTTTCCCCCAGTTTTTCTCTCTTCACTCTTCCAGTTGAAATTGCAATTAGCAAAATCCAGAATTAACTCCCCAAGAAGGAAAACCACACACAAAATAACTTTTTGCAACTTGCACAATGCACCTGGCTCCTTAACAAAGAAAATAATTTTATTTATTTAACATTCTAGCATTTTAATTTTTAATCCAAAAGAAGTGTACTTTTTTTCAGCAATACATCACCTATCTTATACATTTTATTTCATTTAGCATCAACTGTTATGTGTCACACAACAATTCATTCTAAACTGGAAATTTACATACCAGATCAATAATGTTATTTGGTACCTATCCATTAAAGGGCTTCACTCTTTGTAAAACATCAAGCAAATATGTAAAAATAAAATGCCTTTGTAAAACTGTCCTCCAAAAGCCCTGCAGTTACATTCAGTGGGAGTTCGACATTGCAAGAATGATGAAACTAGCTTGAACCATGGCCCAAAAAGTAACAGCTGTAAACAACTGCATCCAATGACATGGTTTGGAATGGAATGTAGTATTTACTTCTATGCTTTTCTCCTACCTTTATGGTAAAGGTGCAATCTGGCTAGCTGGACATCTTTGTTTGACCCTCACCTCTGGTTTTGTGGTACAAATGTAAGAAAGGCAATTATTTCAGGTCTTAAATAGTTGTATTATTTGAGCTCAGATTAGTTTGTTTCCTTCCAAAAAAACCCAACCTAACTTAATCTCAGGTTGGCTTTTTATTCAGTTACAGAGAAATGGAAAACTGTTTTTCTCTTTTAGCTCTTCTCCTCAACCATAGAACTGTTAATGGAGAAGAACAGCATTTGCAGGAATAGTAATATTTCAATGTGACAACAGGAAAGGGTAAAGTGCTGCACAATAAAAGACTTAGTTGAATACAACAATTTCACAGATGGAGTATTAAAAAATCACTACAACTGATCCAGTCTTTATCAATCCTATAGGAACAGCATGTTGCAGTATAAGACAACTGAAGTTGTAGTATCATTAACTGCTGAACTCCAAACAGCAGGTCAAACATTTTAACTGTAATAGGATCAGCAGCAGTGCTTATATTTGTCCTTCAAAAAGATCATTAAAGATAGAAAGACAATTCTATACTGAACACCTGAACAGCACAAGTAAGTTATAACACCCTCTCATGAAGAAAACTCTTGCGGAAACTGATGGATGCTATGCTGAGATATAACAACATGCACACCATTTAAAACGCTTTCTTTGAAGGATTATACCAGAGTACAACACTGGACTTATGCCAAGCTATTTCTGAATATTAAAAAGTACTCCCTCTTATAGAAGTCATTTCTGAACTGCTGATAACATGAACTGAATATGCACTGGGGTTTAAAATAACTTTCTGAATGCCACTTGAAAAACAGAAATAGCACCACTGAAGATAGCAGCGAGAACATATCAGATAAAGATGCTAGGTGACATTTAATTCTATGGAAAGCAGTCTTCATTTTGGAACAGATCTCCTGAAGTTCCAGACAACAGAACTATGTGTGTATGTTCAATGATATATATAATGGTTTAGGATCACCTTAAAACTACAGCTCCTTGTGTTCAGACTTCTCATGTCTGACAATCACACTGCTGAAGTTTCAACATACTACATGTGAGAAGGCATTTGAACAGCATTTAAAAAAATATATCACAGTATGAAAAATATATGTACACAATGTACAATCAAAAAAAGACACTGCTGTAAATTATATCAATACTGAGGTTTGTTCTCAGTTATACACAAAAATAGAGGCAACATTCCTTCGGATATACAAACAATACATTAAAGATCCAAATGCATTATGAGATAGACACTGTCAGAGTAAGATGTTGTTTTCATTCTGACTAATATTCTCTGCCAGGTCTGCACCTTTGCCGCTTCTATAGCATGACAAATATATGTATTAAATGTGTAAATACATGCTATGTTTACAAATCTAAAATTTAGTAAAGCTGCAGTTTCACTATATATTTAATCTGACTTGCTGCTGCCAAAAGAAATCATGTTACTCATCTTTTGCACCAAAATCACTTTTTGCAATAATGAGCTGATAGATTTTGGAAACAACCCAACCAAAAGCGAACCTGTTCCCCAACCCCTGAAAGAAGGGACTTCCATTAACTGAAGCAGAGAGTACATGAAAATAGAATGAAACTCCAGAATAAGGCCAATACCAAGACACCTGTATTAACATATCTAGACATTCTTAAAGCATTTTTATATGTCTGACATCCATTCTAATTTATTCTTCCAACCTTTAGCTTTCTCAAGTTTCTCAAATCAACAACTCTCCTTTTTCTCCTAGTGATCAGTAAATTATGTTTGCCTTTGGTTAAGATAATGTACATTGATATAAAACCATCTACTGAAGAATTCTTCTACGGCTTAAAAACTCACAACCCTTACTGCCTTGATATACTTAAACATACATATTTCAATATATAGCCTTATACAACTGAATGCTAAAATTTACAGACTTAGCACAGCAAAGAAAGGTTAAATAATCCTGAAAAGGCTGACAATCAAAACATGAAAACAACAGACAACAACGAAAAGAGAGATCTATAGTTAAGAAAACAACCCTATTTTTCTTTTTGTTTGAGCCATCAAGCACCTTAATCTCTTCCTGAATGCAACTGCTATCCTCTGTTTCCTAACACATTAAATTTAAGATTAATGTTACACACACCTGCTCTTCTTTCCTTTTACCTTCAATTGTTTTTCCAGTTTCATCCCAAGTATTTTTTTTCTCACTCTGGCTCCTGTAGGAACAGGATAGCTCAAACACAAAAAGAATTTATCACCTATCAGCAAAGTACTTTCCTCAATAACAACTCCTATGACAGGAAGTTTAATAAAAGTCACACAAAAAAAAGTGGAGGTCCAGTTCAGTTCACAGTGCTACAGCCTCTTCTACTTTAGCATAAAGATGTTCAAATACTTTAAAGAGAAAGCTTGTGAGGAGAGGTTGTTAAAATTATTTTTTTGTTATCAACTGATTTAACATCTTGGCCTTAAAATCAGATTAAGGATATGACAGCTATATTAATACAGTAACACCCTGCTACAAAATGTTAATCATTTAAAGATAGTATTCATTATACAATCAATGTAATCTTCTGAAATCTCAATCCAGACCTCCTTCCCAGCATGTCTGATATCCACAGTAGTCTATTTATCATTTGCTAATCACCTTCCACTTAAAACTGCCTCCCTCCAAAAAAAATGCCATGATAGTTTTTCCTTATTAAAGTTCCTCATATCTAAAACATTGTATCAAATCTCAAATTTCTCCAAAGCAAACAGCTAAGCTTTTCAAGGTAGAAAAATTAGTGTATTTGAGTCTTCTGTAAAGTGCTATGTAAACCTGCAATATGTAAGTGAACTACTTAAAGAACGTGAAATTTAAAGGCATTGTAATTTCTTTTTCTAGTGAAAGTAGGTAACACATGAAAATAAATGCTGCCAAAATTAAAATCAATCAGAAACACCAATGGAGAATCAGACTTCAAAATTGTAAGACAATGTTGGTTTTATTACATATATAGTATATTTAATATAGTATTTTTAGGGCTGAAAGTAACACTGTTCTTCATCTCACTGTTCAGTCTATTAAAATATCCAAGATAAGTGAGTAGCTGATACATTCCGTGTAAGACCACAGCTTATCTCTGACAAGTCATCATGATCACAAGAGACTGCATTCTAAACAGTAATTACCCTGCATTTTTATTCACTCAGAGAGAGATCTAAATTCCCAACTGAGATGAAATCTAAAGAGCTTCAGTCCCTCTCCAGAATACAGGACTACTAGTGGTACATACGGTGATGCCAATACCAAAAAAAAAATCCTAAACCAAGCTTACATATTTTGTTATTTCAGTTAGAGTGGAAAAAAACAAGTAATCTTAACTATATCCATTCTATCACCTTTACCATGTTCTGCTCACAGCTGGTTCCTAAGTCCAGTGTAGAGGGTTATACATGTAGATTAACTTTGACCCTGTATCTTACGTCCTTGCGTAGCTTTTTGCAAATAGCCTTAATTATGAGGATATCAGATTTAGGCTTTAAGCACGTATCCTGTTTCTTTAATGATACAGACACAACAGATACCTTATTTAACCCCATTTAAAAATGTGACGGGAGTATACACAGTCACCTTTTTTAGGCTACTTAAAAGATTAGAAGACATTTTTAGGCACCTCTGAAATTTTGCCAGCTGTTTAGTAACCAGCAACAAAGTGACTCAGCTACTCCGCCTGCAACGCTGCCAGGAAATTCTATTCCGAGCCAGCCAAAGCACTTTTACCTTTATCAGAGTACTGGTGCTCTAACGCGTGGAGATCAGGCAGCAGGTGCAAGCAATTGATGCAGCAGTAAGTAAAGAAATCCAACACCACAACTTTTCCACAAAGGTCTTTGTGAAGAGAAATAGGACCTTCAGTGTTTAACCATTGTAGATCTGGAATACAGAGAACGGACATATCCAGTTAGGGGAAGGGCAGGGAAAGGCAGACGCTTATACTAATTTGCACAACACAGAATGTTCCTTGTGCATTTCACTAAAAAAAAAAGTTCAACATCATTTTCTATGCAGGCAGAAAAGCAAACCAAAAGTCTTCTATTTATCAAACTCATCCTATGTTCCAAAATTCTTCATAGTTAGTACATGAAAAGAAATATTATTAACAAGATTTAAGGTAATATTGAAAGTGTGGTTTATATATTTAAATGGGCACCTTCTAATTGAAAGAACATGTAAACCTCAGAACAATTCTCATGCATTTTAAAACATGATCTACATTATTCAACGCTTAACAATGTCATACAGGTAACAACTGTTTAAAAACTTACATAAATGCTAGTAAACTAAAAAACTGTTAAACTCCTAAATGAGTTTTCCAACGGTTTTGTAAAGAACTAATTTCAGAGATGACTGAAATATTTTTGTGTTTATAGTTTTGATCTTGATTTTCAAAGTTTGAAATGACAGGTATAAATTAATCCTGTTACATGGGAAGAAATACAACCCTTTCATGACCCAGTAGTACTCCTGGTCACTTATTTTAACCACTTGATAAGAGACATGAAAGCATTGTTTTCTCACAGGTAACTGATATTCCTCTGATCCCATAAGAAACTGGTATCAAACTAAGAAATAAATATCCTAGAACATGGTCTGCCGCTGTTATCACTCAACATTTCCGAAAATAATAGGGGCAAAAGTACATAGCTGTGATATGCTGCAAAGCCAAACTAAATTTTTGAAGGACTATTTTTAAAGGCATATGCTGACTAATGTAAAAATCCTCAAAACTTCTACCCTGACAGTTTCAGCAAACTAAGTTTGTACAGACCCAGGAGAAATTATTGCTGCTGAAGTCAGCAGGACAGCTTGTTGTCTATTTCACTAAGAGGAGGATTGGTCTCTACGTCCATATATTTAAAAACATAAATGGATGTACACACATTCAGATTTGGTGACAATAATGAGAATAATTTATCAAGTTTATGCATTATTTCTGCATAAGGGCAAAGCTTTACTGTTTATTCTTTTTTAAATGAAAGAGTAACATTTATTTTATGGCACTGCTCCCCTCTTCACTAGAACTAAAATACCTTTCATAAAAAATTACTGGAAATTAAAAACGCTGGTTACCTATTTGAGCTCTTTTCAGAGGAGAAAATAAGCTTTGACAGAACACAGAAAGTTAAACGGTACTAATGCCAAATGGGAAAATTCAGGTCAGGGGTCCGCATCTAGACAGAGCATGCACTTTGCTGCACTGGTTACAAGTCAGAATTCATTCCCATGATAAATGTGATTTTAACCCTGAAGTTTACCTGCCTGAGACCAACCTGTCTTGCAGTCAGATGTGAGATCCCACAGTTCCAGAGAGCTTCACTGAGATCAAAACGACCCTGAGCAGGACTTGCAAGATCTTACAAGACTTAACCTTTGATTTCACACTTAGCACAAGAAGAGATACAGAAATGTGGGGAACGTGTGAAAGGGAAAGGGGCGCACCACTGAAGGAGGATGACATCTCCAGCACAGTTTGTGCTATCAGGGACATGAAAACTGACAAGCACAGGTAAGTCATGGGAGCAGAGAGCTGGGAAACATCCTAAGCAGCTGCAGGGAAACCAAGAGAGCTCAGGAGAAAGCTGCGAGAGTTGGTACGGTTCTCACTGTGACTAGAGAAGAAGATATCAGTACACTGTACAGAAGGGAAAGGCTTTATTAAAAAAAAAAAAAAAAAGTAAATGAATGAGGCTAGTAGAAATTTAGAAGAGAGGCTTTAAAGAACAGGGTTTTGCAATCAGTAGCAGGAGGAACATTTATAAAGGTTTGGTTTTTTTCTTGTCCTTTGCTTTCAGGAGTGACACTTCCTGTAACTAGAAGAGCCTTCTAAAAAAGCGGCTAAGGGGGCTGTCATTACACAGCTCTCGCAGGCAGCGGCACTTCCAGGCAAACACCGGACGGTGACCGTGGCAGCTCAGCCACCTCGGCCGGGGGAGGCCCTGCAGCCCCCCGCCCGGCGGGCCCGGGCCGCCCAACCGCGCTTCGCCGCGGGGCCTGACCCGCTCCGGCCCCGCCACCCACCTCCGCCGAGTTCGGGCACCGTTAGGTCCCGCTCCCGGCTGTCCATCTTCTTCAGGTACTGGTAGACCAAGTTCTCCTTCTCCTGGGGAGTGTCGGCGTCGAGCAGGGCGTACTCCAGCTGGGTCTGGGCGGGCAGGAGCCCCGCCAGGCCCCCCGCCGCCATGACGGGCCGCCGTTTACCGGTCGGCCGTTTCGCCGCAGCACATTCGGCAGCGCCGGGGAGGAAAAACTTAAATAAAAAACAAAACAAAACCTAAGTACAGGTACGCAATAACTCGTCTGTCTTAAACGGGAACCTTCTCATTCCTTTCGTGTTTTTACATAGCTTTGATATTCGCAGAAGCATATTCGTGAGGAGAATCCCCGGTGGTGATTCCAGCTCAGCAGATTCAACGCAGCCTGCTTTTCCCGCCCAGCGTCTTTTTTATTTGTCAGTGGAATAGATGTGAAAATCGGGCAGTATTAATCATTAGTAATACCAAGCACCAACAATTTAAACGGTGGGGTTTTGTTTTTATTTTTTTGAGGGGGGATACGCTACGAGAGACGCGGAAAGTCGAGCCACAGCCGCGGTGGCGAAACTGCGGAAGCGAATGCGTTGCCGCGGCGGGGAACGGCTGAGGAGAGGCGCCGGCTTGAGGAGGCGCCGGCCCGCGACCCTCGGTAGCGGGGGCAGGCAGGCCGCGGGGAGGCCGCCGCCCTCGGAGGCCGTGGCGGGTCCGGTGTTGGCGGGGAGCGGCGCGCCGGTGTCGGCCTTCGCCGTGTGGTGACTCCCGGCAGCGATCCCGTAGCTGAACTCTTCGGCGTTTTCTTCTAAAATCTTGCGGCTTCGGGGCAGCGAGGTGGCAGCCAGGGGAGCGGGGGTAGCTGGGCTTCACCGTCCGAGGGCGGGTTGGGTGCTCACGAAGGGGGTGGCTGAGGGAAATGGCTCACCCTGCCAGGCTTTCTGCATCCTACAGACTCGGGTTTGGTGTAACAGGAATAGCTACAAACATTGAAAGAGACGCTCATTAAATTATTTTTAGCATAGGATCCACCATGCTTCTGTCCCATCGCAGACTGCCGTTTGTTTTGTGGCCCAGTGTTGCTTTTTTTAAATGGAGTTCAGGTGCTTTTCTTCACATAGTGAAGGAGGGAGGAAAGAGAAAGCATATTAGCGGAAGGAGAGAGAGATTTGTGAACTGTTGCTTAAAAGCAAGGAGAATATTTTGTGTGTTGCCATGTCTGAAGATGCTTTATTGGAGGAGGACATTTGGGAGTACAAATCCATCAGGAAGCAAAAGCATCAGAGTAATTCAGAGAGCGTCTCTACACCTGTGCAGAAAGTAAGTGATGGCAAGTGCAGGCCAAAAAGGAAGAGAAATAGAAATAAAAAGAAATCTGGAGAAAAAACTGATACGCTTCAGAAAACCGAGCAGAGATCAAAGCCAAATCAGGATGTAGATGAAAGTAAAGATGACAGTAGTGTGCACTCACAGGAAAGTGTAAGTAGCCTGACGGAACAGAGCTCACAAAACACAAAGCCCGTTCATGATGGATACTGTCCAAGCTGCCAGATGCCTTTCTCTTTGCTATTGGTCGAGACACCTCGATGGCACGTTGCTGAATGTTTGGATACTCTGGGATCCATTGAAAAAGGTATGAATAGAGTACGGAAAAAGCCTTCAGCGAAAAGTTAAAGGCTGCTCACATAATGTTGCTGTAAACCTTGGTATTCATATTTAGTTCAAAATCTGAGATGGTAGTTGGTATGATTTTTAGAATGTTATTACTGATAATTTATCAATATTATTTTTGTATGAGATTTTTGGGTTTTTTTGTGAAGAACATGGAAATCTCACGTGAAAATGTCATGTGAGAATCTAATTTCAAAAGTTTGTAGAGTAGTTGTAAAGATTCATAGTTGTTTATCAAGCTCCAGCTTTAGTAGTTTATTGAAGAAATTGAAGGTGCATATTTACCATTTTAAAATAATGGAACCTGTTTCAATTACTAAGTCAGTGTCAGCAAAAAAACCTCCTTCAATTAAGAGGCTGCTACTTCTGACATCAAATTACTTTCTCCTTATGTTTAAATTTTATTATCCTGTATCCATGTCGCTGTGTGACTGTGTCTGTGGACAGTTGAAAGCTGAAATCAGACTGTTAGGCTAATTTATTTGAAATGTTAGTCCCTGATCCAGTATGCTTTAGAAATTGTATACTGAATTATATATTAACATTCCTGTTTCATAAGACAACACAGTTTTGAGTTCTGTACAAGAACAATAAAACTGACTCATTCCGATTGCCAGTTTCATGTGAGGAAACACTGTCTGAACAGATCCAGGTATCCAACTTATGTTTTTAATACATCTCATAACTTTTGAAAAACAGAAAGCATACAGTCAGGAAACTTGAGTAAAGGCTGTTTAGGCAACACAATTGCTTTTCTTTTTGTGTCTTTGTAAGTTTCCTTGAAGTTTTTTCTTCAGAACAATGAAATGTGAGCCCTTTAATCCCGATTTTGGCAGTGGTTTTAATTTAAGGCAGATGTGTTAACACCTCATTTACATCTGTAACTACCATAGTTAAGAGATGAAAAATCCTTGTGATTGATTTTTGCATTCACCTTAAAATCTTCAAAAGTTAGACTAGCAAACTTGACAAAAAAGGCTTAGGGAACAGATACAGCTTTTTTACTAGCATCTGAATCCTGAATATTTTTTCCACATAAGTAAATGCATGACCTGTATATTTATTTATTTCATTTAATCTGTAACCCAGCAGACAATTTGAAGTGGAATTTCAGGTTGATTCAGAACTGAGATTTGGTTTGTTTTGAAACATGTCTACTGGCCTTTTCTGGTGGTACTGCTCTGAGCTCATTGCTTGCATGTGAGACAATTCTAAACTGGAAGCCATATGATTATATTAGCACAGTACTGAAACAAGGTTAAATACTCTTGTTGTTAGAGGGCTGTATTAATTCAGGCATAGCACTATATTAGCAGCAGCTGTTTGTTTTTTGGTTGGAAGCATTCTCATTTCTAGCCAGCTCAGGAAAGGAGGTCTTGGCAGCTTGAAAATTACTTTTTACTTATGCCTTCTGTCCACCAATAGCTGCATTTATAAGAAAAAGCTTTTAAATTGTGTCATGTGTGATTTTTATTTTAATAATTATGCCAGCTGTATTAGTAAATATGTTAACGTTACTTCTCTGTTTAACTGTTTTTAATAGAGTGTCCTGATGGTTTACTGTGCACTTCCACCATTCCATCCCACTACAAGCGCTATAGCCATTTTCTACTTGCAGCAAGCAGGGCAGGAGATTATCTTGTAAATTCTTCAGCACACACTTTGGACAGGAAGATGACATACTGTACTGCTGCAAAGCCCAGCTGTTCCCCAAGTCATGTAGAGGAAACTTCACAGAATGAGAAACCATCTAATAATGTAAAAAAAGCTCCAGGTGATGACTGTACATTGATGGTACAGAGTTCACCGCAAATGAACTCTCTAAATATAATTGTTGAAAGTACATCCTCTTTTGCAGATGTTGAAAAGCCTCAACAGACATGTCAACTTACACAGACCACAGACAATAGTTGTAAATTTGAATTTTATGACTTTGCATCCTCTCAGGAAAGTGGAACAGGAGAAGATCTGTGTAGTCAGAAAGATGCAAGTCAGCCAAGTCTACTACAGTCAAAAGCTGACTTCAGTGACTGTGAAATTTCTTATTCTCCACTGAGTACTTTTGAGGAAAGTGAAGAGGAAACTGAGGAAGAGGAGAAGAAAGTAAAGATATCACAAAATAAATTATTCAAAGTCCAGAACTTTGAAGATGAAGATTCTAATTCTGTGGTGTTTAAAACATTTGATGGACTTTTCTTACAGCAGAAGCCTCAGTATGAGCATACCAAAACGGGAAATTTCATAATTAAAAAAAACCACTGTGAGGAAGTAAATACATTGAATCATCTAGATCATGGCATAAAACCTGTTCCTCAGAGTCACATGAACAGCAAGTTCTGTAATTCAGCATGTGGAGATAATCAACATCAGCAAGAGGTGCTAGCCAGTGGATCCTCTTTTCCTTTTAATTACGAGGAGGCTGAACAGCCAGAATTTATTTCCTCTGCTGCTAAAGCAGGTAACACAGAGTCAGAAGATACTGGTGCTTGTGCTTTGGATTCTACATACATGAGTTTTACTGAGACATCATCACTGCTAGTCAGAGAAGGTGCTGGGTCTCTTCTGACACAGAAAAGGAGCGTTTTGAGGGACCCAAGTAACATTTTGACTAATACAGGTAAAATGACTGCCTATGCAATTGAAAAAATAGATTGCCAGGAGAGTTTGCAGTCAGTGGTGGAGAAAGAAGGAAATCTTAATACAGCTGCTGTTTGTTTTCCCAGCCCCATCTCTAAAACAGTCTCATCTCTTTCTTTAGCAAGTATGAATGTGAAATCCAGTTCTGCCAAAGAACTCAAACAAATGGACATTGGTATTTTCTTTGGGTTAAAACCCAAAGTAAAAGAGGAAAGCAAAGGAGAGACTTGTTTGAGTGAGGAAAAGCAGATATCGAGTTTAGTAACTCCCAATGGAAAGAGGCCCAGACAGCAAAAAAGGAAAGCTGAAGGGTCTGTGGAAGATGTAGAAGCAGTTATAGAAAGTTCAAGTAAAAATGGAGCCTTTGCAGATGGTGGCCAACGAAGGTGGAGAAAAAAATTTAAAGAATTACCTACTACAGGTGAAGGAACAGGAAAAAAAACCTGCCCTTTCTACAAGAAAATACCAGGTGAGAGATAACTCTTGCTTTTTGTAGAGGTTAACTAATTTTGACTTGTGTTGTATTTTTTTTTTTCCCCCCTAATTTTAGGCTTCAGTATTCACTCTTCATAATCATTTAGACTGCAGTTCATAGTGAATTTTCTTTCCTCCATCTAAGTTGATTAAATCTGGTGTAGGTGCAGATCTCCAGTATGTGATTGCAGAACTAGAGTCAGCAATGGCTTCATCAGTGAAGGACAGTGAAATAGTTATCTCAGGAGAACTATTTCAAGGATTAACTTTTGCATGTTTCTGACAGAGTAAAAAACATGAGCAGTATTGAAAGATGGATCTACTTTCTCAAATGATTTTAAATATATCCCTTACTAATATTCACTCCTAATTCCTGAATTTCATCTTTTACATTGCTTCAGTTGTGCCTGAAAATAGGGCTGTCAATAGCAATTATTTCCTTACACTAAGTTAAAAAAATTGAGTTTAATTTTGTATTTGCAATTCACGAGTATTAGAAATATGGAGTACTATAACTGCGAAAATAAAGAAATGAAAACCAAGCGGAAGAATTTAGCTAAGGAAAGAGCCAAGAATTTCCCAGAATCTCCTCAAGCAATTACATAACATACAGGATGATGGATTGATGGCTTAAAAAGCTTCAAATCCTCACAGTTCTGTTTACCACTAAAGGACTTAGGTAGATATTTGAGGAAGCCAAATAGAAATGTATTAGTGATCCTAAGTGCCAAGCTCCTGCTTGAAGACTGACCTGTAAGACTTTGTGGGGTTATACCAGCATCATGGGTTCCATGGGCTTAGAGAATTTTCTGTATATAATAAATTTGAAGACCAGAGTCCTATGCCTACAATGCAATTTTAAAGGTGCTTTGTTATTATCTATATTATCTTTGTTCTGAATTCTGTTACATTTGAAGTATATTTGACTGTATTTTCTGTGTTGCTAATGATAGGTAGTTATCCCCATGGCCTAGTATAATTCAGCCTCCCTGAAGTTTTAAGTCTGGTACCTCTGAAGCACTTAGGGATTTTTGGTTTGTGATTTTTAATTAGTAGACTGCTGTGGTTTTTTGGAGTTGCAAATACTTGAACTTCTAGCCTCGAGTAAGTAGAACTATTTTTAGTTCTCCTAGAAGATCTGGGAAATTTGCTAACATAAAATGAAAAATATTTAAGTGCCATCAGATGAATTAGTTCTATGAGCTATTTGATGGTTTTAAGAAAGTGTAACCCAGTGTGAAAGGACCATTTGTCAATATGTTTGCATTTTAAAAAAAGTCACAGTTGCATCGAAAAGGGATGTCTTCTCTACAGCTGTCTTTATGCAACATCTTTATACAAACAGCACCTCACTGAAAGCATACAATGGCAAATCAGCCACGTTGCATCTCAGCAGATATATTTGAAGACCCCAGATTGCTTGCTTGAAAATTATATGGTAGCATGTTTTAAGATGAATATTAAACGTAGAATAATTGAAAAATTGCAGTTTGATCGCAAAATGCATTTTGTTGAACTGTAGTTACCTGTTTTATTTTGTGTGAAGATGTTCGTATTAGATTTGTGAACTTTCAAAAATACCAGCTGAATACAGATAAGTGTGTTTTATTTGCTAAACCAGTTGCCATCTATATAGGATGGCAGCTGAGCAACAGATAATTGGGAGGCCTGTGAAAGTATTTGTGTGTGGACACTGTTGAATTCTTATTTTAATAAGTGAAAATCTTTTTTGTGACTGTTGACTCATACGCAAACTATGCTCATCTTTAAATGGCTCCATCAGCTGTATGCAGTGTAACTGTATTACCTTCTAACTTGGAAGAAAGAGCAAAAGGAACGCCTAATCAAAAACTAGTTCTGAACTGTGCATGTTTACTGACTGACTTCTCTTCCTTTTTTTTGCTGTAGGAACTGGTTTTACAGTTGATGCCTTCCAGTACGGAGAAATTGAAGGCTGCACAGCTTATTTCCTTACTCATTTTCACTCTGATCACTATTGTGGGCTAACAAAAAACTTCATGTTTCCGATTTACTGTAATAAGGTAAGGCTTTCCAAGTTTACTAGATATTATCAAATCCATATGCAACTATAATCACTTTTGTACTGATGAAAGTAAATAGAAGATCAGAGGTTCCATTGTTAAGTCAGTTAGGCACAGTGGATACGTGTAGGAGAATCTGGGTTTCCCATATAAGAAATTCTTACCCTGATTTGACTGATGAACATGAGTGAAACTTCCCTGTCTAGATACCGTGAAAAAATTCAGGTTTAAAAGGATCTCTAGAGGTTGTGTAGTCCAAGCTCCTGTGCAATGTAGGTCTAACTTCAGAGTTAGATCAGACTGCAGAGAGCCTTTGTTGGTCAAATTTTGAAAATAGGACCGATTCCACTACGTCTCCTCACAACCTATTGCAGTGCTTATGCACTCTGAAATTTTTTCCTAATATATGATCAAAATGTCCCTTTTTGCAACTTGAGACTGTAGCTTGTTCTTTTTGTGTGCATCGTGGAGAAGAATCTGCCTCCATCTTCTCTATAACTCTATTTAAGTGGTGGAAGTCTGAAATTAGATTCCACTTAAGCCGTCTCCTCCACATTCAGTTTTAGCCTGGTCTTGCGTGTCCTGTGCTTCAGACTGCTGAATGGCCAAGACTGCCATATGTCCAACCAACTCTTCTTCACTCATAACGTGGTAGGGTACCTTGCCTAATTATCCCATCTAGAACCTGCCTCAAAAAACTGTTTCTAGTTTGCTCTGGAAGCCTCCTGGAATGCTTGTGTCCCATGTTGCTCTTCCAGCAGGTTTTGGGGTGACTGCAGTCCTCCATGGTAAGATCCAGGGCCTGTGACCTGAAAAGTTCTTCAGTTGTTTAAAGAAGGCTTGACCCAGCTCCTCTTCTTGACTTAGCAGTCTGAAACAGATGTTAATCCCCCTTGTTTGCCTCCTCTCTGATTCCAATCCATAACCTGTTGACAGGCTTTTGAAAGTTTGCTTTTTTAAAACAGCTTTTTTTCAGTTTGCTTTTTGAGAGGTGAAATGCTGCTGAAAGGCTTGATTATACGCAGGAGCTCATAGTGTCTGTTTAGGCCAGACAGTCTGGCTTTGAGAGCCTTTGTTTCTAAAATAAACAAAGGCTCTTTTTAGATTTTGTTCCTATTCCATATTATATCCTTTCTCTCTTACAGATAACTGGCAACCTGGTGAAGAGCAAGCTTCGAGTCAAAGAGCAGTACATCCACATGCTGCCGATGGACACAGAATGTATAGTGAATGGGATCAAAGTGTTGTTGCTGGATGCCAATCAGTATGTATCATTGCATTTGTTGTGGAATATTTGTATGTATACAATATTAAAGATAAATAGGTGTGCAGATACAGTATGTTTTCATTATTTTTTTTTTTAGGTTTCAGTGGATCTGAAAAAATAAGGGTGAAAATACTTCACGTTCCTGAGTTGGCTTAGTAACATGCATTTTCACTTCAGAAGTGAATTAGGCATGTAGCAGCCTGAATTTCTTGCAAATAGTTAGCTTTTGAAATAGGTGAGATGTTTTTGAAAATGAAACTTAGGCTTTTTTGATAATTTTAGTTTAACTTTTTGTTGTTGTAATGAGTACATAGTGTTAACCATGCGTAGCTCCATCGTTTTTAACCTTGTTGAGAGGTTGAATGATTTTTCTAGTGGTCTGGACACTTTAGCTTTTGGTGTCTAGTTGGGAACACCCTATATTTGATTATCAAATATGTTAGGTTTCTGTAGCTTCAACTGAAGATAGTGAAATCTTCAGCTAAAGAAAAATGTAGTCCTTTGGATCCCGGGAGAGATAAAACCTAGCCAACATTTTGAAAACTGAACTTTAAAGAAGAGCCTGTTGAAATGTGCAACGAGACTTCTACTGGATTCAGTGATAAAGGGTGAGATTTTTGTCCAGCGTTACACTGGCACTGTGTGATAATGCTGGATTTAAAGTTAAGTAGCACTGACTTCCAGTCCTGTGCACTTGCTGTTCTGCCTCTTTGTACCTTATTTGGTTATGGGCTAGAGGAAGAGTCCTTTCCCTGAAGTATATATTGAAATGCAGCACTGTGTCACAGCTGGTTTGAATATTACTTATCTTAGGATTTGTTTATAGTTGGAGAGATAAGATTCCATGAAGTCCTTTGAGAACCCTTTCTGGGAATGAAGGAAGCCTTGTTGCTTATGTAATTTGGCCACTTCTCATTTTTCCTGTTTTTCTCTCTGATCCCCTGCTTCAATTTAAAAGGCATATAAACCTTAGGAACAAAGTTCAACTTTTTGGAGAGTTCACCAATTCTGTCATTTTTAGCTCTGATTCATGCCAGTTTTTCCCTTTTTTGAGATTTCATTTACTCTTTACAGATGATTCATGTCCAAAATAGTCCCACTCTAGTTTTCCAGTCTGAGCACTTGCCCTTCAGACAGGTTCGGTGAGGAACTGCAGAAGATGCAATGGATTTGCTGTGGCCAATAAGAGAATTGTATTTATTACCAGGGAATTCTGGATGCGGGATAATGTTTAAAATCTGCAAATAGAATTTAAAAGGAAATGCTTCAGTAAGTCCTGCAGGAATGAAGATGCATCTGCAATAATAGAATTCTGTCTCTCCTGAATAAGAATGCTGCTTCTCTTTGGTTTGCTGTTTCCCCTTTAAACCAAGTAATAGAATTTCAGAGACTGCAACTGAGGCAGCATCTTTGTCATACCTGGAAGAAGATAGAGCGTGCCAAAAAGACAGTTAATGCTTGATTACTTTACTGTTGGTGTGGCTTTTTTCTTTCCTCCATCTCAGCTGAGAACTCAAGTCTAGATTGTCTGTGGCCATAAGGTTAACTTTAGAATTCCTTTAGAAATTGTGAATTGCTAGCTAAAATAGGCTGTGTAGCAGCTGTGATTTAAAAAGCTGTGATGCGCACCTTCCTGCTGCTGAAGGGTGATGTACCTTGTAAGGCAGTTCATCAATATAGGGATCTGACATCATTTGTGTGGGGCTTTTGTTTGTTTGTTTCAGTTGTCCAGGTGCAACAATGATCCTTTTTTATCTACCGAGTGGAACTGTTATTCTGCACACAGGAGACTTTAGGGCAGATCCTTCTATGGAGCGCTACCCTGCTTTGATTGGTCAACAAGTCCACACCCTTTACCTTGATACCACGTGAGTTGTATTTAATTTTTTTCATATAACCCTCTTTTCAGTTTAGTAAGACTTTATATGAACCAAGTAAATGTAAGTATTAATGACATTACTGTTTTAACACTTGTTAACTCTATTTAGTGTTATATAAAATCAGATATTTATTGAAAGTCCATGTATGTCTGACTTGTTCATCTATTGTGCTGTTACATAAGAGGGAATAAAAGTGAGTGGTGGAAAAGATGCTGAAGTATTTGCTGATGTGACCTTATTATTTATAAGTGGTTTTAAATTCTGGGTGTCAAAATTCATACATTGTGTTCAGCTCTAAAACAAGAGGTTCATGGAACACTGGTCTTATGTGGATTCAACTCTGTTATGAAAAGGGGTGTGGGGGAATTCAAAGAGTGAAAGAATGCCAAATGGTTAAATCGGTTGGTCAGGTTTTCATTAGACCTTTCTCTGACTCATGTGTATAAAATTGTTTTTCTGTGTACAATGACTAATGCCCAGCTGTAGTCTTTTATTTCTGTTCCATATGTTTCTGCAAAGGAATAATGCCTTATGTTATGGTTTGTATGCATGACAAAAAATAGACATAAGGATGTAATTAGTATGTGATACAAATATCTAGCTTGAAAGAGCGCTTAGTATTTATAGAGAAAAAATGCAGAATTGAGTGTCAGTGTCAGACAAGTGAATAATTGTAGAGAAAAGTCTGATATACTCAATGTAAATTCTATTGCAGCAATTTCATCTGGGCACCTCAGTGGTTTCTAATAAATAGATTTCAAGTAGGCTGAAATTACGTAGAAGGATAACATTTTTTTCATTACTTTGTTATTGTATGCCTGCAGTTTTGAGGGCCGCCTTGGTAAATTCAGATGTCTTCTATCTTGTGTAACGAAGTGATATATCTTGTTTCCATGTCCCAGATACTGTAGTCCTGAATACACTTTTCCTTCTCAACAAGAGGTTATCCAGTTTGCTGTCAATACTGCCTTTGAGACAGTGACTTTAAACCCGCGTACTCTAGTTGTCTGTGGCACCTATTCCATTGGAAAAGAGAAAGTTTTCTTAGGTATGTAAAATAACTGTACTGGCTCAAATAACTAAATAAATATCTAAGTGTTAAAAGACTTTTCTTGAAGATGTAAAGGGTCA
The DNA here is from genome assembly GCA_013397275.1 of Burhinus bistriatus. NCBI lineage: Eukaryota > Metazoa > Chordata > Aves > Charadriiformes > Burhinidae > Burhinus > Burhinus bistriatus. The sequence continues at coordinate 1,581,295 of VYXH01000326.1, forward strand.
TTTAGTCTTGATGGTCAGATATTGTGTAAAGAAATTAAATATACTTAATAATCCTACTGCTGTTTTTTTAGTTTTCTAATCAGTAAGTTTTAACTTTATGAAATAAATATTTTTCTGCCATGTTTACAAACCCCCCAAATATACAGAAAGCCAATATGGATACTAAATGAATGAACCTATTTAATTGATTGTGGTGAGAAAATTGCTAATGGCAATTAAAAAAAGCATAAATGAGTTCTTTATGGCATTTTGGTGTTAATAATCTCATGTTGTCAAGAAACAGCAAAGGAATATAATTATTCTTAAACTTCTATTTTGCTAACAGTTTTTCCAGGTTTATATTGTATGTTTTCCTAAATATTTATAGTAATCTTTTTTAATGAAATCAATTTTAACAATGCATTCCCCAAACTAAAACACATCTTTTCTGACTTAATGAAAATCTTATGTGCTATGCTTTACTCAGTTACAGCATTAGGAATCAACACGATTGCTCAAATGTATACTCTAGAGCAGGCAGCTGTGTACCATTTGTGCTTTCGAGTATATTTAAAGTCATTAATACAAGATTTACTTTCACTGAAATGTTGTCTGTCTTTAACGTGGGCTGTTAGTCGCATATTCCAAAAACTGCGCATGTTTCTGGCTTCTTTGAAATAAATGCCAGTTCACCTCGGTAACATTCTACTTAGGAAATATGACTTAGAACTTACCAGTGTACTTATATTCTCCTTCTCTTTCCAATTGTCATACACAATTCTGGTGCTAAATCGTAGGAGCCAGAGTTTTTTTTTAACAGCCATTGCAGGTTTCTCTTCTTAATTTTAGAATATGAAACACTGTATCCTGTTGAATATGGATTTTTTTTCAATAGTAAAAATGATTCAGTGCAATAAGTAGGAATATCTCCAAAACAAGCAAAAAATTAACTCTCACAATTTTCTTTATCTGATTTCTCCCCAATTAATCTTACAGCGATTGCTGAAGTTCTGGGCTCAAAAGCAAGTATGTCCCGTGATAAATACAAAACACTGCAGTGCTTGGAGTCAGCAGCTGTTAATTCCCTCATCAGTGTGGACTGGGATGGTACCTTGCTTCATGTTCTTCCCATGATGCAGATAAATTTTAAGGTAAGTTCAGAGAATATACTCTGTTGATTAACTTGCTGGCTAATCTTGGTATTGTCTCCTCCCAACCGGTGTTGTGTTTGGTGCTTTTTAACCTCTTGTCAGATCATATTTATTTAGTAAAGTTTTGACATGTAGCAATACATTGAAAATTAAATGCAATTAAACATTAATATCTGTCTCCAAAAGTGATGCACAGAAAGTGTAATTTCACTTCAGTGCCGTGCTTGTACCAGATCAGATGAGGCTTGTTCAAAGGCTTTTTCTTTGTGAGCCTTTTTGAAGTAATTTATGTAATGACTGCGGGATCTGTCCTATTAGCAATTAATATATTGTGGCATGGAGTCCCTGTTTTCAGCCTGTCTTTTACCTGGTATGATGTAGGAAAAGAAAAAGGCTTTTCTGCCTGTGAGTCTCTCTGTTTTGAGGCAGCCTGTGAACATGGCCAACTTCCAGTCTGGTGCTTGATAAAAAAGGAATAGTGTTCTCCCTGTTCCTCTCAGTTCAATTTCCATGTATTTATAATCATGTTTTCATCTTTTAAAAGAATATTCTCCCTCCTTCTGTGCTGAAGAGTTACATGAAGATAAGGATAATGGAAAATCAGTGAAAACTCACACAAAAACAAATACATTCAGTGAATTGAAGGACACCTCATATATACACATGCTTTAGTTTTTCTGCACAATCTTCTCTAATACTCGTAGCAAAAGCAAGTAACCCAGTTTATTTTTAAGATAGTTTCATTTAAGTTGACTTCGAATGCACAATTCAGTCGAGATTTGAGACAGTGGGTTTTTGTTGTTGAGAGTTTTTGTGGAGATTTCTTGGTTAGGAAAGGTGACTAATTCCTGAGGGGAAAGAAAGTTTTTGTTTAAATAGACTACGAAATACACAATGGCATTAAGGCAAAGCAGCAAGCTCTAGATTAAAGGTAACCTAGAAGAAAGAGAAAAACAGTGGTCGCTTATGCCTTACAGACTTGGATTCATTTTCCTGCTTTGCTTCAGGCCTGCTGTGCCATCTCAAGCAAATCCTTCAGAGCAAGATGGTATTTAGCTGGAGGACCAGTCAAGGTCAGAGTTGACCTAAAAAGGAGAAAAAGAGGCTATACGATTTGCATGCGAGCTGCAGGAGATAGAACTTAATATCTTAATGTTTTAATGTTGTTCTATAATCTTTTCCACGGTGGGGCAGAAAATGAGTAATGGAAATGTGTATGGATTTATTTTTACTGTGTTGTGTTGTCTGAAACAGTAATATATTTTAGTTTCTTCTGCAGATTTTTGGATTGTTATGTGATTCTGCTGTCATGTGTCCTGGCGTGTATGGCGTACTCACGTAGCTGGACTTTCATGCAGAGGATGTGATTATACCACAAGGATGTCTAGACAGCCTTACTTCTCAGAGAAAAGCAGTCGTATTGTGTGCAGGGTCTCATCTCTGAGAACAAGGGTTTCTAGACAAATCCACAGCATGCCAGAAGTGATGCCTAGACCCTGGAAAGGGCAGGAAAGATTAAAAGCACAGTGATCAAGTGGACAAGAGTCCTGATGTAACAGCTTTAATCATTAGTAATTTTGTGGTCATGTAAGTTAGGCTTGCTAGGTAGACTTCCAGAGTGCTAAACATCCAAGGAGGCCAGTAGCTAGATGAGTACCCAGGTGGAATGTAGTATCAGTAAAATGTGGAGAATGCTAAATGCTTAAATATGAGTTCATATGACCATTCATGTTATTTCTGCTTCATCAGAATCAGTAAACATGACCTCAGAAAAGACAATATTTGTAAGAATAAATTACCTGATCACTTTCAATCTTGTTCTATTTAAAGAATGATGAATATTATCCTGTTTTTACAGACCATGTAAATGTTGATGTCATCATCTCCAGTTGCATGTTTTTGTCTTCTGCTGGATTATTCAGGTTTTGTCCTGAATTACTGGCTCATTACTGGAAAAGCCAGAATTTTTTAGTGATACTCATCCCTGAATGCCAATGTCTTCATTGTCTTCTGGGTCTCTCCTACCTCTTCTGTTTTATTTGATCCCTAGCCCCACTCAAAACCTCAGTCCTGCTTCTTAATTTGGGTTAATTTCCTGCTCATGCAGTTTCAGCTGCAAACCTACAAATCCATGAAATCCTTATAGGAGTATTCTCAGTCAAAAGCTCAAATTCAGTCCTTATTTAGTAAATTGAGTACATCTGTGACCTTGTCCATCAGTTGCCTTTTTAGTAGAATGCGAAAAACCAAAGCCTGATGGTATATTATAGTATATCCTAGAAGCCCCAGTTTTATACCCTTTTTCTGCCTGTTCTGCTCTTTACTAACAGAAAAAAACCAAACCTGTCTGTGCTCCAGGCTTGATAGTTATAAGAACTGTAGCATGATTCTTCTGCCTTTTATTATTGAAAAAATTCTCTGGTCTCTTTCTAGATAAAGAACAAAAAAAAGCTGCATAAACTACATGTGCTTACCACAACTGAAGCCGAGTTTGCAGTAACTGTTGATAAAACTGTACTTGCCCAAGGAAAGCTTCCATGTTTCCACACCTGATTGCTCCCCAGACTAAATCCGGATGCCCACAGCTTTCCTTTCTACCCCGAGTAGAAAGGAAATGAGTTCATCATTTTGAGATGCTCCTGTGTATGATTCCTTGTTCACAGGCTTTCTGCTATGATCAGGGGCTTTTTTTTTTCCCCTGATCACTGAGTCTCCAGATTGCTGGAAAATGTTACGATTTTTTTAATGAAACTTGTGGGTCTTTGAATGCATATTCAGGATTTTAGAAGTATTTTTGCAGTCTCTATGTTATGAATATTTTTTCCTTTTGGTGGCATTGTCCAGCTGTTTAATTCCCATTTTGGGGCTGTCTGAAATCTGTTTTTCTGCATGTTGATTTTCAGGAGTAATATCAAGCATATTTATTCATTTTGGTGTCAACTGTTTTATTATTTGTGAAGAACTAGCTTAGCTGTTGTGTATGATTTATAAACACTGTATTGATTCAGCAGAGGGCATCACTCATCTAAAAGCCACAGGCGCTTAGAAAAGTACAGAAACCTCTCTTTCTCTTTCCCCTAGTTACCAGAGTTTAGAGACTACTGTTGGTACCTTCTACCTAGAACTGAAGCAAATAAAAAAGAATAGTGACCATAATTGTGTTAAATTCACTATGAAAAACAGGTGGATCAGTGAATGGGTTTTTTTGACAGGTTGAAAAAATTATTTTTGTAAACCCACAGCATCCTCAGAATATGTGCTGTACCCTAGATTTTCACTTGGCCAAAGACTTGGTGACAATAATGTATGGTGTGTTTCCATTTTCTGCTTGATCTGTCTGTGTCAAGATGTGCATGTTTCTGTACAAATTCAGCCACAATGAGGGAAACTGTGCTTTTTGGCTTGAATGTTTCTGTCACTTCTTATCTTCAAACATATATTTGAATATTGAATTCTGGGTGACTTTCTATATCCACATCAGGAGTTGCGTCACTGTCCCAAAAATCTGTTGAAGAAGCAAGTTCAAATTTGAGAAGCAAGCATGTATTTTCTGCTTTATAAATTTGTATAGATAGTCTCGATCTGTAGTTAGGATGAAAGCAGTCCCGTTCATAATATTGAATACCTGGCCCGGTATCACCAGACTTGACATATATTATCCAGGCCTTATGACTGCCCCCTTGAAAAGAACCAGTACTTGAAATGAGTGTTTGGCTAAGGTGTGAAGTCTGAAGGGTAAAACTAGAAAGAACAAGCCATAGGGGACCAGAGGCAGCGAACATGCAGTGTCAGAGGAATAAGGGGGTTTTTTTGTTCATTTGGTTTTTTTCTTCCTATGTGTAGCTCTGGCTTTCCTGAGGAGTTTGTTTATTAGGAGTTGATATCAAACTTTCTTCAGGTGCTGCCTGGGTCAAAAGTGAGATGACACTCTCTAGATTAATGTACTGGGTAGTCTTAATCGGTAACATTTACATAAATTTAAAAAAAAAAATTAAAAAATTCTATTTTTTGTATGTGTGATTTTTAAATTAAAATATTTCTGAAAATAAAACATGGATCGCTGCAATATTGCAAGTGTACTTGATATAGATGTGGTACTTCACTGCAATACTTGGTTTTACTGAGTAAAATACTGGGATTGCTGTGTGTACTGATGAATAGCTGCTAGTGAATCAGCCAAATGAGTTTCAGTGGTGTTAGGACTCATTGTAAATTAAATATTTAATCATGTTTGAGTCTTCTTGTACCTTATGGCATCCGTTTGCATGTACTGCTGACTTTAGTGACACTGTAGATAACAGGCTGTCATGGTGATTGAAGGAGATTGATTTAGCAATGAACTATATTTTCCATTTTAAAAGGATGAAGGTTTAGACCAGTGTTCGCTAAAGCAACAAAAATATAAATTGGAATGTGAATTTAAAGTGGACTTGTTATAAATAAACACTGTGATAATTTGTTTTGTGGAAAGAGGCCATCTTTTCTAAAATGCACGTATAGTTCGTTTGCAACAAACCATTTTTTGTAACAGTCAAAAATTGAGGCTTCTGCCACTTGAATATGCAGTGGAAGATTTGCAGAGACCTGGGCTGTTCAGGTCTCTGCACCTCTTTCATGTTGCTTAGCTCAGTAATGTCTTGTACTAGCATTAAGGTGAGATTTTCAGAAGTGCCTGTGATTGAAATGCACAAATAACTTTTGATGAGATTGAAATTGCATCCTTAATGTTAATATTGCACCCTTGATTTATAACAAAATTTGAAAGCAGATTAGCATTGGTTAATATAATAATCATTGTATTTGAAGTACTGTACTTAGATTTCATTAAAACGTGAGGAGCAAATACTTGAATTATTACCTTAAGATGTGTTAATTTTCCTAAAATGAAGTGGAAGGAGAATTAGACTGCTACAGTTATATCTTTAATATAGTGAGGACTGAACATTTGCAGTGTATTAAGAGTCACGGCAGCTAGCCATAATTCCTGTTGCTGAGTATAACGTGTCTTGCAGTAGGGTTTTTTTGTTGTTCTTTTATGTGCCTAATTTGATGGATTCTGTATGTTGCTGCTGGACATTGTACTGAAGGTGCTATTAAAAACGTCAGTGTCACAGGCAGCTTTCCGCTTCCCTGCTTAATAATTTCGAGTATCTGACAGGTTAGTTAGTGTTCTATCACAGCTTATCTGTCCCACTCTCCCCACCTTTTTTTAATCAGTCTTTATTTTGTATTCCTCTTCCTGCTGCTGATAAAATGTTTAGGAATTTGAGTTCTGTAATCTTGTAGGGCTTTCAAATGGAGATTGTGCCTTTGAGATTTTATACAGGACACATGAAATTGATTTTCTATTTTTGGTTTGAAATAATACTGACTTCACTTTATCCAGGAACAGGATTGTACATTTGTTATACTTCCCTCTCATCCTTTTCCTGATGCTAGCTTAAATGACATCGAAGGCTAACTTAGCCAACTTGGAAACTTTTTCAAGTTAATGTTTTTAGAGTGAAGAGATGGAGATGTGGTAGAACATGATTTGGTGCTCAGAGCAATACTCAACTCATGCACTGGCTTGCTGCAATTTTTTGGGTACCTTAATTAATTAACTCTGAGTGCTTCTGGGCATACAAAAGATGTCAGGATGTCAGTGGCACTTTCAGTTAAGTAGATGATTTTGCAGTGAAGCAGGTTGTCACCATCTTTTGTCACCACTCAGCTGCAAGAGCGCTGACCTCCAGCTGAGAGGAGGAAATGAATGACTTGGGGAGCAAAATCTGTAAGAAGATGTGATTATCTTGTACGTGTTCTGATCTGTACTGTGTAACTGTTGATATGTGCTTATTCAGATGAAGCACTTGAGATCCTAAGGTACAAGATGCTCTGCAAATGTAAGTATTTATCATTAGTAATTTCAAGGCAGATGGTATTTAAAACAAAAAAGTTCATATCAGAACATGAAAATAAAATTTTCACTGAAGTTTCTCCATCATGAAATCTCCAACCTGTAGACTAATGAGCTATTTAATGGGATTAAGTATACGCTATATTCTTTTCACAGGGCTTGCAAGATCACTTGAATAAGTTTTCTGAGAATTTTGATCAAGTTCTGGCTTTCAAACCTACTGGGTGGACCTACTCTAATTCATGCCTCTCACTGCTGGATATCAAACCTCAGACAAGAGGAAAGATCACCATATACGGTATAAGAGTGGTAAAGATTAAGTGTATTTAGTTTTGTGTGGATGCTTTTCGTATTTTTATTCTGGAAATTCCTGCTGTTCGTTGTAACCAATGCTTTTTCTGATAACTCTTTGAGAAACTGAACAGATGGATCTCTCCAGGAAAGATCTGTGAACTGAGCAATCAAGAACACTGTAAATGCAGATTTTTACATACATTTTGCTCCTGTCCTCCTCTTGTAAATAAAGGCTTTTATCTGATATATGTAGAGGCTTCAGGGATGAAATCTTGGCCCAACTGATGCTGGTGGCAGTGCAGTTCCAGCGCCAAGATTTCATTCTGTACTTCACTCATTTGAGAGACTGTGGGTCTTCCTCTTCCTCTCAGTTCTTACTGGTGGGTGGAGTTGAGTCTCTTAACATTTTTTAACATTCATTTAACCAAATGCTTGCTGTTGCTCAGTTTGCACTGATGAATGACTTGGTAACTTAATGCAAGGTAATTTTTCCAGAAGAAAAATCTGGGGTTTCATTTTACCTTGGCTATAAACTTTAGATCTCCAATATGAATTTAAAAAAAAAAAAAAAAAATCTAAAGTATTTCTTAGCTGGAAGGCTTGCAAAAGTATTTTGGCAAGAAGCTAAGTAGACTTGACAGATCATTGTGATTTGTTTCATTTCAGGGATTCCTTACAGTGAACACAGCAGTTACCTGGAAATGAAGCGATTTGTTCAATGGTTGAAGCCACGGAAAATTATCCCCACTGTAAATGTTGGTGACTGGAGAGCCAGAAGCTTGATGGAGATGCATTTTAGAGACTGGATGGTTGAGGGCAGTAGGCATAAATAAATATAAGGACAAATGTATATTTCAAAGGAGGTAGGCTGGAGTGGGAATTGTGAGTTCCTGTGAGTTTTATTTAACTCCTTTTTCCATGGAGCATTCTTTAGGGAGGACTAAGCTGCCATTCTCCTGAGACAGCTCAAATTCTCCTGAATTTGAAGGGAGGGGGAAAAAAAAAGGCAAAAAAACCCAAAACAACTTGCTTTCTCATGTACCTGCTACTTATTTTTCCCATAACTTAGCAACATTTTTGCAAATGTATATTTCAGGTTATTTTTATCTTACTCCTTTTTCCCCATTCTTAATTTTCCTCAGATTATGGAGTTGCCCAGATGTATACTGCTGGGGGAGAAGCTTGCCTCCAGGTTAATAATTTCTGAAAAGAGGTTATTGTAATAAATGAGATGATGCTAAGCTTATGTCACATGGTGTCAATTCAGGCTTCAGAGAAGCTTGTTTCATGAGGCAGAACTGGCTATTGTGATTTAAATCTTGTCAACAAAATTTACCTTGTGAGAGAGGATTGGCTCGGGCTCTTGCAGCATATGTACTTTGGAGAATGATTTTTATAAAAGTCATTGCTACCTACATTCTGCTCAAGGTTTTCTGGTGTTTTTTTTATATATATATATTTTTTTTTAATAAAGAACCTACATGAAGCATGTGTGTTCTTTCTCAGGAAAATGCATTTCTTTTCAGTACCGTAGTTGCTAATCTGAGAAACCTATCTGTAATATCTTTGGTGAACGTTCTGTGTATGTTGCTTATAAAAGATTGCTCTTGCATCCTGGTAGTGCAAATTCTCAGTACGTGGTTAAAGCACAGAAGTGGTTCCTCTCCATGTAGTCTCCTACAATGCGTTTGGGTTTGCAGGGTTGTACGTAAAGATCTGTTACGTGAATTCTGGAAAAGCAAAGGCAAATATTAGTACTGGCAGCAGAAAGGTAAGTTTCATTTTGCATTTTTTTCCCCTGGATCCTACCAGATTATCAGTGCTGCTTTTTCTGTATCTGCTTGGTATTTATGATACTGAAGTATGTGGTTGCATGCAGGCACACTAGTATAATTATGAGCACTAAAATAAAAACCGTTCCAAACTTCTAGGACCTAAAATAGCTGCATCATGAACAAAGAATCATTCCCCACCCCCCCAGAATAGCTCATCTGAAAACTTCAATGCCATTTTTTGTCAGGAAAACATTTCTTTAATGATCAGTGTAAGTATAAACAGATTCTTGTCTTTGAGTAATGAGCTCTGTAATGTGAAGCCAATTTGGTTTATTTCTGTGTTCTGAGAAATAACTGTCTCAAACTCTGATGGAAAAAAAGTTCTTACACTGATTCACAATTCTTTCAGTACATTCACTGAAATATGGCTTTTTTTTTTATTTTACATAATGCATTATGATAGCTTTCCTTATTGCAAGAACTGCTAACTGTCTTGGCTTGGTATGCTTATTCCTAAGATTCTGCAACTTTCTGGAATAGGTATGTGAAAAAATATCTTTTACAGCCCTTGCAAACACCAAACCTGAATTAATGCCTTGTACAAGTCAGAGCAAATTTGAGAATTCTGTTTGGCAAGCAAATGCTTCTAGCAGTTGAATCATTAAGGAATTATGCGTGGTTTTTTGGCCTTCTAAGCCTTTTTCCTGACTAATTTTGCACCAAGGATGAGGGGCTGGAGTAAGCACCCCAAAGTCAAAAATCTTAATCACAATTGTGACGTCCTCTTGCTTCCATAGTTGCGTTTTCAAGAATGAATATTCCTGCTGAGAATGAGTCTGTGTGTGGGCTCTCGGCAGGCTGGTGCTGTTCCAGTGCAGCTGGTAGGTGTGAGGCACCTGCTGCCTCTCTGTGGCTTTTTACTTCTGCTGTCAGTTTCTACCTTGTTACCCAGAGTGAAGGGTTGGGATTGTTGTTTTTTTTTTCTTTTAAAAGCAAACTTATTTCTGAAACTAACCACAAAAATGATGTATCTTGGAAGACACTGACATTGGCATCTGCTGGACTGACCCAGTTAATACCGTCCTGATTTGGAACAGATGCCGATAGGCTCCCTTCAGTCAGCAAAGCAGAATGGCTTTTGTGCTGGGTTCCTTTTTTGTCTCTACGTGCTGGGGTCTGGTTCCAGTTTCCTGCTCTGCTGTAGGTATTCCTGCATCAGCCCACTGGTGGCTTTCATTCCTCCCTCTTTATGGTTTGTATTTGCACTTCTACCAGCTGTTTTTTGCGGGTAGACTCAAGTTCTGTAGCATTTCAGCTACCTTCTTGTTAGATCTTCATGTTACCCAGTTACTTGGCCTTCTTTGTATGGAAAAAGGTCTTTTCAGAATCCAAACGCAGGAAGAAATTAGTATTTTTGTTCTCCTTATTGTAAAGGAAGATTAATAACAGGATTCAATTGCTTAGGTTACCTATGAGGATATAATACGCAGATATGGAAAACCATCTAATTAAACAAGAATTTTGCGGGAAGATTTGTAGCAGGACCTTTTCTCTTCCCTTGTCTAGGTTGTTCCAAGGGATGGTGCTCTGATCACAGCAGGTTAAGTCCATCAGGGAGCACAGACCTATGATAAACCTGATTTCAGCATTATTGCGCTGGTGTAATTAATTAGGACTTTGGGAGTGGCTCTGCTTTTTGTAATGAAGGAATGAATGTTTTTTTCAGTCTTTTGGCAGTGTTAGCACTATAGATACATAAGTGAAAGCATTCATTATTTTGCTTTAGAGTGGTGGCTCTAACTACAGCAAAGGTGCCGCTTTTTCCGAGTCAATAGACGGGGACTTTTGGTCTCCATTGCTCTATAGAAAGACTGGGCCGCAGTCCCCTGCACAGTGGGGTGGATGAGTCAGTCTGTGTCCTTACTTTCACATCAAATGAGTGTCACGTGCTGACATAAATAATACCAGATTTTACTAAAGCAAGATGGGCCTGTGAACATCCAGAGGCTCTTCCAGAGTGTCTAGTGCTGACAGGCTCAGGGCAGAAGGCAAAGCAAACGAAAGGGGCAGCTGTGACACTCGCTTGATCAGCGCCCAGAATGTTTTTCAAAGCCAACCACTCTAAAGAATCACTTTGTATTTCCCATCAGGACTCCTGCTCTGATTACGTATCGCCCCAATAGGCAGATAAATGAGCTAAAAGCAACACTGTTTGAAAAGGGGAGAGGGAGGGGAAAGGGGAGAGGAGGAAAGCAGCTCACTGGCTGTGCTGACTCAGGCAATGGGTTGCAGGCTGGCTGCCATAAATGAGAGCAGCTGCGTGTGCCTGTGGCCCACGGTCGCCTCTGAGGAGGCTTCTGGGAAGGCAAGTCTGAAGACATTGCAAAATAAAAGCATATGGACAATTAAAGGGAGCTTGAAGGTGCCAGGTATCTTTTTAAACCTTGATGTGAAATAACGATTGATAGTAACGTGGAGTGGAAAAAGGAACTGAGATGTCATTGGGATGGTTAAAGCATTTCTCTTGTCTGATCACATCTGTCTACTCGTGTGTGCTTAGCAAAGGCTATTAAGAGAAATTGTCATTTAAGTTTGTTTGGTTTTTAAGATAGCATGATGTCAGATACATCCTCAAGCAATTTGGGATTGTTTTTCACTGAGACTGTGTTTTGAATTTGAAGACTACGTAGGGGGATTATGCAGGAGACTTCTTACCACATCAGACTAGAGATGTAGTTATTGCCTTGATGCATTTTCTGTGTCTGTGAGTTTTCTTTGGTAGGGGACTAAAAGCAGGTGAGTTTTGAGAACAAGAGAATGCAGCCCAAACTTCCCCATCCTCCTTTAGCTACAGAAAACCAGCTGCTTCTCATTTCAGAATCAAAAGAAGTAAGAACGTCTTTTGAGCTGCTTTATGTCTTTAGGATTTATAGTGATGCAGTTTGAAATTATATTCGATATCTGCCATTCCAACTCAACTGTGTTTGCAAAATACTCAGTATTTGTAAAACACGCAGTATTAGTATCTAGGGGGAAATATGACAGGGATGAATGAAATTCACAGGAATCCTTAAAAATTTGTCAATACAAATAGTAGAAGTTGGACTCTTGTGCTTAAGTTTCACATGTTGGTTGAGATTATAAATGTGCATTTGGAGTGCTGAATTTAATGCTCTCCCCAGAAGTGTAAGAGAAGCTAGAAGGATCTTGCAGCCCTCTAACAGAAATGGAGGGACAAGATGGGCTGTCGCTATTTGCAGATAAGGAAAGAGGCACAGAAGAGCTAGCTGCCTTCCTGCTGAATCTAACCCTGCTCTACCCGCTCTCTGTGGGCATGAGTTGAGGCGGAGGAGCTGCAGCCTGCGAAGGCAGAGCCCTGCACCGCCTGGATGCCTTCTCTTTCCCCTTTCTACTCTGAACCTTTACCCGCTGTTGTACAACGGCACCTTGTTATCGAATCTCCAGCAAATACTTTGGCAGGGAAGAGGCTTTTCCACTCTGTCACATCTGCTCTGGTATCTCAGAGCAGATAGTGACTTGTTTGTGCCAGTTTCCAATAAGTACTTACATAAAGCAAGCAGTTTTTAAAACATATAAGCTTTCCCATTTAGCATTTGAATTTAACTTTATTCACCTTTCCTTCTGTACGTTGTATTGGTTGTTAAGGATGGAAGAGAAAAAAACTAATCATTCTCTCGGGGGAGAAAGATACCGACAGTGCCCCTGAGGAAAAGGTGACACAAGGACACAAATGTGAACAAGGGTGACTTTGGAGCAGAGTTCAGCAAGACCAGGGCTGGCTGTGAGGTCCTACATGTACTGACTCCTGCTGCCTGCCACCCCTCTGGGCTGCCCACCACCTTCCTCCCTGCAGGGAGACAGTGATTCCAGTGAACTCTCTTGTGAGAAGCAACCTTTTTTTTTTTTTTCCTGATTGGTCCAGTCATTTGTCAGCTCTTAGCAGAGATCTCCTCAAATGCAGCACTGCCAGCAGCAGGATCTAACGCACTTCTCCACTCCTGTTTTGGAGAAGAGATGGGTTGAGGCGTTTCTCCCAGCAGGGCTTCCTCAATCGTAGAAAGACAGGTTGGATTTCACCTGGTACTGAAGCTGTGTTATTTGCTTGGCACTCTGCCCTGCTTTTGGTTGCATCTGTTGGCTGAACAAGGGAGGTAAAGCTGTAATTCGGTTCTTTGTCCTGCTACCCAGCAACCATCTGAGGAACTGAGCTCTGCAGCACAGCAGGAGCCTGGTTTTTCTCTAACACCTTCATGGTCAACCACAGCACAGCTCATTCCTCCCAGCTCTGCTGCAGGGAGAGTGTCGCTGGGGCCCACAGCCAGGCAGGGGAGAGCAGCATCCCAGGGCATCGCTGGGGCAGGGACCGATGGCCCTGGGGGGGGCAGAAATGGGGTCCTGGGCCATGGGGGACACCCTAGGGGGGCTGGGCAGGGCCATTATGGACTATTGGTGCCCTCAGGGCCCTGACAAACATTTCCAGCAGCATGTGAAGGTTCCTGGTTGCCTGCCGCATAAAACCAAAGTACTCCGTTTTTGACAAAGCAGCAGGAGTGACAAAGGGAGAGGGACAAGTGCAGCAGGACAGTGGTATGCCTAGTGACAGCTCGTTAATTAATGACTAACTACAAAGCTGCCCTAACAGATTAATGGGGAGCAGAAATACTGTCCCCTGTGCTCCTTTGGCAAAGGATGATGCACACAAGGCTGGAAAAGCCAGGCTGCGGACAGCAGGGCAGGTGGTGAGCTGGGCATGGCTCTGTGGAGCCACTGTCAGCTGGAGCTGCGGGTCAGCAGCGTCCTCGTCATGGTGCCCACACCAGCAACACCCACAAAACCCCCTGGCCACTTCAGCTGGGGTTACTCAGTGGATGTTTGTCCTGCCTCACCTGCCCTGATGGGCTTTCTAAGCCTCCTTGCCAAGCACCATGTGCTGACATTGTCCTGGTTGCGTCCCACCTGGAGGAGCAGCACAGGAACCTGCTGTGAACTTCCCCTGCTCCAGAAAGGCTGGCAGTTTGAGATCGGGCAGATGTTTTTGGGTCTGTGAGCTCTGCGAGGGCTCTGGATGGGGCAGCGCAGGAAATGCAATGGCCCACGTTGACCCAGTTTCCACACCAAACACAACCAAAGGGACAGCTGCCACCCACTCCCCTGCTTTCACTGCCTGATTCGTACCACTGCGGTCAAACACAATCTGTGAGGAGCTGCCAGCGATCCGCTCTCGCCTGTGAATGAATGCAAAAGCTCTGGGAAAGAACTGGGGGACACCATCAGGCTCGTAAAACACCTCATCCACCAAGCGATCCAAATCAAGTCACTTCCTTCTGTTGACAACTCACTTCTTTCTTCCTTTTTTCTCTTTCCTTGTTAATTCTTGGAGGAGTACTAATTTAGGCTGGAGATGCTTGCATGTAAATCGGAGTCCAAGCCAAAGGCAGTGAAATGCTCCGTGTGCATCTGTAAGAAATACGATAGTGGCAGAGTGTGCTGGAGCGAATGGAGATTTGAGAGAGTTGCATGCTGCACCAGCCATGAAATGCGATGCTTAATCAATTAAGGAATTACACAGCGACAGAAGTGAATGATCAGTGACCAGTCAAAGCCAGCAGGTGTTTGGGATCTCATGTCCCAGTTTGGTGCCTTCCAGCTTGGTCTCATGATGTCCATTCAAACAAGCAGCCTGATTCCTGCACCTGCTGGAGACAGCAAACATCTTACCTTTGTCTGCTACAGCTTTGGCCATGGCCCTGGGCTGTTCCTCAGGAAGCGCCAGGAGCAAACGTGCCAAGGCAAAGGTGAGCAGGAGCCCATCACGCAGGATGGCCGCTTGCTGAGATGAAGAACTATGGCTCAGGTCAAACCCCCAGGTACACCTTGAAGCTGCTACTTTTCTTTTCTTTACCCTTCTTGGATGTTGCAACGTGGTGCTGCAGTCCTGGGGACGAGGCTGCACGTGGGTCCCCTGCGGGGAGAAGAGCAGGGACCACAACCTCCTGCAGGCACAGTCATCCTCCCGTCTCCTTGCTGCACTGCCAAAACACCCCTGCACTATTCCCAGCCACACGCTCGGCAGCAGCAGCCGGTGCCGTTTGCAGGACTTAAACAAGACAAAGACAAACAGATGGAATGTCCCAGGGTACCAGGACCATGGAGGGGTGGATGTTTCATCACAGTGCCAGAGAGACCGGACAGATATTTACTCAGAGTTATTTCAGTGCTCTTTAGCTGACCTTGAAGAGCAGGTACCAACCACTGCCACTTGTTTGATGCTACAGCATAACCTTAAGCTGATTTTTTTTTTTTTTTTAAATCACCAAATATAGCACAAATGTGTTTCCAGCAAACTCCACTTTTACTGTCTTTGACTTGATTTTTTCCTGCCCCCAGCCTCTCTTGCTGTTTATAGCTATTCCTCATGACTCAGTTTTCCTTCCTCTCTGATGCCCCCCCACCTACCTTTCCACTACTGGGGATTTCTCAGAAACGTTGCACTGCCAGAATTCACCTTTATTCATAGAAATAGGAGCACAAGGACATTTACTTAGAAGAAAAATGACAACTGTGAGGAATGACATGGAATACAATAGAAGAGGGTCAAATTGGAGGGCAGAAGGCCAGAATTCCTGGGGGGCATTTAATTAGTTCAGTGGCATTCAGCATGCAAATGAAGTTATTTTGGTTAAATGAGTCCTGGTGTGGAATATGCAACTGATGAGTAGGGCTGCTGAGGAGCAAGTACTTGAAAACATGGACTCCGTCTGGGTAAAAAAATTGTGCCACCTTCCTGGCTGATGGTGGTAGTATCCTTCTAACAGCCCTTGGAGCGACATAAATCATGGGGTTAAGCTGTGTTTTATCAGCACAGACAGAAACAGATCTCATGGGAAAACTCGCAGAGACGGAAAAAAAAACGGATGTAGCTCTCTTGAAGGGCACGGTGATGACTCACTGTGGTCGGCTGGGTTTCAGAAGGCTGTTCTGTGGCGTTTTGATATCCGTTCTGCCGTGCAAAACCCACAGCGCTCTCCCTCTGTCCTGCAGCACTGGCGCGAGCAGAGCAGCAGCGGGCACTTGTGGCTGCACTCAGCCGGCCTGGCTGCGTGCAGTCTGCTTTCCTCTCCATCCCTGCACGCTCCACCTGCATCGCTCCTGCAGATGTACCCCTGGCCAGTCCGTCAAACGATCGCTTCACCAAATTTACCTATCATGTTGGTAACTCGAGAGTTGGGAGTTTCAGATGGGGTTCCCTAGCCAGGGTTATTTTCATGGGAACTGGTTAGTGGACGTGCCCCTGTGCTCGTACCCCACGGCTGCTGGGCTTTGCTGGTTTTCCCATATCTGCGCAGACCCTCTCTGCAGCACAGGCACACCGGGACCGATGCTTCAAAGAGCATTGGAGCTGGTCTGTGCACAGATTTGGGATGTTCAAGTGCCCAGAAATCCTGGGCAAATGTACAAGATCCTTTCAGTCTGCCAGAGCAACATTTCCAGGTGGGAAAGGACACGTTTGAGACATGCAAACGTGCAGTGGGCCTTTCCAAATGGGTTTCATAGCATACAACGAATAATTCAGCGCTTTTCACAGAAAAGTAAGGGCAGACAAGGCATATGCTCTAACTCTTCCAAGATTTTTTCCCCTTGTCTCATTTTTCTTCTGGGATTACAAGAGATGAAGGCTTAGATTGATTTGTTTTTCTCTTCTGGAGCAAGGACTTGGGGATTTCACTTTTACAAGGAAAAGTCACGTGGAGAATGGTCAGAATCCTTTTTGCTTTGGGTTTGGTGGGGTTTTTTTGTGTGTGTTGTTTTTCCAGTTCCCAGGGCCATTGGAGACAGGCTTGCACCACGCTGTGGTGGTTCCAGATAGATGCTGTCTAGAGCAGAGCTGAAACAGAAGTGAGGTCCTGGGAAAGACCGTCTCCATCTCTAGATATTTGGCCAATCCATACTCTAACACTGCTGAAAGAGGCAGCAACATTCTTAGTGTTCATGGCAGCAGCTGTCTCAGCTTTTCAGCCTACAATTACAAACTTTGTAATTACCCTACAGCACTGCCCGGGATTATGTACGTTTTAAACTGCATTATGCACCAGCAGTTTGTCTGGCATGATCGGCGTTGACGGCCTCTGTCACTGGAAGTGTCAGGGCCAAAGGTGGAGCAGGCGTGCTGGCGGCTCATCTGCTCTCTGGCCAACTGGGAACCACTTGCCGGACTTTGCTTTTGGCTCTTACCTCCTTTCATCAGCTTTGTCAACCCTGTTTCCTCACCACGATGGAAGAGATGAACCAAACTGGAAAGGAGAGTCTAGGGAGACCTTGCAAACTGAAGCTCTGGTCCCATGCTTGCTTTGGTGGCAGAGGTGTTGAGTTCTTCAGGGAAGAGACCCGTGGGCTGGTAGCCCATGACTAGGGCTCTGGAGAAACTCTTGAACAATGATAATAGCAAACATTCAGCGTTTTAAAACACAAGAGTAGCATCACGGAGAGCCATGGTCTTAGCACTCCCACCGACTACTTAACTTCACCCTCCAGTGCTGGGTTATAAAAGAAACCGGTTCTCCGGCATAGAGTGATCCAGGCGTGCCAGGATGGAGAATTCAACACGGCCAGACACTTGCTGCTGCAAGTCCAGTCCTGCTCCCACCACAGTGGCTTGGTGCCCCCTGAAGAGCTGGTCGTGCTGTAAGATGGACGTGGGACGGCTGAGTCACTGAGCAGCTGTGAGCAGCAGTCAAAGGGCTCCTGGCCGCTGAGGATCCTCGCTGCTGCAGTGCGGAGGTGCCGTTTCTTTTCAGGTGTTTTTGCTGAATGAAAGATTTGCATCAACCTTGGCTGGCCTCTCCTTTTCTTTAAATGAGGCCATAAATTAGAAAGTGATAAAGGGCCAAAGGGAACATTTGAAATTCCAGTGGCATTTCTAGGAACTGCCCGGCACGCTCCAAGTTCCTCACAGCGACCTGCTGGCCGGCCTGCAGGAGGGAAGCAGCTGGCTACAGTGAGGCACGTATGTGGGATGGCTGTTCGTCCCTGGGAAACAAACCAAAAAAGCCCTCAGCACGTCTCAGATTACATTGTCAGCTCCCCAAACCTGAAGGTAGACGGTCCAGTGGTTAAGGCTTTCTGCGGAGGATTCAGTGCGCTCTTTCTAGCCCCTGCACTGACAAAGGGAGCGCCAGCAAGGAAGTACCCTTGTAAATATTAGTATGTCCCCTAATGGGGCCTGAAGCACCAGACAAATCCATTTGACTGAGAAGATTTCTATAGACCCTGCTCGGTGCAGTCTCCATAAGCAGCACACAACTGGGGTGAGCCAGTTCCCTGCAGGGAAGCGGGAGCATCACCTAATGTTTGCTCGTGACGGTGCTGTCTGAAGGGCGACTGAGGGTAAGCCACTCTTCTGCAGGGCACTAAGGATGGCTTCTCCCTTAGCGCTGAATGGGCACATCAGCATCTCTCCATAGCATGGGGCGTTGAGGAACCAGCCCCCACGCCTGGAGCATACAAGTCTGATGGAGGTGTTCCCAGCAGATGTTCGGGGAGGGAAAGCAATTGGCAGTATGGAATGTGATGCTGGAGATCGCATTCATTGTAAGAGATAGCATGATGCAAACGTGTCTGAAATCACTTCTTGAATTTTACTGAGTGTGTGCAAGGAAACGGCTCTCCTGAGGTCACCAGAAAATTTGGGGCAAAACATAGATTAAGTACCTGGTGTCCCCAGCTCACCACTGATCCGCTCCCTCCCCGGTGTGCAAGATGACATCAATCCCCTTCATTGCAGCCGCTCCTCTATTGAGTCCGTTTGCTGAAAGCCCAGCCACACTGAAGCAAGTCTGGTTGGGCACCCCAGGCTGGAGGGTCTCTGAGTAACATCCAGTCCTATGCGTTGTGGCCAGACACTGCACACACAGGGCTTGTCTCTGGCTCAGCTCAGGATGGACACGGACAGCCAGATGATAACCTTTCCTGGCTGGACTCATTCTCCGGCAGGACTCGAGCTCTCTCTGATCAGTATATGACTCCAAGCCCAGTTCTCAGTAGTGTTGCCCTTGAGAGGAAGTGCGGGGGTTGTGTGGTCTGGTTTGTGCTTGCTGTACAACCGGCTTTTTATTTTTCTTAACCTCAATGACCTCACACCGATTTGGATACTTCTCTTACCACTGCTTTCTCTCTCTTCTGGAACTTGCTTTTCTCCTGGACAATTGCCATTTTCTGGCTGGAGAAGGGTACTAGCAGGGTAGAAAGAGCATGATTCATATTTGGGAATTCAGGGGGGAGAATTAGTAGCCACTAATGAGCGAGCGCAGCACGGGAATGTGCTGTGAATTAACAGCCAGGGAAACAACCTAAAGGCACTAGTTCTATTCAATGACAGGAAATAAAATAGTTAGTGAGGAGCATGTTAATCATTAGCTGATCAGGTAATCTGTGTTGCAGTTGGTTGGGTTTTGTTTCTCGTACACCCAGTTTGCAGATGCTGAGCAATTCAAAGTGGTGTGTGTCGCAGCCGGCACTGGCCCCTGCTTCCAAGCAGATTACTTCAGGAAGCCAGTAATGCACGACGGTTTCAGGATCTGCAGCCTTCTTCCAGCTGTGTTTTACATAGATATGCTAGTCCGTGGATTCACTGAATTTCAGCTCATTTCAATTTAAGCATCTGTGTCAGGAACCCTCTGTAACCCAAAACTTATCTGGAGACCGGCTAAGAAAAGACTTTGACATCACAAAGCTTGCTGCAACAAGAAGCTATAATATCACCTATTTATTTAAGAGTGTGTGCTTACATGACTCATTTGAAATGCCCATGGGTGATCCCTTCAGGGATTTTAGACCCTTCAGGTCTAAAAGTGAGCAGTGGGTACCGCTAGGCATACAGGCATTTCCCTTTGTCGTTGCTTCTGGAAGCAGCCCAGAGATGTAGCAGAATTTGCTCACTTGAAGAAAAGTAAAATTTTCACATTGGGAAAAAAATTACAGAATTAGGTTGATCTTGGTTTTTAAGGGTACTTTTTTTAAAGGGCTGTTTAGTGACTCAACTGCAGGTTACTGGGAAGTTACAGGTAGTCTTTGGAGGATGAGGAGGGGCTCTGTCAGGAGAAAGTGAGGTATTCACAGAATACAATGTGTTGTAAAGCGTTAACACATTTATTAATCATATGTGGGCAGACAACTTCACACATTCTACCAGAATTTACTGTACCAATGTCAATTCCGTATCATATTTCTCTGTGTTATGAATCAGCCAATATGTGACATTAATTATCTGCATTTTTCATTGTGTAAACTGACATAATGATCATTTATGGAGTAACACATCAGTAACTGTTTGCCAATGTACAGAATTAATCCCCCAGTTTTCTGAAATATTCTGGAATTATCCTGTGCAGGCTATATCTACCCAAATCCTATTTTTGTTCAAAAGTAACATTCTTCCATGGCCGAGAGGTGCAGCGTGCATTGCACAACGTCTGCTTCAGCAGCAATGCTGTGTGCAGGTTCCACGGTGGTGGCTCTCCTCCCACCACCACGTACGGTTCACAGCTTCTTCACTAGTTCACCACTTTTTGGAAATGTTTCTCTATGAAGTTCCAGGAAATTGCTTTACATATGTCTCACCTCTTTTGTTCGCCCATAACTGGAAAAGAAGGTAATTGCCTCGCAGTTCAGTCACATATGACCACTTTCAGGAAATGTCTGAAAAATGTTGAAAGAATGCAGGATGTTTGGTCTAAAAAAAAATAGAAGGGAGAACAGGCAGAAAAAACACCTTCCAGAATGAAGATTTCCCTGGAGGAAGTGGAAATCAAGCATTCCCCAGACCCACTGAAAACAGGGCAAGAAAAAATCAGGTTCATTTTCTAAAAGACCATCTAGGATAAATATTAGAAAAAAATCTCCTAATTATACAGAGGGACGAGTCTTGGAACAATGCAGGAAGGTTTGGACTTCCCTTTTCTGAAGTTCAGAAGAAGACCTTAGGCAAACCTTGGGCAGGAAAGGTTGAGGGTGACATCTTCAGTGGATACTCTTGAACTACATGACCTGCAATTTTAGGATTCAGGCCTAGAGGACTGTCCTAGCAGGCTGACACAGTTACAGAGCTGGAAGAAGCCTTGTATGGTGATGGCCAGCCATCCCATCCTTCAGAGACTCCTTAGGCAGAAATGGATTTGTGGTGCTCAAAGAGGCATTGCAGATCAAACGAGGCCCATAGAAGCTTTGGAGGAGAGCTCCCAAGGAATGTCTTTTTTTCCATTTTCAGCATCTGTAGTTCCAGAAGTGGGGTTTCCCGCTGTCTTTATGCAGAATTTAGTACAAACAGGCCTTTAAACTGAACTGAAGCAGAAATATATAAATGTGATCGTTTCCCACCTTGAGAAATATGCATGTCCCAAACACTCTTATCTCAAAAGCAGAAGAGACAGGCTGTGGAAACACTCAGTCTGGAAATTAATCTTTTAAATAGGAGCTGAGTCTGAATAGATTGTATAAATATTTGTCTTTGTTCATTTTGAGTTACTGATGCTGTTTTCATCTTTGTCTAAAAATTTTTTAATGATTTTTTTTAAAAGTCCAGACTGGATTTTAAAGGAAGTATACACAGCATATTTGTCAAATTTACTATGGGAGTAAGTGGCACCAATGCTGATTTTAGTGAGTGTAGTCTCTTACTGTAGTAACTGACTTGGCATAATTCAATTCGAAGTTGGACAAATACGTCCTTTGGTACAAATCCACCTTAATCAAAGCTTATATAAATCTCCTAATATCATTAATCCTGTGACTGCTTAACCCAGTAGTTATTTTGGTTGTATCTGGCAAGATACAATTATTTGTACTCAAAAAGAGTGATTTGGTTTGTTGCCACATCATTGTATATCAATACAATCTATCTTACAGCAATATGTATGTATGTAAATATGCCCACACACAAACACGTATATACAAATGTGTACATATCCATATAGAGAATAGGTATGTGTTCTGCATACATGCTTTATCACACCATGTTTCTGTAAGCAACAGAGGTCACTCTAGTACAGGACAAAGCTTCCTTTTGGTACTCTGTAGAGGCACCCTTGCAGGCAGTTCCATGTCAAGCACCAGCACCTTTTGGTGTGATATTAGCTGAAAATCAGTCATGTTTCTATGATAGCAATGGAAGCAAGACATATTCACAAATACTTATTTACAGGAAATGTCCTTGTTTAGGAAACAAATGAGGACTTGCTCTGGAAATGCTGTGGTACCGGTGACATCCCTATCTTAGTACTTGGTAGCATCAAAACTGTTTCAGTGAACTCTGTTTGCATTGAGCTGAGTGCATACACCTTCATATACATCATTTCTCTCTCTGGTTTTCCCATCTGTCTCTACCGGTAACACTTTCACAGAGCAGGCCAGCCCTCGTTTCTCCCAAATCCATTCATTCATTCTTCATTTAGGGCTTATTTTGGCTGCCAATGAAACCAAAGGTGCTCCAGACACATTCCTTTTCTGCAACCAGATCTTTTACCTGTCATCCTTTGAATTTTTGTGGTTGTAACATAAAAGGGGCATAACACAAAAGGAGGCCCCACTGAATCACTACACAATACTTTATTTACCAGCCTTCCTTCCAATACTACAGCTGTCAGCTTGCCTTTGCCTTTCTGTAGCTAAGGGGAAACAAGGGAAAACATGGCTTTATTTCAAATGTAAGTTGTTTCCATATCCCTAACTTACTAGGAGTTCAGTATAGATCAGTGTAACTCAGTGTAAAGAAGCGAGCAGAGGCGTGAACCAATACTTTCTACTGAAGCATAGAGTATACAGTGCAAAAGTTTCATAAATTATTTCACCTGCAGTTTTTTTCATATAACTGAAATACATGCCAACATGAAATACAAGCCAAACACATGCATTCATGTCAACAAAACAAGTTATTAAGACATACAATGAAAATGAAATCCACATTCTCTATTCTTTGTACTTCAGCAGCAAAAGATATCTGGCAGCTCTAGAAGGTAAAGATTACCTCCGTACACTATATATCACATTATTCTCCCTCATCTTTTCCCTTGAACTTTGGCACTTACTTAATCATTGAGGTCTTTTTTCAGGAACATGAGCAGCCTTTAACATGGAAGACATCTGAATGGGGAATCCTACATACAGTAAGTTTCACCTTAAAAAAGAAAAAAAAATAAGAGAAACTTTTGTAGCGTGTTATATCTAATAAATATTTGTGCTGCCATCTGACTTGTATTTTAACTAGCTAAATAAAAATACCCTGTTAAAAGAGATGAGTATTTTTTTCTTGCTGCGACTGGCTTTTTTTCTTTAAATTGCAACAGCTTCTGATGACCTCAACTTTCTCAGCAAAACTCAAATAAAAATGTATTCAGGTATGAGTCGGAGAACCTGGATGCTGAAATACAAGTCCATCTGAGAGAAACATAGGTATCAACATGTAGCAGATCACAGTGGTGTTAAGGCAGCACTCAGAAATCTCCTGTATTCTTCAAAAAAAGTAGTATCACACAAGGGGATGTGTAGTGCTTGATAACCAATAGGAGGTAGGTGTCTAGGGCTCTGGCCTCCATACCTAAAACCACTATAAACAACTACACAACCACTGGAGGCAATTGTTTATTTCCCAAAGTTTGCAATTCATGGGCCTTAGGAAAAAATACCAAGTAACTCTAATTTATGATTGCCTGGTAGTATCTCTTGTGGTTGCTCCAACTCTTTGAGATCAAGTTCTTAAACACAGCAGTGCTGACCTTGCAGTCCCCAAATACCCCAGCAATAAGAGATGCTACATCAGAATGATGCTGAGGAGCTATTTGGTACTGAAGTTATTCATGACAAACTCAAAACAGAGTAAACTTGTTTGAATGAAGCCACCTGAAATGCAAAAAGCAACTTGCTTTGCCATTTGGCTTGATTCATTTGACTATCACCTTCAGGTTTGTCAAGCTTACCTCCTTTCTTGTGGACCTGCTGATGAAGAAGTAAGCCTCCTCCACATCCTGGGGCTGCAGATCATTCACAGCCAGTATATGGTCTCCGTGGTTAAACAAACATCCTAGTTGGCGAGGACCAGTCCACTGTGAGACGCTAGGGTATTTGGAGGATAGACAATAAAGGAAAAATCCAGGACACGCAGTTACTGCTAACAGAATGGCAATGGCTGAACAGGATTGCATTTATGGTACTGCCCTCTGGAAATAACACACAGGGTGAATGACTTTGCAACTTTTTGATTTGGTTCTAGCTGAAACCAAGCTGCTTCATCCATCCCAACGAGTCCTCCTAAAAGCGCAGGTGACACTGACAGTACAGCAAGTCAACAAGTGAGACTGATGCTAGCCAGGCCACCAGTGAAAGTTGGGGATTCCAGTCCAAAAGCAGTGGGCCAGACTCACTGCAGATGTTTTAGCTCAATGTTTGACCGAGATGATTTCCGAAGTAATCCCAAAAGAATGAAACTAAAACTTATTATCACGTGTTTTATCTATGGTATAACTGCAAGGATCAGAGATCCATTGCTGTCCTGACAGGACCCTTATGGAAATTCCAGTATCTCTTTCCTGCTGGTCTCTCATGGACTCTCCGTAATGACAAGCTATTTAGAATTAGCTGACCTGATAGACCTCGTGCTCTGTTCCCTCCCAGAACAAGCCCCAAATTCTTTCAATATGAATTTCCACTGAGAAAGCTCTGTAAATGATGTAGATCCAATTTAGATGTAGATCCAATTATTGAGGTGAGGGCTCACTTCCAGTCCCTTTTACAACAGTATTTTTTCTTCTTGCTGACAGTGGCTGAAACAAAGTGACTTGCTGTGCACACAGTGCACCTGATTAGTGTGAATATGAGAGCAACAGCAAAAGGCAGTTTCCGTGACATGTGGCACTGAAAGATCAACAGGCAGAACAGGAGTATGCACTGAATGTTTTTTCTGCTCCTACTGCTTCATCCTAGTTATCGATATTGAAGGTCTAGGGAGAACACTAATTTCCAACGGAGCTAATAAGCAAATGTATGTGCTCTAGCCCATAACACCTACTTGTGAAAATCTCTGCCTAGCACTCATTCCTAGTGCTGAACCAGTGCTGGGATTAATTTGGACACAATTTTATGCTGGCATCTAACTCAGGTCAGCTTGATATATGTAACATCATTTATGCTAAGTTTTCACTTAGAGCTCACACTTAACCAGAAAGTCTCAGAATGCTTTGCAGGTGCTACTGCTTAAATGATAAAAAGATGTGAGGTAGGTCTATAATATGAGGAACACAGGCTAATAGGTTAAAGGGAAAAAAAGATAAGAAAGGATTAGATGAAAGAGAGTGAATCACTGAATTTACGAGGTTTAGAAATGGTTCCCTCTGTGCCAGTAGGTTCCATGTTGTCACCCATTCCAGTGACAGACAGGTTTCATGGCTTTACAAAGGTCTGTCATCTTTTTCCACAAATTCCCTTTTTCTTCATAAGACGTAAGTGTACATAAGGGGGTACAGAAGTCAAATAAATGGGACTTGAAGTCTATCTCTTGTATGTGCTGCCTAATTTTTGGCTTTATCATCAATAACTAAGGGTTATTAGCCACCTGTACCAAAGCCTGTAGAATTTTTGGTTGAAAGGCCCTATGTACCCTATCACAAGATACATCCCCTCACTATATCTCTGAGACACACCATCATTATGGTTCACCAAATCAAAGCTAAAACTGGCTAGCAGTGATTAAGTGATTTCACATCAACATTAGAAGATTACCTTTTGGGGTGGGACTTTATTGCAAATTATTACACAGCATGGTAAGGTATCTTGATTCTATATAGCCCTTTTCAACAGCAGTTGAAATAGAAACTCAAGTACATGAAGAGTCAGAAAGAGCAGAAAGGAATCACTGAAGTTCCAGCACACACTGATCCTGCCCTGTTCTGCACTGTCAAAACTGTACATGGATGTGTACAGTTGTACACTTCCGTACCTACACTGATTGTCTCTCATTCACATCTGACATGCACCATCACAAGACACCCAAAACTTACCATATTTGTCCTGCTGCTTCGGTAAGTTTTAAGTAACTGTTAATGTCAGCCAGGGGGACGAAAATATCCAACTTCTGCAGTTGGGTCTCATCTTTAACTTGACTGTAAGAGAAAACATCAGAGACCAGGCATGCTCTACGAGTACCTCAACTGAAACCCACAAAGAAGACATATCTGTCTTCTCTGCAATGAAAAATGGAGAGGACACTTACCCGAGCAGTATAGACAACTGAACCACTGAAAGTGGTAATGAATTTTGCCTTCTCTGGAGGGTTGACTGCTGGCTGGTGCTGCTTTCTGGGTCTTTTAGATCTCTGTTTGCTTCCAAGTCTCTTGGACATGCACTGTTGTCTTGGCGTTTGGGAGGAGATGGGAGCCCATCACATCTGCATGTGAACTGGCAACTCTCATTCAGCAACCTACTGAAGAGCAGTAGTGATAAAAAAATGAATGGGATTGTCCTTTACAGGTACTCTTGCTGTGTCTGAAGCTGGATCAAATAGTCATCAGTGAAGCAAAGAATAACAAGTTATAGTAGAACATCCAGTGGACAAAATTACGGCTAAGTAAAACAAACAGTCCTTCTAAAAATGGACTATAAATCCCCAAATAAACCTTGTCAGTATTTAAAGACTATTTATTAAGCCTGAAAACATTCCAGCTAACAACATGCCTTGACAAAGAAACTGAGTACAGATTGTTGGCTTTGGCCATACTGGCTTCTGCAAGGATGTAATGCTGTCCCCGGGGAGATACAATAACTCAGATGTGCTTGAATGCTTTTTATTTGATGAGCCATAAAATTCCTGGAGCCAACTCCCCTCCACGCCCCAAACAAGACTGGAGTTAGTAGCAAAAGCTGATCTTGGTACATTTTAACTCAGATGGCATAGGCTTGTGAAGTTTTTACAGTAATTCTCTCCAGGGGCTCCCAAAGACACAGATGAGCTTGAGTAAGTCTATTGGAATAAACTGTTTTGTGGGTCTGCATTTCCAATTGTCTCCCACTATGTGGCATAAGACCTGACTGTCTGTAGCTGGCAGGCCATAGCTAACAGCTAAGGACCAGTGCTCTGGCTCAGGAGGAATGCTTATACCGTGTAGGCACACTTCTCTTCAGTATACTGTGCTATATCACAGAGGTTGTAAAGTTTCCTTGTGGCACTATAACTGTCATACAAAGTTTAGGTCTTTCTTTGTGTCATGCCAAACACTACCTTCAAAGTACACAGCATCAGACCCATTCTTTGGATGGGAAAATGAGAAGGAAGGAGATGACCTACTTAGCATCACATAACTTCTTACTGGAAAAGCTAGAAGCTAATGCCCCATGTCTACCCTTCTCTTTTAAACACTAGATAATGCTGCCTGCTCTGAAGAGCACCTGTCTGAAAGGTTGCTGGATCTTGGATGTGGTGTCCGAGTAAAGTGCTGGGCTGTTATGCCATGAAAACCTTGAAAGTGTGAGTCAACAAAAAGTGCTGCATCCTACAGTCAGAGTGTGTCTAAATGCATGACTTTGCAATGTGAGTTTAAAATTCACTTTGATGAGTTTGAATTTCACCCTGATATTTCCATGAGTTCTGAACTTTCTGACCAAGACCAAAGGACTCATTCAAACAAGATACAGCCTCTAGAAAGTGTTATGTAAATACCACAGATGACAGCTCTATCTGTACCACTATGTCACTTCTAATTTGCAAACCTTTATGAAGTTTTTACTTACAGTGATTTCATTGACATATAAATGTTCTCATTTACTGCGTTCTTCTGCACAGGCTTCTCTTGCACAGAGGTATCAGAATCAGCTGTACAATCAGGCTTTGATACTTCAGTAGTGCACTGTTGGGAATACATAACAACATAAGATGCAAATATCCTCATCCTGCCTACAGAAAAAAATCTTCTTAATTTCCTTATTTTGTTCAATGCCCATGCTGTTTAAACCCATTGGCTAATATAGCTTTGCTTTCCCCAAATAACTCACTTCCCAGAAACCGTGAGCTAGAAAGGTGGTGGAAACTTACAAGTTAGTGGTATCTGGTTATTATTGACGCTACCATTTGTTTTCCTTTCAGATTGGGACA
Organism: Burhinus bistriatus; assembly: GCA_013397275.1. Lineage (NCBI taxonomy): Eukaryota > Metazoa > Chordata > Aves > Charadriiformes > Burhinidae > Burhinus > Burhinus bistriatus. The sequence continues at coordinate 1,609,543 of VYXH01000326.1, forward strand.
TAATCACCTATATTTGAAAATACTCTCACAAAAATTTTGTTACCTTTTAATTTAAGCAGTTTGAAAAAAGTCTTGTACTTTGGGTGTGCTTAACTTAAAGCACTTAGATTATATGACAAAATCATGTTGCTAATGTCCTTCAGTTAGCTGTAGTCTTTGGAGAGAGGCTGTGACTTCTGCAGAAGCCTGACTTAGCTTCTCCTGACCACTATACAGGAAGCCTAGAGAAATTAGCCTCCCAAATTAGGTGTCAAAATGTGTTTAAAATAATCAGTATGATTCCTCCCATTCCCTTGTTTCACACTGAAACATAGATACCAAAATGTTTCACAGCATTTTTAAATTACCGCTTGATTTTATGCAGCTTACTGATGCTTCAACAGAATTACATTTTAAAATATATAAAAATAATATACAGCTACATTTTTTAAATGAAGTTTTCACTTTCAAAAAAAATCCGCTGTGATACAATAGGCAAAAGCCATTCACAATGAAACAGTCAATTTGGGGAATTTCAACAAAATCAGCAATGTTTTTGTCAAAATGCCACTTTCTACTAGAAAGATCCTTTGAATGAGTCTAGTGTATTTTTTCTTGTACAAATGAAAGCTCTATTATGTACTGCTTTATCTACGTATTCCTTTTGCAAGACACTAGTGGTTCCTCATACCAGTTCCTTTTTGGCTCATCAAATGTCTCCTGTCTCCTTGGAGCTATTAACATACCAGCAGAACTCACAACTGATAAACTACCTTTGCTAAAATATTGCTGGGAGTTTGGTAATAGTCTTCTTCATCCTTTTTGATGTCTTCATCTATATCTGACGACAGCAGTTTTTCCTCACTCTTTCCCAGATTTTCATCCTGTTAGAAGAATGGTTTTGTATTTAACAATTTCAGTTACACAGGTTGTTCAATATGTATTTTTCTATTTACATGGAAAAATAATAGAATTAGCAAATATTCACAGAAAACATGGGAAGACATGTTTCTCCTTGAAGTAAGATATGCTCAGAGCCAGTCTGTTTTAGAAACAAGGTTTCTATATTTGTGCTCCTTCTTGTGTTTTTGAGATCCACCACACATGGACAAAACTGGCCACTGGTATTAGTATTCCTCATAGATGGATTTGTGGTAACCAGGCAGTTGCAATTGACTGCATGTTCACAACCTGTTATTTTGTTTAAAAATCAAGTGGGTTAAACACTTCATGTATGAGACTGCATGCATTTAGGGTCACTTCTGTGGAAAAGACTTTTTATTTATGCTCAGTTCTAAAGTCCTTACACTAGGAAAAACATCTGTAGGAAATCTAGAAGTGGATCAGGATATATTTGTCCTTTTTAAGCACCTTTTAACTCCTATCAAGTAAAGAATGAATTTGGGACTTCCCTGACTAATGAGAAGTCTGTTAACTCATACTTCTCCATGATCAAGAACGTACTCTGTAGGGATGGAGATCTGGCATTGAATCATTTGTGTCCTGAGTGATATTCTGTCTTCATAAATACCTGAAATACTAAGTTTGTGGCAATTTTGTAAGACAAGGAGAAATTAATCGCTCCACTAAGTTTACCTTTCTTTAGTTCAACAAGGCCAAGCGCCGGGTCCTGCACTTGGGTTACAACAACTCCATGCAGCGCTACAGGCTTGGGGAAGAATGGCTGCAAAGCTGCCTGGTGGCAGAAAAGGACCTGGGGGTGTTGGTTGACAGCTGCCTGAATACAAGCCAGCAGTGTGCCCGGGTGGCCAAGAAGGCCAACAGCATCCTGGCTTGTATCAGGAATAGTGTGGTAAACAGGAGCAGGGAAGTGATCGTCCCCCTGTACTTTGCACTGGTAAGGCCCCACCTCAAATACTGTGTTCAGTTTTGGGCCTCTCCCTATAGGAAAGACATTGAGGTGCTGGAGCGTGTCCAGAGAAGGGCAATGAAGCTGGTGAGGGGTCTAGAGAGCAAGTTTTATGAGGAGCGGCTGAGGGAACTGGGGTTTTTTAGCCTGGAGAAAAGGAGGCTCAGGGGAGACCTTATCGCTCTGTAACTACCTGAAAGGAGGTTGTAGAGAGGTGGGGGTTGATCTCTTCTCCCAAGTAACAAGCAATAGAACAAGAGGAAATGGCCTCAAGTTGTGCCAGGGAAGGTTTAGATTGGATATTAGGAAAAAATTTCTTCACAGAAAGGGCTGTCAAGTATTGGAACAGGCTGCCCAGGGAAGTGGTGGAGTCACCATCCCTGGAGGTATTTAAAAGACAGGTAGACATGGTGCTGAGGGACATGGTTTGGTGGTGGTTTTGGCAGTGTTAGACTGATGGTTGGACTCGATGATCTTAAAGGTCCCTTCCAACCTAGGTGATTCTATGATTCTAAGTCAGAAATATAGATTATTTATTTTTATGTCTCCTTGTTGACTTTGTTATAATGAAGAATATGATAATTAATATTTAGCTGCCTCTCAATGCAATTCTCCATGCCATGTTTGTGATGCAACCATTTTTTATCTCTCCACTTACATCCTTGGTTTCCATGGTAATCATTTTAATAATTGCTAAATATGCCACAGAATATATTACTGTTTTCAAGGGAAAGTAAATTAAACTAATTACTTTCTTACATGTAAAGAGAAGAAACTAGCACTGAATAGAAATTAAAGATGATGAATGTATTTTTGTTCCTTGTTGGTATAAATGATATAAAAAGCAGCTCATCTTGTAGGAGTCAGAAAAAACCTGCAAATGGTCCTTCAAGAATTGCATAACAAAACCACAGCAGAAACAAGACAGGCTCTGTGGTCACGATCTAAAATCACAAATTACTTTCCTAGTGACTTCTCAGGGGTTTTGGATCAATCAAACAAATAAACACTTGGGGAAAAGGCGGAAGAACAGCTGATTTTATGAAGACTTGAGATCCTCAATCTCCTAGGAAATCTCAGAGAGCAGATGTCACTCATCAGCTTCCCAAACTGAGCCTTCACTCATTGACAGTGACCACCTTTTGCCAAATACAGGGTTTTCCTTGGCACCATCACAGATATTGGGGACAATGGGAAGAAGAAGGTTATGCTGCAGCATGGCATTTCCCTAAAGCATTTTGCTGACATCTCTGTTCCTCCAGGTGCTTTACAACCAGAGCAGTACAATTAACCTCAGTATATAATTATTCTCAGACATACAGCTAAATGAGTACTTTAAGCCTCTGTTGAACCATGGTGTGGATCTACATTAGAGAGGAAGAGATGATGGGGAAAGCTGGCTGTAGAATGACACGGAAATGATACCTGGAGAGCAACTGAGTAATTATTAGTTATAGGCTCCTTAGGGAAAGTTATGTGTTGCTCTCGGACAGAAGAATTTCTCTTTAAAAAATGAGATGCGTCTAACAGATATTGAAGACAGACTCCTGATGAGGATTCCTAGGTGCCTGCAATACAGTAATGAGCAGTATTGGGTGATGCAAGTCAGGGCTCCTTATTTTGATGTATTTCAGGTATTGAAAGCTGTGTGTTAAAATAGCTGATACTGAGTTGCTGAGTCAGATGTGGTTTGGTAGCTCCAAAATGTGGGCTGAAAGGGAGCCAGGTCCCCAGACCTCTCCAGGGCTCCTGCCTGTGTGACTAGACTCAACTGACATTGATAGGCCCGCTTGCATGAGTAACGGCTACTGACTAAAGAGTTTTCAAAATCTGGGCCCGGATGAGGGAATCACTGATAAAAAGCAAAATGAATCAAGATATTAGAAATGTGGAGTCATACTTCTAACAGGAAGTAAATACAAGGGATTAATCTGAAAGTCAGCTGTCTAGGCATCACTGAGCAGAGAATAGATCCGGACATGTTAGCAGATGCTAAACTTATGAGGCAAGTGAAATATTTTTATCAAATTAACAAACATTTTTGTTTCTTGTTAGCTGTATGGCAAATTTCTTTATTTTCACACATGCTGAAACAGAAATATGAGCTTCCTGCTATTCCCTCTGCTTCAGGCTAGAAAGGTAAAATCCAAATTGCTTATCTTTGAACCCTCATGGTCAGTCTGTCCTAGTCTGAACAGCTGCACATAATACATGCTCTCTGAGGCATCGTAAGTATGAGAAGAATTAATGAATGAGACAGAAAAGGTTTGTGTAAGAAAGAGACAGAAAGAGAGCCTTGGTGTGCATCCAGAGCAGCACTAGTTAAAATCAGACTAAGGGTTAACTCAACGCATTTCAGAGGTCAGACTCACAATCGAATTACTGCAGCTTCATACAGTTCTGTGCATCAGCTGAGCTATGCTAACTGCCCATAGCATTGCAATGGAGTTTCAACTATTTTTTACTACTTTCCGCTAAATTTAGTTGTATTATCTAATACTTGCTGCTAGCCTATATACTCTGATGGTGACTGCAGCACATGATTTACCACCCTGTTAGCTATGATAGCAGAACATATTCTTTTCCCTGTATCTCAGCCACTCCAGATCATAGTCTAATGCATAAACTGTTAATAAAGATGGGCTTAAACTCAGCTGCCAAACTGTTTACTGGTGTAGTAGAGCCTTGGTTGTGCCTTCTGTTCTGTTGACTTTGCTGCAAAGGCAGTTATCCAGGGCAGAGGAATGGTGAAAACTATCTGAAACTGCTGCAGGTGTGTGTTCAGGGAACACAGGTCAGAACACTTAGCCAATAATACATAACGTTCATCATTGCATCTTTTTAAATCATTCCTGCCAGATATGGAAGCTAATTTACTTGAAGTTATATTTATGCTGACAGAAGGTCAGGCATCAGGTGCTCCTCAATTTAACCAGCCCTTGTTCTGTAGTTCAGTTACATTGATTCAATTGCTACTGGCAGAGGCTGGAGAAAGAAGCCATTTAGGAAGAGTGTGGCACAGCTGAGAAATGTGATGGGAGCAGCAAATCCTCAAGCAGTGCAACTTCAGAGTTTTCTTGATCAAGTTTGTGAGAGCTGCTACAAGTTGCAATTGCTGCACAGAAATTCCGAGGATCCTCCTCTAAGAAACAAAGTAAACAAAGGGTATTTCAAGCAAGTTTTTAGAAGGTTATTTTCAGTGCTAAACAAGACAACAGACTAACCATATCTAGGAAACTTTCATAGTGAAAACCAATGCAATGTTCTGGGAAAGTAGGTGAATAACCTATGGATACTGAGGGGAGATAAGAGCCAACAGTCACTTCTGCAGACTGAACAGGTCAAGAGCTGTTTGATTTGTTCTGCTCACCAGGCTTGGAAAAACTCCACACTGAGCTTGATGAGGGCCAGGATCTGAATTAGGCCTGTTCTTGTCTTCTGAGGGACCATTCTCCTGTATACAAAAGAAAAATGTTGACTCCTCCTAAAGATACACTGGAGGTGCTTCACCTGCATTCTGCTTCCTCCAGCTGGGCCATTTGCACACAGCTTTGTGACTAGAGAAAACCAACACTCCCTTGGCTGCGACTCAGCCTGTCACCAGAGGACAGGGCCTGCAATTACTCTGGGACAGCAGCAATGCTTTCCTTCCTTTCTATTTAAGTATCAAGGGGGAAGATCTGGAAGGCACACAGGAACTGGACCTGAGCTCCTCTCTAGGCTTTACAGCCTGAAGAGAGAGACAAAGAAAAGCATAATCACAAAACAGGAGGAATGTGGGAGGCAGTTGCCAAAACAATCATCACATGGCTTTGCCAAGGCATGTCAAAGCGAATCTGCAGGGGCTTACTTCATGCCCACTAATCTTTGCCAGTCAGCTGAGACAGCCAATGAATATCGCTGCTTATTGCCATCAACACCTGCCTTTACTTACACGCACACTTTACTCAAAAGTCTTTCCTTTGTGGGGATTCTCTTATGTCATCATCCAGGTCCTACTCAGAAATCCCACCAGAGAGCAGAACAGATCAGGCACCTATTGCACAAGCTCTGAAGAACTTTTGGTGGAAAAAAGCAACTATACAAATCAAATTTCAGTCACCCCTAGGAGCAAACTCATTATTAAGGATGGCAAATCTGTTTACCTTTTGGTAGTGTTGCCTTTCCAGGAAACTGATTGTATCTAAAGAATTCAAGAATAGTGGCAAAGAGGAGGGCCGGCTTCTGACTTCTGGATTTGGAAGATCTTGGGTCTAGAAATAAGATGACAGCAGCGTAAGAAGACAAGCACCTGATGAGCATGGACTACAATGTACCAATGCACCCCACTAGTCCAAATTTTACTTCTAATCGCTCAGAGAGGTTGTCCACATGGCATTTTTCAGGCAGACGTAAATTTGTCCTGCTTGCACTTTGAGCTGAGTGGAAGCTGTAGGGAGGTGAGTAGCTTAGTGCTGAGTCTGAATGATTAGGCCTGCCTGGCTGGCAAGGTGCAGAAACTGAGCTGGAACTAACAGAGCTTCCAGCTGCTCCTGCATTGACAGAGTAGGTGTGGATTAGTTTGTCAGACAGCATGCAAATATAACCAAAATGCACATGGTAAGAATAACACACATGTTTTCATTCTGATGCATCAAAGGTGCAATTCATTGCAGCATAATGTCAATCATCTCCTAATTTCCATGGGGTTTATTCTTTGAAGAGATTGCTTCAATGTAAAATCAATCCCAGCGCAGACAGACTCTGCAATGCCTGCTTAATGCATAAAGCCAGGGTACAGGATTTATACGGAAAATGAATTTCTGATTAACCAAGGCAAGAACCACCTTGCAAGGCAAAAATCAGGAAAATTCCTTTGCACAGGTTTCTAATGAAATTACAAACTTCTTTCTTTCTAAAATCAAGTGCAGTAACGTGTCACCTGAGGGCAGCATCCACTACTTTTGGCCTCCCTGCAGATTGAAGATATCACAGCGACCCAGTCCTCTGTTTCCTGCCTGTAGGTTGGAACGACAGAAATGAAAACCCACATACAGGTAAAACCCAAGGAAAACCCATTTGCCTACCAACTTCTTCCTATGGGGTCCAAAAGAATCTTTCCTGAAATCAACAGGGAAAATCTGCACTTTCCTTTTGAGAGAGAGCCCTGAGGGGGCCATAGCCAGATGGCAAAGTTTCACCTCAGAGAGGTGCAGCCCAGGACTGGGAGCTAAAAGGCGTGCAGGGGGGGCTGTGCGTGTGCAAGAGATATGGAGAGGGAGACAGACAGAGAGGTGGGATGGTGCTTTCTGTTGCTTTTTCTGTGCGTAATGCTGGTCTGCTGAGTCCTGCCATAAAGACAGCTAACAAGGCTTGGGAATGCGTTTGGGCGAGCAGGACAAGAAACATGCCACGAAAGGACTCCTGAAGCCCTTGCGGTGGATTTAGTTGGATTAGTTCTGGAACACTTCCCACCGAGCGAGGGCTGTGAGAGCAGCGCCCTGGGGAAAGGCATGGGGTGGCACGCTCAAGTAACACACAGGTATGTGTTTTTCTTCTGTGCTTATCAGCATTTCACACATCAGCTGCTCTTCTGCATAAAGACAGAAAAAACCCTCACATGCTTGTGGCTGGGAAACTGAAGAGGAGAAGCTGGGAAGCAGCAGTAGAGGAGCACTGTGCCAAATGTCCTCCCTCACCTAACCGAGCTTTGGCTGATCACCTCGACAGCAGCAGTTATTGCCCTTGCTGAGGACTGGATTGCAGCCTGGCAGAGCAGGGAACATGCCACCCTGCTGCAGTAAAGGCCTCAAGAATTCCTTTTGCGATCTGTTTTCCCTTAGGGGAATTTTCCCCTTAAATCTTCTTCCCTTGATTAACAACCTGCTTTCCAGTGCAAAATTATTTCCTGTGATTTGTCTGTAAGGAGCAGAAGCTTTCCTAACTCCCAGGAGCCGCTGGGTGAGAAGGCAAAGCTCTCTGCTCTTCCTTGACCCTTAACTGGTACAGTTTGACATGGCCCCACCGCACTGATGTACTGCTGCTGCCATCCCCGCTGCCAGCTGCACGGTCCCACTACTTCCACATGTTGGAGGTTGTAACAGTGTGGCTGCAGGGAAGGTTAGCTCACCTGTCTGAACCAGCAAAAATTAACCTGGCCACGGGTGCAAAAAAACCGACATAGAAAAGACGAGTTTTCCCTTGGATCAACCAGTTGAATGGTTTCATCCCAGAGCTGCGCTATCAGTAGCTGAGACACAGGAAGGGATGGGAGCAGCTGTGAAGGAGTAGGACCTTGCCTTGGGGCAGTGGCTTAGTGTTACATTAGCTTAACTGTAATGTCATATTGCATTTGCACATCTTTCTATGCCTACCTGCTGCTCCCAATGAGGTAGTAACATCTGCTTCCAGTACTGAGGGACATCACCTGTTCAGGAAGGCATTTAAACATCTTCCTCACCGTTTCCATAATTTCAGAATTGCTTATGCCAACTTCAATATTTATGATTCTGTTAAGATAACCATACAAAACATCCTACACAACTATACATACAAACATACACACACATACATATGTGTATGTGCATATTTTACTCTAAGCACAACATAATATGATAAGATCTTCATGGGAAAAGGTAAACATTTTTCCACAGAAAAAATTCTCAAGAAAATAAGGGCACACATTCAAAACAGATGGTCTTTCAATGAAGAAAACCTCCAAGCAATAAAATAAAGTCAACTTTTGCAAAGACTTGTGTCCAGATTTTGGATCCTCATTTCCGAAAAAAGGGGACTGTTGGAATCTTGAAAAGCAGTGATAGTAAGAAAAATTCCTAGCAGATGTTTTTGAACCACTACATAATAATACATTTGATTTGAAACTAATTGTCTATTAACAGTGTTTTAATGAAGGGGAAGAGGAACAGACAAGAACTACTCTTAATGGATACTTAAATGGAAGCACTACTTTCATTAATTTCCAAGAAGTTGAATTAGTAAAAATAATAACAACATTAATGATGGTAATAATATAACCACATACCATTGAGCAAGCTGGAATTTTTTCCAAAGCTTCACAATGTAAATCCTTTTAATAGAAGAAGCTCAACAGCAATGTGAGTCCAGTGACCGCCGTGCCAAACTATTCCAGGAGCCTGGAGTATTAAGCTCCAGGTCTGACCAGTAAAATCTTTACATTTGCCTTTACATTTACTGTTTCCTTTCTACATATCTCATACATGTGACATGGTAAAGAGTGCTAGTACAAAGCCAATGACACCCAGCCTTGCTGCAATGGGCACTGTGCTGAGAGGAATCAAATGACCAACCCAAACGAGCCAAGCAAAGCAATCTCTCGTCAGAGTAAGAGGCAGTTGGGCAGCCAGCATCAGCCCAAAGGGCTATGTGAAAGCCAGGAGACCTCTGCACAACTTGCAAAGCACTTTGTAAAGGCCTAAGGCAGGAAAGGTTGTGCGCCACTGCACAAGAGCAGCATAGTCCATCCTTACTCGCATGCAAGTGATTGCATAGCACTGTCCTCACAAGAGATAAAATATCTTTTACTACAGGAATACAACTTTTGGGATCACGGAGCCAAGAAGTCTGGTTTGCAGGCACCACACCACCACAATCACTCACATAAACCTATCAAATTTCATCAAAGCAATTTAGGATTTTTACTTCTACATTTATGATACACTGTAAGTTGCACCCAAAGCCTACAAAAGCCCAAGGGACTCTTTTCTGGACTTCAGCAGGATTTGGACTAAGAACCTCAATCAGGAACAAGTGTCTATACAACCAGTGGCCATTTAAGAGTGCTGATATACGACTTAAAATAAAAAGGGGATGCATTTGAGTTACATACTTATCAACAGGTATGGAGCCTTTTATGTTCTGGCCTTTTAGATACTTCAGGATGTAATTGCCCTTGCTGGATTTGGAAAGGATGAAAAAACGCCTTTTCCAGGAATTCTGCCGAAGAGAAAGTAATTTGTCTCTCATTAAAATTCAGGATAGCAGAAATAACAGGTGCTTGTTGAGGGATTGCTGGAATATGACTAGTCAGTACTAGTGTACCTGTGAGCTGAAAAGTTGAAGAGGTGGTGATTTGATGAGGAATCCGTGCTTGCAGACTCCACCTTCAGGGCAAAACTTATTTTGAGTTGTCACTAATCAAAGAGAAATGAACGGCACCGTTACTTAATCTGTTGCCAATTAATCTCTTCCAAAGACCTGCTTGAACTGGAACTTGTTGCTGAGCACTGTGTTTCTGTGCTTAATGTGGCCATAAAGCACATTACAATTAGAGAAGACAAACACAAAACAAGGCTATAAAATATCGGGCCAGGCCCTGCTTCCCTGATGTCAATGTTACTGCTGACAGCTGGCCCAAACTGTAAACAAAAAATAGCGACTACATATGTAGGGGGCTCGAAAGGTATCATGAGCCTCTGTCTTCTTTAACTGGTCTTATTTAACTTCAGGAGTCCGGTCTTATTTAACTTCACAATTAGTGATCTGAAAGACAGTAAACAGCCCCCTAGTGAAATCTGCAGATGGCATTCCATTTGGATAGATTGCAAACACAGGTAAGGATAGATCATCTTACACTGTGAATCATGATGTGACAACAGGAAAAAGTCTTATAAGTACAATATGAGCTAAAACCTTGGGGGGAAAAATGCCTTAATGTAGTTGTTCACAACCCTGCATACTCTGTGGCCAGCTGTAGTTTAAGATTCAAATTTTCTATTCACTGGTGGATTTCTGATCAAAATCTCAGTTCTATAAATGCACTTTAACACCCAATGAAAGGAGTGGCAATCTCATTCCATTTTTTAAGCTCTAAACCGTGTATGGGAAATTAAGATTTTTTTAAAATCCAGTGACTGAAAGGAGCATGGTTTTAATGGTTTTTACAAATGACAGTTCAACCTCTGTGTCAGGGAGAAGAAAAATTCTGCTATAAAGGGAAATGCTGCATTTAGGACAGATTCTTTAAGGAAGAAAGCAGAGGGGCAGAATTAACACACAGTGTAAGTCCAGATGAGATGTCCAAATTTTTCATTATGCTCTTTTCCCCTGTTTTTCACCTATTGTTTACTACAAAATCCTTGGTAGGTGGAGGGAGAAGAGAATGGTATCGTACATTGGTAAGAATGGATTGAAACCTGATTCAACCTTACCACTGACAAATCTTAGTAAATGAAATTTTGTACCTGCAGAATTTCTTTTACTTGTAGAAGCCATCCTGATTGCTTCTTCCATCCAGATAGTAAAGAGAGCAAAAACCTTGAAGCTAATTCCTTTCGCTTTGTTTGCTGCTGAGCAGCATTTCACTGCATGCACGGTTGCCTGAGAAAATAACAAGTATCTCACAAGTGTTTATTTTCACAGTGATGATTAAACTATATAATATAAACATAGAAAGATGTATAATAAACTATATAAATAATTATAATAAGTATTATTCATTTAAGCATACTATTATACATCATGATATTTTATATTATAAAGTAAATATGCTATAATATTATATTTATTCTACTGTAATATAATTATAAAATTACTAATAGTAAAAATCACAAATTTATATAGGCCAAAGAGATGATTTGCCTAGGAAGTGGTGAGACCTGCCAACTGAACTTCATTTTGCCCCTTCCTTTGCACTAGACACAACACCTGTAACCTAGCAATATTGCATCGCATATATGTTTCTGACACTGCCTTAGCAGTGTGATCAACCCTGTATAAAATAGGCATAATTTGGCCTACAGAGTTTAAAATCTATTTAGAAAATCTAGTCATAACACTATGGTAATAACAACGATTTGCAAGTCTGTAGCATTCTTAATGCAATGCCCTCAGAGCAATTTAGAAACAGTGATGAAATAAACTTCATAGCTTTCTAAGAGGTGGATTAGTATTGTGCTTTTTCAGAGGGGTAAACTAAGAACACCTGTTTTTATTTAATTCAACTTATTTTTGCAATGTCTACTCCAATATCACCAGGGTAATGGGAATCTCACTGTAAACCTGAGAAGCTAAACAACCTGCTCATTGGCATAGCCAGGCTGTGGCAGAGATGGGAACAGAAGCTGGCAGGGAGGCAGAATGCACCAATGCATTTCCATGGATTTCTCCAGTTTTGTTAAATAACCCTTTAACAAAACATGCAGGCAGTGGTCTGTGGGATTTGATAAGTGCAAGAACACAGAGATGGAGCATTTAGAAAGTAAAAGGTGGGTTTGGTTAATGGGCTTCCATTGGGGGTTTTTTGAGCTAATTTGCCTTTTGGTGCTTTCCTTCGAGAACACCACCATTTGGGTGTCAGGATAACAGAGACAGACCTCCAAAGCACTGCTGTTTCTCTGGAATTCATATGCGAGCTCTGCATTCCTCCCAACTGATTGCATGCACAGCACTATGTTTTGCACACTGGACAGTTTTTTATTATCTCACAATTGCTTTCTTGTTTATTTAAAATCAGATCTAGTCTATTTCATACACTTACATTTCCAATTTGTAACATCATTTAGGAAACTTTTGAAAAGTTTCCCTTTGCCTTATCCCAAAGCTCTCATTTCTTGCAAAATCACATCCTTTCCTTTTAGTATCTTGGGTTGAAGTCTATTAGCTACAACAAAGTTACACAGTCTCCAACATGTGTGCCACCTGAAGCTGGAGAGCCTCTTCTGGGAAAATTTGAAGGATTTCAAGTGCTGTTCTCGAGTTCTTTGCTGAGCTCCCTGGCTGGACTGAGAGATTTAAGGGGTTTCCTTTGCTTCTGTTTCTTCAGCGATTTACGCCATGGTACCAGAAGTAAACACGGTACAGTCAGGAGTGATGGTCAGAAGTCGCTGGTTATTTTCCATCCTCACTCACCTGACATGGGGTGAGTTACACACAATATTTTACCTCTGACACACAACTAAAGCTGTAGACTTCCACACCTCCTGTTCCAGGCAATACCATGCTGTAAATGAGAATGACCCACTGCAAACTTAGGTCCACTGGAGATGTCTGCAGAGCATTTCTGCCTGTAGTTTTTGGTTGTGGTTTTTGTTTGGTTTTTTTTAGGGAAACCTTTGCGATTTTGCTTTTTTGGGAGAAAGATTTGTTGTACAAATGCTGTGACAGACTGTTATAAAATTAACTGCTAGGGCTTTCACCTATTGCCTACCAAAAAAAAGGACAAAAAAGCAATTTCCAAAACTAAAAATGACTGCACACAAATTGTTAGTGTCAATAGTAGGGACACACGCCGGGGGTTGCAAAGAAAGGCAATGTAATATTCTTTTCAACGTGACTGACAGAGTCACCATGACCGGAAAACCATGCAATTCTTGGAAAACCATATTCCAAGAGTCTATGACAGGATAAAAGTCGCTTCTAGATTTCAGTAAAAGTCAAGATTTTCAGGTGGGAAGACAAAAACCCATGAGATTGCAGTTGTGCTTTCTCACTCTGCATTTTGGGAAAAAGTTTTTAATTGTTGCGTTTCATTGTCTTTTCTCTTCAATGGAAAGCAACGTTTTAAACAGATTATGTCTAATTCAGAATAGACAATGCCAATTCCGTGATTACACCCCCTCAGATTTTTCTATGCCTGGCATTAAGAGATCTGATTGCTTTCAACCTTTGGAAATGCAATGAGGCACTTCAGTCAAAATGGAAAAAAAAAATGCTGCAAATGATTAAGATGTAGGCTATTATAAAACTTCAAAAATGTAATATCAAGATAAGGAAAACAGTGTTAATACTTACAGGCAAAATGTCTTTATGCTGTAGAAGGTCTTACAGAAATACACCTTGAATTATTTCCAGATTCCCTGTATTGCCTCCTGCAGCAAAACACGATGTGTCCCTGCCCTGCATTGTGACTGCCTTCTTATAGTCCATGTATAAAAACAAACATCCTGAAATATGACCCACAAGGAAATTCCTCTTTCTGCCCCAGGAAGAAAATTAAAGACTGTTCTGAATGGGGAAATCCAGAAGATTAATATTCACTTAAAAGCAATGAAAAAATATGCACATTTGAGGCAGACATCAATGTCTCCCATGCAGAAAAGTCTGGAGACAGCTTGTTTTTGTTGGTTCAGCTTTCTAAACAGTCCCTTTATTTCCCCTGAGCTGTGTCTGAAATATCTTATCCATGACTGGAAGATAAAGCAACGTTAAGAACCCTAAATGATCATAAAGTACCATAAAATGTAACCAAGCTCAGATTTAAAGGACAGCATTTACTAAAACATACAATGCTGAAGCAGGATTTCTTATGCTATGTCATGACAATGTATTTTTGGTTATAGGTGAATATTTTGGATTCTCTCCAGAAACATCCAGCATAATACATTAAGCCATTTGGCTAATCCTGCAGACGGCAAGGGTATTGCTTTTAGACAGAAAATAGTTATAAATTTGATCAGGAAATAGGTTAAAATGCCCTACAAGTTGTAAGTCACTATTCATCTACCTGGCCTTGCTCAAGCAAAAGGGTCAGAATTCCTTACTCTGAATGGGTTCCTTCAGGCTCTTGGGCTGGCACAGCCCTCAGCATGTAGACATCACCAGTCAGATATGATGTCTGTCGGTGGGAAAGTTTATTCTCAAATAATATTAATGCTTTTTGGACATGTTCTAAAGTAATGCTCCACCTAGCAGAGACACTGGCCCCAACACAAGGGAATGTTTTTCTCTCTTTCTTTTGCTACCACTGTAAGTTATCTTTCCAAGTTGCTTTTCCCCTCTGGTAGTGTCTTGAGGTATTTTATGCTGATCTTTGTACATTTCATATACTAGAACTAGCCCAAAGGTTGTTTAAGATTCAGCCTCAACCTCTTCCTTTTGTTGTAAATCAGCAGATAGAATTCCTGAGCTTCTTTGTGCCATACTATCATCTTTTTCTAGGAAACCTATGGTCTACCAGGAGACCTCTTGCAAGTGCTGAGAGTGCCTTCTTTGCTTGCCACGTTAGGGCACTGAGGAGATTCAAATAACACTATGACTTTGCCTTTTTTCTTAGATGACAGCTACCATTTCACCTATTAGCTGGAAATTCCCAAGCTGTCCTTATTTAGTGTCCGTCATGGTAAACATACCACAAAATCTGATAAAGACCCACTTTGTCCACCTTTTTTCTTTTTTTTCTTTCAGACATTATGTCCAGTAGGGCGAATAGCTTTTCCTACTTATAGAGGAAACTCACTAATATTAACTCCTCTGATTCTTTCTCAGCAGTCCCTTGTAGGCTGGTCCAGGGACTATTTCTAGTAATGTTTATATTTTCCCAACGCTTCCAAGATAAGATAAATGTACTATAGCTTTTTTTTTTTTTTTTTTAATAAAATGTCATTCTCAAAGAACCTTTAAGAAAAAAGCACTACACAAGAGAAAATGTGTTCCTTACCCGTTATGCTGTTAAATTCCTTGGCATTATTTTAAAAACTTAAATGACCTGTTTCAGAGCCTCTACTCGTGCTTTTTTGTTCCCAAGGCTCTCTGGCTTCAGAGCTACAATGTATCTGAATAAAAGCATAGTTTTGGAACAGGGGAATATTGTTATCAGACATTTAAAAACAGGTTAAACCTTAAGCAAATAAACACTAATGAACTATAAAGGCATGAAAGAGCTTCCAGAGAAGTAAAGAATACTGAAATGTTGACTGGACATACGGTTGGACTCGATGATCTTAAAGGTCTTTTCCAACCTAAATGATTCTATGACACATTTCTCATGCTAAAACAGGAATATCTCTAATGCCAGAAAACAGTTTAAGATGGAGCTATTTGCCAGAAGTAATAGGTAGAACATTTTCATATGAACTGCTAGACCACTGTACAGTTTACTGTATAAAGACAGTTTATACACAGGGTAAGATTAAGTGCTGGTAGATCAGGATACTTCCACTAAAATATTTTCAATAATTTTGGTCTACTCTAAGAGAGGATGTGGCCTGCCTAACCCAAGTCACCAAACGCCAACTTACTTTTCTAAACTACTTTTCAACTGACGCTGTAAACCTCATCTTGAAAAGATTCTGAAGACCATCTGCATTCTTGGCTGAGAAAGGTTTTGGGATGTATTTCGGTCGGTTTTCACTTCATCAGATTGAGTGACAAACATGCAGATATTCACAGGAAATTTTAAAAAAAAGGTCTTTATTGATTTCATGCTCAAGATGTCCATAAGATAATAAGTTATTTAATTCAAACTGTAAATTTGACTTATGAAAAAATATATGCCTCACTATGCCACAGTATTTGTAAGAAAATAAACTTAATAATTTGGTAATTTTGCTTTAATAGTCAAGAAGATTTTTCTTCGAAGATTTCAAAAGAGTATAGAGTACATTAACTGGGAAAAGGGTGAACAACTAATCATTGATCAGTTTAGCCAAATCATTAAACTTACTTTTTTGAGCTAGCTACCAGCTTTAAAGAGAATATAAAAAGTAGGAATATAAACATCATTGACATAACTCCAAAATACAAAATCAAGACTGTACAGTAACTAAAAGGCATTTCTGGTTTCTGATTCAAGTAAGTATTTCCAGTCTTGGCAAAATTCCTCACAAATGGAAGCTATATATAAACATATATTTGTTACTGGAACATATAATTCTATCATTTCAACACTAAATTTTAATGTTTTGTAACAAAGCCTTGGCATTAACTTTCTGTTGGTTCAAAACTTGTGACCCAACAACCAGATATTTTTATTTCTGCAAGCAGAAAAATTGCAATACCACTGTTTGAGGCCGTTCTACCAGTTAATTGTAATTTGCCAAGCAAAAATCTTTACAATGGTGCTTTAATAACGCATCATCCAATTACAGTATGCCAATCTTTTACAAATATTTTCATCTTGATTTTTTATTTGTTACATTTCCATACTATTCAGGTAAACCATCTACAAATATTGATTTTTTTTATTCATCCATCTTATGCTGGAGTGATAACTAAGTAAATTGACTTCCAGATTAAGCACAGAGCAAACATTAGTCTCATTAATAATGTTCATAAAAGGAAATGAATATATTAGACTAAGAAACACCTTTCTAAGTAGCTACAAACTGTCTCATCACTTGACATACCCATAATATGATGGTCTTTGGAAATTTCTGAGGAAGTTATGGTTCCATGAGCTAGCAGTGAAACAAAAGATGGAGTCTTCCGATTTAATTTTTTGATTCTTAATTTAGAATCTGTTTTCTGGAATAAACCTTTATGGATCAGGTAGCTGACTCTCAGAATATCTTCAGTAGCCATAAATCATGACAAACACACTAAGGGAAATCAAGATACAGTAATTAGTATTAGCTGTCAGGTTAGCCCACAGCATTTATTTCTTCTTTGAAATCTTGCATAGTGTCAATCCATCAGATAGCCCAGCTTATAAAATATAAAAATCTAGTGTAATTACATTTCTGTTATTAAAAATGTGTTACTCCAGTTTATAATCAAATCTCCACCCAAAACCATATCCTGATCTTTCATCACTGGCTGCATTAAAATGCGCTTTCAGAAGTAAAGTTCCTTAGTGAGCATAGAGACCACACAGGGAATCTGCTTCTTCTCACTGAAGCGTGGATCATCTGACTGTGATTCAAAATTTGTGGCAACCACATAGTTGACCCGTGTGAGGATCTGCATGATTTCAAGTTGTTTTCCATGCTCATTGAGCACAGAGCACAGAGACTGCACAAACCAGGAGCCTCTTCCAGGATTCCTCCAGGAGTAATAACCTTACAGGAAAGACAGATAAGAAAGTACATGGGGTTATTTTTCCTCTTTTTTCATATTATCTTGTGCTGAAGAATGGAATTGCAGAGAGATATGTACTAATTTGTGTGAAAGATTCTGGGCAAAAAGTAACAATGCACACAAAGAAAGTTTAATTCTTATCACTTGTGTCACATATCCTACTTCATTAAAGTGGAGAATAATGTGTATTAATTGTCCAAACCTCACACTACTAAAGAACCATTCTATATTTTTGCATTTGGGAAACTGCAAGAAGATTTCATGATTTTCCTCCATAAGAATAAGTTTTGTGCTGTAACTGCTCCTCTTTCTGCCTTATTCAACATAGAATCATAGAATCACCTAGGCTGGAAGAGACCTTTAAGATCATCGAGTCCCACCATAAACTTAACACTGCCAAAACCACCAATAACCATGTCCCTCAGCACCACGTCTACCCATCTTCTAAATATCTTCAGGGATGGCGATTCCACCACTTCCCTGGGCAGCCTATTCCAATGTTTGATAACCCTTCCGGTGAAGAAATTTTTCCTAATATCCAATCTAAACCTCCCCTGGCACAACCTGTGGCCATTTCCTCTCATATTCACATATTCAACATACTCACTAAACTGGGACATGGAAGGGCAGGATTCCCAGAAAATAGTACTGCCTCCCCATCTCTAATGTCTGTGTCTTCTCACCTGCCAAATCTGGGCTTTCTCCTGTTTCTGCTATAGCTAGTGTAAAAGGGGTGGATACAACACACTGGACCAACATACACTGGGCCTCAGTGTTTTGTCCATCAGTGTACAACGTATCATCATTGAGGGTCAGTCTACGATCAAGTCAATATGGGTGATAAATTTTTAGGCTTCTATCCCCACCCTGACCCCCTTTTCTTTACCTGGCACTGTGGAATATGCAAACAGAAAATCTGCTTCTACTGGGATCTTGTATCTCGGATTGGCATCTGTTTCCAGAGTGTCATTTGCAGGCCCAGAGTCAGTTTGTATACCTTCATCAAATTCAGAGCCTCTGCATGCCTGAAAGCAGTGAAGACAAAGAGAACTTGTCCAATAAGGAGAAACAAGATGTTATAAAAATAAGTATTCATTAACATTTTTTAACGGATACAGCTTTAAGCAGTACTTTGCATGTATTAGAAGCAGAAATGCAATTCTGGGGGACATCTAATTGTTCAGTGATAAAGTTACTAGCTTACCCATTTTAAAATACACATCCCATACAGCAAAGGGAGGTAACGGTGTTGCAGGCTGTGGATGTCAGTGGATTGTCAAAGTGCCAAGTCAGCATTAGCTTATTCTAACTGTGATTAATTTTACCAGTCCAGAGTCATCCCCAGCACTCAATTATTACATACTGTCTCGTGCAGCATGGCTTCTGGACATTTTCTTTACAATGGACTACACATTGTCTTTGTTTCCTGACATGCACTGCTGTAGCACTACATTTCACAGAATAACAAAATCACATCCCAAGATCATCTCCTCCAATCCCTCTCCTCAAGCAGGGATAGCTACAGCAGATGTCCAGGACCGTGTCCACTTGGGTTTGGAATATCTCCACAGATGGAGACTCTACAACCTGGGCAACCTGTTCCAGTGTTTGACCACCCATTTCAAGTATATTGCATTTTTAACATTTTTCCATTTCTCTCTTTTATTCTTAATTTCCTTTCAATCATGTGGTTTAGCCAAAGGGCACACTGGGACCACAGTCCAGGTTGGTAAGTTTCAGCTCTTGATCAGTATCTTTGACTGACTTTTTTGCAAAAAATAGTCTGATGGGCTTATGTAACACCAGTTGGTTGCCTTTATTAAGATAATTTTAAAGGCAACAAAGTACTCACACCAAACTTATAATTAAAAGAAACATCACTTCAGCAGTATGAAGAGTCTAAAATAGACATATTTTTCACTTTGAGCTTGAGGATTAATTGGCGGAACAGCCTAGGGAAAACCACATCTGCTGCAACTCCCATGTATACATAATACCATTATAAAAAAAGATAATTCGGACCCACGCTATGTCAGTTAATACTGTTTGAAATAGCAGTCTTTAAAAGCGTAAGTAATATACAATTAATTATTTTCTAATGCAATAATGCCATATAAATTTTTAGGCTACTGCAGGAGAGAAAAAAATATTTCTTTTAGCAGAATGCAGGAATTCAGAGAGACCTGGACAGTATTATTTCTATTGATAATCACGTACTGTCCTCAGCTCTGTCTGCACAAGAAGGAGTTTATCTTTCTGCTTTGAAGTTCATATATTACCAAGCACAAAGAGAAACCATGTACAAAATTACAGTATGTTCTTTACATCTGTGAATCTTGTATATAAATTATCTTCTAAAAGCAAACAATATAAGTTACCCATAGTCAACTTCTTTCAACACATTTTTTCACAAAACCTCCAGCAAAAGTCATTAAGTTAACCTACAACCAACATAGCATGTTTTCCCCACTGCAGCAGTAGGATACTATATTTACCTTAGGGCTATTACCTGAATGAAAAATAATTTGGGTTTGCCTATAAGGCTTTTACACTTGTCTCCTCTGAATAGCGCAGTCAAACTCTTGATAGCCATGGGTCCATCAGTGCCATAGATGAGGCCTTCTTCCCCATGGCTTAGAAGGATACAGGCAAAGCAAGCGGCATCACTGTGATTCTCCTCAGCAGCTACAAATCAAATACTTCTTAGCCAAAAGGAAGTAACATTTTAAATTAAAATTATATTTAGCTAACACATTTTTCTGAGACTAAATATAAGTTGGGCCTCTACTGGAAGGCATAAGAAGGAGTGGATGAAGATGACACAACCCACTTTTTAGTAATGTGATAAGTACCTTGAATATATGAATGCATCCTTCTCTTGACTCCAAGTCTAGCCCACTGGAGTCAACAGGCTGGACTCTTTATCTAGTATGACAATGCTCTTCACCTAACACACAGGACAGGCGCTTCACCTAATATGACAAGAAAACTGTATTTCTGAACTGATGTTGGAGGAAGAAGTGGGGAATTAAGCCTAATCCATTCAGAAATGGTGATCTTCTATACAGAAAATCACATGTAGTAGGACCTAAGCAATCTCTTCTAATTTGAAGAAGTGGGGAATTAAGCCTAATCCATTCAGAAATGGTGATCTTCTATACAGAAAATCACATGTAGTAGGACCTAAGCAATCTCTTCTAATTTGACCTACTTTGAGCAGGGGGTATTTTAGGCGACTACCAGAAGTCTTTTCCACTCTAAATTATTCTATGATTCTAAATTTTTACCTTTCTTCAGTAATTTTTCCATATCATCACGGCTTCGGTCGTTGTATGTGTAAACCTCAAAACCTAAGTTTCTAAAACTCTTAGCTAGATCTCCAGCATCTTTATCAGTGCCATTGCGTGTACCCATTCCTACCAGAAAACAAAGAACACTGTTGATTGCACATAACACAATTCAAAATAATTCACACTTTCAAAGGTAAATTTTTAGGTTTATAATTAATAAACAATGTCATGGTGACATGATTTTAAAACAATCCTCTAACAGCATTCTCAGCATTGAGAACAAATTGTGAGATTTGTTTTAATTCAAAATAATGCAAGGTTCAATGTTAACATATATCTTATCCTGAAAAATGGTGGCATGCCTCCAGCACCTTGTAACATAGGACCTCTATGGATGATCCCATCTCCTTTTGGTTACACAGTGTAATAGATGCATAAAGCACCCCAAGGAAAAACTGTTGAACAGAGTCCCTATGATACCAACATAAAAGAAACTGATGTAGATTCTTTGGAGTAAACACTTCATTTAGTGTCTTTGCCAAGTGTATAGGAAAACACCTATAAAGTTGACTATAACACAAGTATCTGTCTGCTTTGAAACTGTACATGGTCTGAAAAGTTAAATGCAGGAGTGTGAACAGAACACATCCATAGCTACTAGCTTTTGTAGCTCATAGCTGTAGCTCAGGGACACAGAAGTTGTAATATGGGCTGCAGATGCCAAAGTTCAAATTTTAACAAGAGAGCCTTAAACTCTGGGACCAAAGTTTAGTTTGAAGTTGGTAGAGCAAGGTGACCTTTTCTTTGAAACATACTGCAAAGAAGCTGCAAAGAGCCGCTCTAATGCAAGTATTAAAGAACAGGAATAAATTGTACAACAACTATTTCTCAAAAAAGATAAATATATTCATTAAAATTCCATGTCCTAAAAATAAAATGCTTATTGATTTATTAAAGTATAAAAATTCTAAAGTCAGTAATGAGTATCATCAAAGGAAGAACATTACCTGTTTTGTCTTCAAAATTTTTGTTGTTTATAATAATACATTTGCCAACTTTCTTGTAGTCCATATTATACTGGAATGTGGGTGTAACAATTCGGTACTGATTACTGAGAGAGGACTTTGGCTGTTCTTCTTCTCCATTCTTCTTTTTTCTAGGTGAACCAAATGAAACTATTGTTAGTGGCCAGTCACATGCAGTGTGCCTATTTATCTTCATTCAAACCATTCAGGCAGCCCTACCCAATGTTTTTTCTTCTCTAATGTTTGTTTTCTTCCTTAGTATTTCAGATTGAGGCATAAAGATCTTGTGATTTCCACGAAGTGATTATTGTACGCGATTAGATTCTGATGATGGTAAAATGACTCCAGAGTGAACTGCAGCCAACAGCAGTATACACAGATCCTCAACCACAGATAAAACAAATGGCCTAAACATGAAGTCAGGCTGCCAGTAACTTTTTGCAAACTATGGTTCTGGACATATTTTACTTTTTCTATAAATAATTCAAGGAAGGAAAGACAGATCTCCCTTAATAACTACTCCAAGCACAAGAAGATATACAGTTTACTCAATGGCATGATAGGATTTGTTTATTGAATCACCATCATCCCTAAATTCTCTGAAGATTAAGAACAAGCAGTAGGTAGTTTCTACTGATAAAGGTTATAGATGTGAACAGGTCATGTGTTAATTCGGTCTGCCAAACAGCAGTCTGAACCTATGCAAAAGCATATTTTAGTGTAATCATCTATATCTGAATCTCACTTAAAAAACAAAAAAAACCAAAAAACCAAAACACCCAAACCAAAACAAGCTATAAATGTTCGCTGTTAATATGACTGTGTACTGACCTTCCTGCTATGTGCAGGGTCTTAGATTGGATTAGAAAGAGATGCAAAGAGATGGCACAGACATTACCCACCAGTTTATTCTAAATGAAGTATTAAGAACAAATCAATTACAGCCAGCATGCACACCTGAACTATAAGCATGAGGAACTCAGCAGTACTTGCTTTTAGAGGCGGACTTTTTGGTCCAAGCAGGTGGCTTCAGATGTTGGTAAGATCTCCTCAAGCAGAACTGAAGGCAGTGAGAGCCTATAAAGGGTCTGATTCAACTTCAGAACTATAAATAAGCTTTGGAGCAAGCCCAGTTGGAAGCAATGCTCAGGAAAGGGCAGAAGTTATCAGCACCTCTCTTGCTTATTTGGTCCAGCATCCTGCTTCCAACAGTATTTATTGCTGATGTCTGAGAGGAAAACATAACCTACTTTCACTGCACAAATAACTGTATAATACAGTTTGTTTTTAACAAAATTAGATTTTTTCCCCATAATCTTAATTAATTTAAGTACTTCTACTATTTTCACTCTGACATCCTTCTAAAGAATTACTAAGTTATTTGCTTCAATAATAGCCTGTAGACACGAGATTGCTGTGAATTGATTAAATGTTGTTTAGGTAATCTACTTTCTTACTTTCCTGATTTAACAATTGTTCTCTTTTAGCTTTAAGTGTCCTCATTTTTATTACTAAAGAACAAGATTAATTGGAAACTATAACAAACCTTCTCTAGATGATTCATCATGTTTAAATGCTACTGCAATTCAATTTTCAAACAGCTTCTTATTATCTTTGAGTGTCCTCGTGTTCTTTTAGAAAGGGCCAAATTAAATAGCTGCACCTGGCAGGCCTTCTCTGTACTCTTTTTACATATGAGCATCCTAATTTCATCTCTTCTCTTAGACCTTACTCTTAGAGACTACAAAACAAGATATTGAATTGTATCTACTTAAGGATTTTGTCTGATACTCTGGAAGTACAGCTTTTTTCTGGCAAATTGAAAGTATTGGTATTCTCCTTGCACACTGCTTCTTGAGGGCTCTGGGAGCAATAATTAAATATGCTTTGCCTCAAGAAAAGATTTTAACCATTTTAAAGAATTATCCACAGCTGTATGATGTTAATATTACATTTGACTTTCAAAGAGATCTTGGATTCTTATTTTAGCCTAAAATTCCCCCTAGTCTTACATCATCAGACAGCTCTCTGGCAAAGAGAGAAAAAGACATTTCAAAACAACAAATAACCACTCAGGTCGATGAAGAGGCTAATTTCCTCAGTCCACATAGATTCAAGTTTCTACAGATTTATCTGGCTTCACTGACTTCCTGAAAAAGCTGCATGAATAACAGTGGCTGTTGCACACAATGGGATATTTTCAAGGGGATTGTACACAACTTTCTCTTTATGTCTAACCCATGAACAGTTGTGAACACTTGGGACAGATCCACGTGAGCAGTATGGTATCACGTTTGCACTGTCTGCTCCCCTAAATTGCTGGAAGTGATCTAATTCTAGTCCAGAAGTCACGCAGCCATGTTACGCCACAAAAAGCTTCACTGAAAATAGCAGCTGGGGTTCAGTGGCATAATAACGTAGCCACACAACTTCTCTGAAACCACTTCACTTCCGAGTTCAACAGTTTGCACTCATTCATGCAGAAATACTTGGGAGTTTAGGGGATTTAGCTACTACTGCTGGTATTCCCAAGAGTACACCAGAAGCTCTACGCCAGTCAATGCCAAACGTCACAGACAAGCCTCGTGAAAACGGTAGCACACATAACTCTATTATTTCCCCATTCCTTTATACAGGATAGTATGGTTTTGTTCTAATGATTCCTTCCACGCTGAACAGGCTAACGAGATACTAAGCAACCACAGCATGCTTTGTAGGGTTACGCCTATTATTTCTTTACTGGCAGACAACAAGGAGTTCCAGAAATCTTTTGGTATCTGTCCAAACCGAATGAATAAGGAAGCAAAGGTTGTGGAGTGTACATATCCTGGGCCTGCATTCCAGCGAGAAATCGTTTTTTGAAGATTCTGTTTTCTATGCCAACATAGCGCAATATGGGAATTGCCTGACTGGACTAAACTGACAGTATAAGGTCCAACTCTTCAGTTTCAACAAGCTAAATCAGACCTTATAGTAATGACTAATAAAGTAATAAATATGTACTAATCAGTCCTTAAGAGAAATGCCTTGTCAGTGACAGGCTGCCTTAAAACTGAAAACCTAAAGCTTTCTAGCTAAATTTTTATTTTCTAAGCTTTGAACTGGACATGTGTTAAAATAAATGTTTACTGCTGTTGTTCTTACTAAGCTTTCTAATCACCATATTTTCCAAAGAGTTTCCACAGGTTAGTTACATGCTGTTATGAAATGTTTTAAACTATTTGCCCTCAGCTTCTCTGACATCCAGTGTCTTTAATTTTCCTCTTTTGGGACTCAAACTTGCCCAGATTAAATAGAAACTTGAATTTTATGACTGTTTCCTCTTTCTTCAGCTTTTAATTACAACTGTGACGTAACTCCTCACTCTGCTAGTGGTCACTGATCTTTCCCTTACACAGAAACATACTTCCGATCAGTGCTCTCACATATTTTGTGTTCTCTTCCCTCCGTCAAGAGTTCAGCAAAATTGAAACTCCACTCTGGCACCCTCATATAGCTTGCACATTTTCGCTCTTGCTGTGCCTCTAAATCCAGGCCTTAGGCTTGACAACAGTATGTCTGGGAATGTGATTTCATCAACTCTAGACTTAATCGGTGTCAGCCCTGCAAAAATCATTATTATCAACTTCTCACTTTCCAAATACAAAATTAAAGTTACCCATACCATTTATCATTTTCTTATTGAACTTTTAAATAGTATCACCATGAGTGACTACAATTCTGGCAAAGTCAACGGAGATACATCACTAGCACCAGTAGTGAACTTGATTGTCTAAAGGACTGCTGCTTATCACAACAAACTTCCTTTTCTGTGACACTTTGGGTAAATTATGATTTCAGTATGTACGGATATCAAGATTTAAGGATAGAAATTTCACTGTTAACATTTAACTATACCTAAACATTATTTTCAGCCACAATTTTACTGAAAGCATTGCCTCTTAGCAGCTGAGATTTCCTCTCCTTTGGCTTCCTTTCTATCGTCATCTTCCTGCACTTTCTTCACTACTGTCATATTAGTATGACATACTAACATACTAAGAATCCCCGTGCAGGAGAATGGCTTCCTTGAGTGTTGCAGTCTCTCATCATCTCTCCCACTTGCTACAGCCGAGCTCTCAGGCTCAGGTCTGCCAACCCTCCAGAGTAATAAGTGTTTCAGTGAGAACCAGCTACTTAACTTCAAGTGCAGTGCGATGTATTTCCATGGGGAGGGTCTTCACTTCCCATCACACTACATAATTAATGTCAGCTGTGTAGTCTGGTATCACCTACCTTTGTGCAAGGTCTAAAGGCCAGTGACTGTAAAAAAACCTTCTGCTCTAAGAAAGCTGGTCTGCTGCAACTATATGAACTCCCCTTGGAACTGTACCAGCATACTGCAGGCAAAGTTCTCACGTGAAGAGTGGATGAAATGGAAACATTAAGAAGAAAGTGCAATCTCTAGGGTAGAAACTGTTACACCAATCCATTTAGTAAACCTCAACATTAATAATGATTAAAAAGAGGATGATATTAACTGACAGACAATACAGCTCTTCCGAAAACATGAGCTGCTTGGCCTTAAAAGCAATATGACACTCAGCACACAGAAGAAACAGCTATTCCTGGGGAACAGTCACTTAAATAGCCTTACAGACAGAGGATTAGATGAATAAAGACAAATTTCATCACTTCCCAGTCACAGGATGGGAGGAATTTCCTGTTTGTTTGCTTTTCTAAGAAGAAATTAATGTGTTAATTAAAATAAACTCTAAAAATTATATTATAGAGGGATATCCAGGCTTTGAAAACAGCTATAGTCCCTTCCTCTCCTAGGGAAGTTAGGGACTTTTGTTGCTGTACTGAAAAATGTAAGCAGATAAAAAATTTCTACAATTACAATACTATGCAATTTAAGGAAGTTGACATTCAGAGGTGGGTGGAATAGGCTAAGCTGATTACATTCATTTCTATTCGAAGTACACACACACAGAAGAAGAGAACTCTGTCTTACTCTTGCTCTATGAAGTTCAGTAAATTTGGGCTTTACTTGACAAGGAATATCACTGAACATTGTGACAGTGATGTTTCTTTAATACAATGTACAATCATGTATCATTTTTGAATGACTGACGAGGTTTCTCTTAAAGAGAAAATTTGCCTTTAAAAACATGCTATCTTTACAGACCCATCATCTCAGGATCCCTTTTGGAGTCCCCATGCTTTTTGGCATTGGAGAATAGCTTTATTCTAGTTTCCATCACATTGTCAGCCTTTCTGTTGAGTCCAGGCAAGAAGATTATAGCAGTGCTACTGTGACAATGTCCATAGTAAAAATCTTCTCAGGTAATCCATCAACATCCGCCGGAACTTTCATACACTTAATGTTGTGGCATGCAAGGTATCTCAAAATCGCAGTGCTCTCCATTCTATGACAAACAACTGTGATGTTTCCCTCATGACTTTTACATTTAGGGACCTCTTTAAAGGCTTCATTTGAATAAATTCTCCGTTGAGTTACAATACTGTGGAGTAAGTGTACAGGACTATATATTAGTTTTAAGACCTCTGAAGAAACTTACGTAGCCTATATTGCTGATTTAAATTTATGCAGTTTGTGTGGCTTTATGCTGCTCTTTCTGTCTAAAAACCTCTACTCCTTCCATTACTGCATGCACAGTATAAATGGCAATGTGCAGTAGTCACAAACGTAAGTGCTATGTTTGCTCTCCTGGGGAAAAATCCTGGACTGGATTTATTTTTTTTAAATAGGTAATTAAAGGACAGACAGGAAACAATGAAAATGCAAAGAGGACTGTGTTTAAATTTATGAAGCATCACCAAGCTATGTGTAGACTGTGCCGGAGACCAATTCAGGGTTATTCTTCTGAAAGAAATGAACAGGAAACTGAATTCATAAATTAGACATATCAAGGTTCAGTATTTTGTTCTGTGTTTCTACCTTAGTCTCAATAAATAGTGGTCTGTTCACGTCTGATGTTTTCTGATGATTGTGCATTAGTACTTACTCCTACATAACCTTCTCTCCAAACTGCCAGCTTTAATCCTTCTATCCAGCTTTAATCCTTTTATCCAGTCTAATTTCACCATATTTAGTACACCTCTAATTACTGTACACTCTCCCGTCTTTGAATTTTTTTTCTCTTGAAACCTATTGGCAATAAGAAGCAGAAGACACTTGTTAAACCTGACTAGAGCTTTTTGGATCATAAGTTCTTTAAGGCAGACTCTTTGTTCTTTGTCAGATCCGTTTTGGTAAAGTGTCACACAGATTCAAAGCTGCATGCAAATAACAGATTATCCTGTTGCCTTTTCTCATTAATATTGCATCACGTTGGCAGAGCAGCAACTTTTCTGGACAAGAAGAACGTGTCACTACTTGAATTGTCTTTTATAAAAATGAATATTCCTCTACTGTTAAAAATCAGAAAGCATAAATTATATGGGATAAGGAAAAAGCATTAACCATAAGGGCTAGACCAAATACTAAAACTGTAATACACTGCATTTGATGGTGTGATCCTGGGTCACACACTAAGAAAGCAGCATGCTAGAATACTAAGTGAAGCCTATGATAAACACTAACAGGAGCCACTGCAGAAGACACTGGCATTTGGGAGATCTCAGTTCTGTTTCCAACCTGACTGTCACACGTTATGGGCTCACAAACCTTTTCTCCTGAATATGCTCCAATGGCAGGTGTAATTTCCATCTCTCTCTTTTCAGACAGTTAACACCTTACCAAGGACTGTTTTGAAAGAGGTTAAATATAATTGTAAATCAAGAAAATAAATACTATCCTTCACAATCTCTTTTTAAATAAAGGTTGTTCAGGCTTACAAATTATGTACCAGTAGATAAACTGAAAAACAGCTTAGTAGTTGAAGCAAAAACCTCCTGAGGAAAAAGGAGCAATACTAATTATATAGGAGGAACTAACTATTGCATACTTTCAGTTTCCCTACTGAAAGTAAATAGCAAATGACTGCTGCCTTTGATAGACTAGCATGACCAAAACAACCAGTCCTTAGAAGGCTATTTTTAAATATGCTCCAGATAAATGTCAAAAGAAAATTTAAAACATTTCGAATATTAAAGTCACAATCTTTTCAACATAATAGAAAGTCTTCATTTAGAAGAGAGAAGAAAGGTGGTCCTATAAAACTGAACGCTGAAGTTCCCCAAAAAGCATCTAAACGTTATTTCACCCATATTGCTTACTACAGCAACCCGATGTCTTACACAAAAGGCATGAAAACTGACAGCTGCGATTTTGAATGGTAAACATAAACAATACAATACAACCCCACCCCCAGAACATTAAAACACAAAACCCAGTCAAACGGTCCTAGATTTCTGTTCCCTCTAATGGTCTTATCTTTTAAAGAAATTTTAAATTATGGCGTAAATTTTAAATTATGGCGTAACATGCCAAACTGATAATACTGGAGTCTAAAATTCATCTTTATCAAATTTACCAATGACATATAAAGTCTGTGCAACCCTTGCATCTTCATACTCTGCTCTACTGAAGTGCCTAAACATTGAAAGTTATTTTTGGGAGGGGGTGGAGTAAAGGGAAATGGCTTCTTTTTGAACTGCCAGTTAGTTCATGACTTCTTAAGAACATCTTTGGAATTAGATTGTCAGCTGACTAAACAAAGTCAGTTTCAAAGTCACCAGAGGCAAAGGTTTTTGCTTGAATAAACCTGAAACTAGGAAGCTAATGGAGACAGTACCTCTTCTTTCTTTGGAAACCCATGTCCCAAGCCCTCCTTATAACTGTAAACACACAAATTTTGAAAGGAAAATATTGCTGTAGCAGTCTTGAAAGGAAGGAGTTAAGTAAACAATGGGATTATTTGCTTGAACTTATAAAGATAACATTAGAGCTGGGACGGACCTAAGCTATCATTAACAAATTCTTTACCCAAGACAGTACTGAGTTCACTCATCCAATAAAACAGTATCACATTAAAAACCTACTTTTGTTCTTACTATGACATATGAAACAGTACTGTTACAGATTTTGCAGAAAATTTGCAAAATAAAATGCTTTGATTTTTTTTAAAGAAGTCCTGGCATGTCCCTAAGTTTCCTGTAGCGTGCTGCATGTATCACCTCCAACAGTAGAACATAAGCCATAAAAATATTTGTTATGATTATGTGCTAGCTATGCTTTGCCCAGTTAACTTGACAAAAAGTATTAAACAAACCAAAATGCACTAAGAGCCACTTAGTTGTGCTCTGGATAGCGAACTGAGCGTGAATCCCGCTTCTGCTAATGAACAACTTTGGGAAAGTAACTCCATATCTCTTGGTCTTAGTTTTTCCATTACGAAATGGAGCCTAAGCAAACTTATTTCATAAAACAATTGCAGATCTCATAGCTTCTTTCCAGGGGGGCAGTAGTGTACAGTAAACTAGAGAATAAATGTAAAATCCACTATTTTGTACATCTGTAGAAGGTTTAGGTCGAGAGTGTGTGAGGGTAGCTTGCTGCCACATGCCTCCTGGAAACAAAATGCTTGAAGCAATGGCATTCTTACTGTCCACTATGGAGTTTTACAGTGGATCTCAGTCCAGAAAAAAATTCCTATCTTTGGTTACTGTACATTAGCTTTCCTGAAGAGACAAAACTGCTAGTGCCTGCCTATTTAACGTCAACTGCAAAAATGACAGGGTTGCAGTTCACAGAATATGGCATTTCCCCAAAGTATATTATAGCTCTAAAGGCCTCTGGGACCTTGGCTTAACAGTCAAGATATCACAGCTTATCATGTTGCTGCTACTCAGCTGAAATAAAGCAATGGCTATTTGTATGTTCCTTTGAAACCACAATCTAAAGTGTATTAGCTTGAATCACAATAAGGCCTCACCTACCCCAAAACTTCACAACTGCAACAGTCTCAGAGATGAACAAAATTAACTAGTGAGCTGCAGCACGCTAATTGCAGTAACTGACTCGCCCAAGTGTGAGCACACTTTTCATTTGACCTCTTGCAAAGCAAGCCACAAACCCTTATTCAGTAGTTTCTGCAAAACTGCAGCTTCTGTTTAATCTGCAGAACATCTTTTAGATTTATACCCAACCTTTTTTTAAAAGATCCATTTATGGATCCATTGGATACATTTAAGAATTCTTTGCTTACAAAAAGTTCCTCCTATCTTCTGATCTTCCATCACCTACAATTGTATAGTACAAGCAAATTATCATTCAGCTTCAGTTAGAGAAACTAGATCCATTTTAAATCCCTCATTATAATACAACTTTCAGACCCTGAGCTACTCTTGTAGCTTTTTTGTCCCATTTTAATTTCAGACCCTTCTCCAATTAGGCGGGAGAATCTTCTCTAAGAACTTGGAAAACAGAGAAACCCAATCCAGGACAACTGGAAATTCACTGGGTAATGAAAGGGTTTGAGCTGTTTGAAAGAGCCAGCCTCAGACTTCAACTTCTGGCATTGGGGGTTGAACTAGAGATGACCTTTAAAGGTCCCTTCCAACCCCAACTATTCTATGATTCTACTTTGTATATTACATATATCTTTAGAGTTCTGATAGTTACATCTGAATATGTCTTCCTCTCCTTTTAACTATGTATTAGTGATGGCCTTAACATAATTCAAATCAAAACCATGGCTGCAATTTTATTTATTACATACAAATGAAGCAGACAAAGCACACTGGGGCTAAGCCAGCTATGCTTTGTAAAAAAAGTTTCAACACAGATTATTATGTGTAATATTGTCCACATTTTACAACGGTATCCTAGTCTTTGTGCACTTATTAAGTACTGTTTACAGCCTACATGATGATTCTGTGGCGTAACATCTGCAGCAGAGGGCCAAAACAGAGTAAGTTCTAAACTCAACCACCAATTTGTAATTCATCTTCAGCTTCCTAATTAGCTGCATGGTATCTGCTATGCAGGCCTCACAATATTGTATGCAACATAATACTCAAATAATAACATTCAAAAGGTAAAATTTTACAAATAAAGAATATTGCTTGCTGAAAGGCTTTCTGCTCATTTCTAGAAAACCTGCACATACATACCTTCTATGAGTATTCTGGAAATTGAAATCTTGCATGATCATATCCTAGGTAGTATAATGTACATAGGCAACTGCCAATTATATGAAAAAAAAGATGAAGCCTCTCTTACCTATCATAGGTACTAAGAGCAATTAACAGGTGTATATATATTGCTATAGGGACTGCTTAGAAAATGAGTCAAAATAAAGTGAACACTGCCCTCAAATATTATTTCTCAGAGAACACTCTGGCCAGGACTAACAATTGCAAAATGCCAGTAGAGTTATAATTAGTTTGATATAAGCACTGAAACTAAACTCTTTTAGGATATTCATTCATGAGATTGCCAAACAGGTGGCAGAGAAGGAAGCAGATAAATAACATTCTCCAGTACCTTGGCTCATCATCAAATGGTACTCCACACTGCATCTGAAAACAGCTTCAGCTTGTCCTCGAGAGCAAGTCTAATCTTCTTTGGTAATGCTAGGAGCCCACCATGCTCAGGGTTACATTGGAGAGTGAAACAGGATGCTCTCTGTGTTCAGGCCCAAAGATTCGCATGTGTCAGCAGTGGGTCACGCTGGACTTTTCTATGGGGCTATTCAAACCTCATAGCTATCACCCTGTAAGCTGAGGTCATGCAGGCCTGATCTACCTTTGCTGACAAGCGGAAAACACACTCCCATCACTCTGATTCTATCACTGTTCCTATGTAAGAGTGTAGGAAAATACAGCAGATCTTGATGGAGGTGGGACAGCAGCCATCACTTTTTAATACGTCTTTCTTCCTTCTCTCAAAAACTGATCCACCGTCACTACAATATTTACACAATGAATATTTCTAAGAAAATAATGCAAATTAACATGCACAGGTTACAAAATCTCTTTGTATTTTAATTCATAGAACTATTTCCTATATATTTACCCTTGAACAGTTTTGGTTTATTAGAAATTTGGCTTAATTTTTTTTTTATTCCTTTGACAGCTTAAAAATGACACTACATGATAGCTTTCCTCCAAATTTTGTATGATGACAGCCCAGAGTTTGCTGTAATGAAGGAAATAAAACTACACTAAAAAAGAATTAGGATACTTGACTCACTATTGTGATTGCCACAGATACAGTTCATGGATAACCCAGTGTTTCTTGTGCTTCACAAGATAAAGTCTCTAAGGAAACTGGAAACAAATATTGACTGTGAATTAATAACTTCTTACGCTTTTGACCAGCTACTGTTTCAAGATACTTGGGAATTTCCTATATGGTTCTTCCAGTAAGTGTCCAAGGGAAAGTACAAGCACTGATCAAAATTTTCACTAATTGTTAAATACTCCTGCAATGTTCTCCAGAAGCTGAGTTCCAGATCTAACAATAATAAAAAATAAAAAACCACCTCTAGCTTAAAAGACAGTAATGAAACATCCCTGTCGCATCATATTAAAATCTCTTTATTGTCTTTGTAGGAATTAACATTAACATACTATAGACGCCAGATCCTATTGCTTCTGAAATTTTATGTTCAGCACTTTGGGAAAAAATACACTGATGTGTAGCTTGTGCAAAGCAGAACCCACAAACTCCAAACAAAATTAAAATGATATTGTTCTAGACTTTGGAGTTAGGATAGTAAAAGGAAAGATCATCATCCATTTACAGGATAGACTAGGGTGCACAGTGATTTGATTAGAGATATAAAGGAAACCTGAGGTTGAACCAAAGTTCAGACCTCTGAGTTGCACCCCAGAGCATAACTGAAGATGATTCATCAGCTGTTATTTGTTTTAAAGTAACTTGCTATTTCTATTCTCTCTAATTTAAGGATAAAACAGATACTTTTCTTAGCAGTAGTTATTTTTGAAAGGTCCGTAATATTCTGTTGCTGAAAAACCTGTAACAACTGCATTTTAAATTTTAAAACTGTAAAAGTTATGACAAAAAAGATGAGGTATAATTCAAAGCATCATCTGGGTTTGAACAGACTAATTACAAGACAGAACCTCTGACATTTCAAGCAGTGGAGGCCAATACAGTTTCTTCAGAAGCATATGATGCCAGGAGTAGTACTTTTTCTACAAAGAAAGCAATTTAGAAGATCAGGCTCAGTGTTTTCAAATGGCCCAAAAAGTACAAAATGGGCAACTCTGGAAAACGTATGCATCTGCATCACTGTGAAACTGTTCTTCATAAAGTTCTACCTGCAAAGCAGTTTCTTACAAACCAAATGAAAATAAGCTGTTGGTAATCAAAAGTGGATGGAAAATAGCTCCCCAAATGACAGAAGAACAACAGAAGGGCAAAGCTGAAACAAAGGAAATTTTTCACGCCTGTTACAACTCCAAAGCTGAGGTTCAGCTGAGGCTGAATCTCAAAAATGAATATTTATTCTTTGAAGGACAAGGCTATTTATTTTGAGAAATACAGCTATACTGAGATAAGGGTCATGAAGTTAAAACAGACAGCTTTGGTAACATTTGTGCTTCACCACTTTGATGGTCTGCAACCCAAATAAACACCATACAAATGAAAAAACCCCCTATGTATCTGTGAGTCTTTTGATCTAAATATTAGTTTACAAACCTGGTAGATATCATAACTATAGAACTATCATAACTATTGAACTACAGAAGGCAAGATACACATCAATGTTTCCAGCAAACTTTCAAATTAATTAAAATGAAAAGTCTCAAACTTTATACTGGCCTGACTTGGTAGAAATACATACCTTCTACACATTTTGGGTTTGCAGTGTTAAACAGCGGAAGTACTCTTGGTGACTGTACATCAGTGTACCCTACAAGCCTCTCCAACTCCTCAGTGGGATTTTCTTACAATATATTTCATGTTTCTGCATTAAGGGCACTACAGGATCACACAGTTTCAATTACAACTAGGTATTTGTAAGAATTCTTCAAGAAATATTTAAATTATGTTTTCTGTTTTCAGATGAGAAGGGGAATGATGACTGTAAAACAAGACAGTAGAGCTGGAGTAGATAGAAGTAACCAGAGGACAAACAGTTCTATACAAGTAAATTAGAATAAAACTGGTACCTAGATAATACTAACAACCACCGTCTTCTGCATTATGCTTCTTCACTGAAGCCCACAGTCATCATTATTGACACTGCAAGTGCTAGTCTACCAAGCCTTGCGAATTTTCAGATGAAGCTTTTTTTAAAAAAAAACAACTGTCATTAGGAGTAAGAGAAATCTTAGCTCTACTTAATACATTGGTACCACAACTTTATTCCGTTTCATGTTACATTATGTTTCCTGGATGCTAAAATAGGTTTGCTGCTATCAATCTCTCTGAGTTCTCCAATAAAATACAAAAGATACCAAATGAAGATATTAAATCATCCTGTGGAGAAGTGAGACTATTTTTAAAGCCTCGGAAGTGTAACAGGAGCACATACAGCATAGAAAAGAAAAATATCTATGGGAAAAAAATCTATTAGTTTCTAACAGTCACATAAAGAATTAAAATACACGTTTGAAATCCTCAACTCAATCTTTGTTTAACCATGTTTTAAAACTTTGTTGCACGCAGGCTTGCCAGAGTGTATCCAGATATTTCTGCTTTCTGAAACGTAACTTTTTGCCCAACTGCAATGCGCCCTAATTTTTGTCCACATTTTTGCAGTAAACAAAATTGATACCCTCCTGCCATCTAGTGGCTAAAAAAAACCCTACACCAAACACCACCGGCAGATGTTAATTCAAAACTTCTTTCAACTTTTTTGCCCCACCAGCATTAACTAAGTGCTAGCACTTTTTCAAAGAAAAAGGAAATATGTAGAAGATAATTCCCCTAAACTGTGGCGCAGCCATAAGAACCTGCCCACGCTGTGGCTTGTTCTGAGCCTCATGGCCTCCATGGTAAACCAGGCCCACAGACTTCTCGGAGAGAAATACGCAGTAGTGAAGAAGATTTTCACTTATTTCTACTTACTGCTCTTGCTAGATAAATCTCCAGTCACAGCCAGAGAATGGTGAATTGGAGCTGTGAAGCTAGTGGAAACAGCTGGTCTTTCTGCACAGCTTTGAATTCAGCTTCTCGCTGCTCTGTTCTCTTAAATTAAAATTGATGTGCTTATTTAACACTACAAGTTACTTGTTTTCCTATTGAGCTTATACATTTTAAGCAAAAATAAATGAAATACTATGTAGAATTTCATTGAAAGTACTGCATAGCTGGTAAAAACTAGGTTGCTAAAACAAAACAAGTGACCATAAAAGTGTAGTCAATCTAAAGCTTCCTAGACATCTTATCTTACAAGTATTAATTTCATGTTTGCCAAAATGAAGCCTTGGCAATCAAGACACAGAGCCATGCTGGTTCCAACTGAAAGTCCATCTAGCCTAGTATCTGGTACTGACTAGTAATGAGTTTTAAGAAAACAAACAAAGGAAATTGGATACAGGATATATTCTCACAGAAACCTGATTTAGGAACATCTTGCACCAAAGATTTGAACATCAATATTCCCATTGGATTTCTCTTCCACAAATACAACTAATCTCTTCTGAACTCATCTAAAAACTTGACATCTGCATATCTTGTGACTTTAAGTTCTACAATTGTATTCTGCACTATGTGAAAATTACATCTTACTGGTTGTTTTAAACCTACTGCATGAACTTTTCAGTGGATGTCCCCTAGACTTCCTGTGAGGCACAAGGAATGATCATTCTCTATTCACTTTCTCCTCCATTACATCATGATTTTAGATCACATCCCATCTTCCTTTATCCTCTCACATTCCTCTCCTATCTTCTTTCAGGCCAAAGAGTTTTAATTTCTATCTAAGACCTTGTCACTGTGCTTGGATTTTTAAGACTCCCTCTGTCAACCAGCTCATTCCTCTTTGCGCAATCATCACCTTCTTCAGCAAACTCTGATAGAAAAAAAATAAGTCTGAGAAATCTACAAAATCTAAGTTGAATCTTCTCTAATTCGTATTTAGTCTGAGCAATTTTTTACTTCTAAATAAAAATGTTTCAAATTGTATCTTCAAGGACTGCCCAAAAGATGAATGCCTCAAACTGACGCATAGCCAAATGATTTGAAAAATTTCTTATAGGAAAAAACTGATAGAAATGCTGATTATGGCCTTTCCTTCAGGAACGATTAACTTTGAGCCACATAATTTAATAATAGTATTAGCATATCACCTCTTATAAAGAAGACCAATTCAGATATTAAACCAAACATTTTATGAAGTTTAAAAGAAACCTTTCAAAAATGTTTGGCAAGATTTAGAAACAGATATTACATAGTCTATTTTGCATGATGTGATTCTGTTAAAATTAATAATACACATACACATCATAAAACATATTTGAGGAATGAGAAAATGAGAAAGTAAAGCGATTTGCTTAACAGCACATCAAAAGTCTTTTAAGACTAAAACATCTTCACTTCTCTCACAGATTTGTTACCCCCATTAGACTCATATAATAAGCAGCAAACGTAAAATTATATTCTCCATGTACTTTCTCTGAATTATACTATTCACTTGAATGTGAATATCCAATAGTAAAAAAAAAAATAATCAAAACTTCTCTGTAAATACAATAGTCTTTGTAACAAACACCTTTAATAAAATCTCTCTGAATCATGAAGTTCACAATGGGAAGCAGCCATTTGCTGACATTCAGTAGTATTTGTAAATCTTGCTTGTTCGTTTTTCATCTTTTGCATTTTCAATCACATTTATCTAGTGTTTTCAGGAGTACAGACAAGCAGTACATAGTTCTTGCTTCCTATACATTTAATGAAAGTAAGCTTATGCTTCAGTGAGACTACTGTGTTTTAAAATGAAAGGCTTTTAATTTATTCTGTAGTGGGTTACATGTCTAGACTCAGTGAGGCTTCTTTGTGCTACAACCTAGATGGCACATTCAGGCTTTAAACTAACTTAAATAGTCAGCAGGGGATTCCAATGATGTAGGAGATTAGATGAGCTGAATGCAGTAAAATAGATAATTAACGGCATATTGAATTCCCAGCTCCACCAAAGGGCAATGTTTAAGATGAGGGACTATAACTGGTGCTAAATGAACTTAGTGGTCTCTTAACTACCGAATAAAGCTTATGGGAGATACTATAGGTCTCCCTATAGGAAGATACTATAGAAAGATGGCTTTAAGGTACAGACTAGATACATTAAACCTATACAACATAAACCATCTCCCTATCCAGACCATCTATGACATTGTGGACATGGCAAACTGAACACCAAAATCCCATTAGAATGGTGGTATCACAGCTGATACAACAGCAACAGGAATAAAAGTAATAACTTAGTAACTTACTTTCCAAAAAGTGAGAATCTGCTACTTCTGTCTGGCCTTGCATCGACGACATCATCGTGAACTTCATCACCTCTCTCTCGAGTAGAGCGATCAATATGCTGATCTCCTGACATCTACAAATAAAAGTACAAGAATGTAACTGACCCTCAATGAATGCTATAATTTTAGAAATTCTTCTATAAACCAAACTGTTAGACCAGATACATGTTAGTCACTTCCACTGTGTAATACTTCACCAAGTAAGAGTGGCTATCGATTTCTGGCCCTGAATTTACATGACATGGCACATGCTTAGCCGTCTGTATTACCTTGTGGCCGTTACTGGAAGTGACTTGTCTAATACCACGCTCAAAAATAATTTTATGGTGAAAGATCTTATGACTAATTCCCAGAAAATTTTTCATGGTCTGGAAAGAAGTATGTTGGGAAGAAAGCAAGGACAACTAAGATCAAAATATTTGTAACTGCAATCCTATCCAGTACTAAGACACCCAGAGAGCTCCTGTATTTTCATTTGAATATACACAGTCAAATGTGCATAAAAAAAAAAAAAAGCCTGTATTATCTTCCATGGATGTGATCTTAGGTTTTCATTTTTCTGTTTTGTCTATATCAACACTTAATATAAATGTTATATTCATCTAATGATTAATTAATACATGTGTACAGTTGTTAGGAAAAAAACCAGTTGTGAAGTGTTTCTTGGAACTTAAAAGGTATTTTTATTACATAAAGCAGCCTCTCACACAAATTGCTGTATTTCAGCCAATTTTTTTTTTTCGCTACTCCAGTGCAAGCTTGAAACACCTTCACTCATCTCAAAAGTGACACAGGGCACCACCACACAACAAGGCTAAGCTGATCTAATGACTTTTTCCTGATGAAAAAATGGTCTCTCTCTCCTCTTCTTCCATGTACTGAGTTGCCCACTCAGGAAGGTTATTTGGATCATTAAGCCAGAAGAAAACTACATGAAGAAAGGTGTAAGTTTGCTGACAGTGCCATGATCTGCACCAGCTCAGCATGGGGTGAGAAGAGCAGAGGAGAAGGCAGCCCGGGACCCCCACCTTTGCTCGCAGTGGGATGCACTGAGCCACCTCGTCCAACTCTGGCCGTAGGTTTTCAGGAGGAAAAGCAGCCCCTTCCCCACATTCAGGAAGATTAAACTTGCTTTTACAATACATGTACTCAGAAGAGTACACGTTCAGACCTAGCTTGCAAACCAGCCTGGTGACCTTGCAGCAGCAGCTCAGAGGCGGCCTGCTGAGCCCTGGGGCTACACGGCTGCCAGCACCGCCCCAGCACGGGTCCGGGACGCTGGCTGAGGTTTTTGAGCTCCCGGAGAGCAACAGCAGTTCCTGAAGGCTGGAGTCTAGATTCGGCTTTGACCAACAAATACCTTTTTTAACCATCTTTAAAAAAAAAAAAACAAACAAAACNGGCGGCCGGCGCGACGCGAAGGGGCAGAGGGGGCTGGGAAGGGCCCGGGGCTTGCCTTGGCGCTGGGCTCCGGCGAGGCAGAAGGGAAAGCGAAAGCGGCGGGAAGGGGGCGGGACGGGCTCCGCCGGTCCGGGCCTCTCCCGGCGGGGGNTATTTGGATCATTAAGCCAGAAGAAAACTACATGAAGAAAGGTGTAAGTTTGCTGACAGTGCCATGATCTGCACCAGCTCAGCATGGGGTGAGAAGAGCAGAGGAGAAGGCAGCCCGGGACCCCCACCTTTGCTCACAGTGGGATGCACTGAGCCACCTCGTCCAACTCTGGCCGTAGGTTTTCAGGAGGAAAAGCAGCCCCTTCCCCACATTCAGGAAGATTAAACTTGCTTTTACAATACATGTACTCAGAAGAGTACACGTTCAGACCTAGCTTGCAAACCAGCCTGGTGACCTTGCAGCAGCAGCTCAGAGGCGGCCTGCTGAGCCCTGGGGCTACACGGCTGCCAGCACCGCCCCAGCACGGGTCCGGGACGCTGGCTGAGGTTTTTGAGCTCCCGGAGAGCAACAGCAGTTCCTGAAGGCTGGAGTCTAGATTCGGCTTTGACCAACAAATACCTTTTTTAACCATCTTTAAAAAAAAAAAAACAAACAAAACAACCAAGACTCGAAGAGCACGCAGGCCGCAGGTGGGCAGTGAGGCGCTGAGGAGGAGCGCGGGGGGCTGCCCCAGCCAGGCAAGCGGCCCCACACCGAGGAAGGGGCAGCCCCGAGCGGAGGAAGCCAGCACCGCCAACCCCACCAACGACACACATCGGACACCCCGCCGCAAGTACTTCTGCCCTCTCTCAGGACGTGGCTGCGTCCCCAGTGCGGCCACCTGAAGGCCCCAAGGGTCCAGCGCTGAGGGAGAGCCGCTTCCTTCCACCCCTCTGCCCCTTGGGCTCGGGCGCCGGGGCTGCCGGGCAGAGAGGACGGACTGGAGCCGGAGGGGACAGGAGAGGAGAAGGCGCGGGGGAGGGGGAAGGCGGCGGTCGGCTGAGGGGGNGGACTCCGTGCGCCCCGCTCCCCAGCCGGCTGCCCTGGCAGAGGGGCTCGGACGCTGCCCCGGGGCCCTCCTCGCTTCCCTGGTAATGACGGTTTCATCACAGCAAAAAGGAAATTACCAGTTTTTCATAGCTGTGCTCCATCACACCCCTGCGAAAGAAGAGCCTTAAGTTTCACGGCGACACGAGATTGCCTAGATCAAAGGAAATTTTTTCCCGTATATAAACTTCGGTGGCATTTCCTTATCTTTCCAATTATTCAGTGTGTTGCATCTCTGCTAATTACGATATCCTACTGTGTAGCCGTTGCACCAGGCCCAGCAGTCCGGTACGTGGACTGAAGATCGGCAGAGTCTTGCTAATTACTCCTGGATGTGGGCTCCAATCCTGCAAAATCGTACACCTACCCAGCAGTGCGTGGTGTTTAACATTCACTACCTGAAGAGATTTACATCAAAGCGGCATTTTTCAGTGTAACTGCCTCATAATTGGCACAAAACACAGGCATGGTAACAAACAGCCTTTTGCTTTGCGACAGGTCACTGCTTCGATGTGATGGAGGAGCGTCTGAACGGCGCGGTGGCTCTTGCCGTGTGTCTGCATGCTGCTGATGGGGCTGGTCTCTGCTTCATGGGATTATGCCTGTAGCTTCTGGTTGGATACATAGCCAAAGTTTTCTCCTGAAAATCAAACTCACAGAATCCCATGGTTCCTCTCATGCCATCTGTTAGCTGCTTCTTTTCAAGAAGCCAGCACCACTTCCAAATCCATAATGGGTCATTATGGACAACAGAGATACTGGAAACCTATAGATCTTCAAGTAAATGCATGGAGAGGAGATGAGGGAGACTGTGCCGTTACCGGCAATGACTGGCAGTGGCACCTGAACTTCAGGACGTCCAAATGTGCTTTCCTGACCATGTGTATGCCGGTTTCCTAGGAAATCCAGAAGCTATTTGCCAGCTGTGACTTCCTGTATCTTGATGAAAATGTTTATCCATTGCCATCTGGTCCCCACAGCTGAATTAGCAGACCTAGAAATGTCTTTTTTCTAAAAGTCATTGTATTGCTATTGAAAAAGTGGTATTGTATCTGATAATGCTTGCCAGTTTTCAAGAGATTAGT
Source organism: Burhinus bistriatus (assembly GCA_013397275.1). Classification (NCBI taxonomy): domain Eukaryota; kingdom Metazoa; phylum Chordata; class Aves; order Charadriiformes; family Burhinidae; genus Burhinus; species Burhinus bistriatus. The sequence goes on from VYXH01000326.1 coordinate 1,651,419, forward strand.
AATAGATTTGTGTAAGGGGAATTTCTGACTAAAACCCTTGATGAAACCCGTATTTCTATTTTCTTTTCATGTCTGTTGCTGGCATTCGCAAAGAGAAAGGTTGATTCCTCAATGGGCTGCAATACCTTTCTTAACTACGTTAGTTTAACCAATTTTAATGCTGTATAAGGTGCTAGATTTTTCAGAAAATCTTGCTTGTTTTCAGTAATGAGTAAGGGAGAAATTAAAAAGACAGTAGAAGTAGAAGGAAGTATCTTGCTTCAGGGCATGGAGTGATTGCTACCTGGGGAAGGGTCAGGAAGGAAAAAAAAATTCATGTATAATATTGCACAGCTGGCCGTATGCTTTACTGGGCAGGGGGAAGAACCAGCAGTGTGATACCTATAGAATCAGCATTCCTTTTCTTATCCCTGGAGACTCACTCTACTCCCTAAAAACATTAACAATGAAGCCTTTAACTGGATATTTGCATTGTAGAAAATAAGTGTTTAACTACCAAGTAAGCAGCTGCAGGATGACAGTGGAGCATGCCTTTGGGAAATTGAAAGGTAGATGGCAGGTACAAACTAGAAGGCTTGAGGCAACTAAATAGTACCTGTCTGGAATAATAATGTTGTGCTGTGTTCTGCACAACATCTGTGAAAACAAGGGTGGGGCTTTGCTGAGGCCTGGGAGGCAGGTGTGGGGATACTTTCAAGATGGAGAATTTGAGTGACTCACAAAGTGTTCCCTCCTAAATGACAGGTGTTAGAATTTTATATATTTTGCAAGAAAGGATGGATGGTTTTGATACGCTGAGGGGAATATGGGGGCTGTGCGGTGTGATTTGGCACACCACAACTTTGTGAAATTCGGTAGAATAATGCATCTCAATCAGCTTGGTGTATGTCTTTGGGTGGGATTTCTCTGTAACCAGGCAGGGATTATCTGTTGCACGTGCCATTTTTACAAGTTTTAAACTTGGGTCATTTTTAGGTTATAATACATGATAAATGGGAACATTTGGACATTGGAGGTCTCATTGTATGCACATGGGCTGAGCTGTGCATCCTTTGCACAGATTTCTTCAAGCTTTGAGCTTAAACTGTAGCACATCCTCACCAATTCTTTCCCTGCTCTGTAACAGTGATGCCTTCTTGGCCTGTTGGTTCTTTTTTCCATTTCGCTCTACTCCCTCTGTCACTTTCTCTTGCTCTATTAGAAGCATTTGCAAAATTCCCACACTCTCAAGTTTTCCCGGCACTGGCAACAAAGGGAAAGTGTAAGCACAAATCCTTTTACTCATGAAATGTAAAGAGTTGTTAGTTGGTTTCCAAAACAGCAAAAATATTGTACAAGTTTGGAAGGCAGTCCCTTAGAGGTTTTTCTTCAAGTTTTGGGAGACCCTGGTGTTGATAAGTCTTTTCTAGCTTTCTTTTGATATTTTTTGCAAGCTGAATTTGCTGCTATGCTAAATTTGATTAGCATGGAGAGGCTAGTTGAGACAAAAAGCCTTGAGCCCAGGTAACTAATTAACAACATAGTTCAGGGAAGGTTATGATGAGGCTGGTCTAGTGTTTGAACTTTTACAGGCAGCTTTTAATAGTGGATAACACCCCCAGTCTGTGTAGTGACACAGCACCTTCTTTTTGCAAACCAAGGGAAGATAGGGTTGCCATAATTTGTGGTGTCTGGCTTCCTGCTATTCATGTGGCTGAAAGGGCACAGCCACTATTCAAGAGTGACAGAGAAGGTGGGCCCGACTTGAATGTCTGTTAAGAGCTTATTTTGTGTAACTAATGCGTGCTTTTTAGATTCAGATTCAGGATGCAGACCTGCTCCAAATTTTCTGTGCAGTTAATTCAATGAATTTCAGGAGGTTGGAGAGGTAACAATGTTTCTTCCTACTAATTTGCACTTTCAAGGTACTGTCTCCTTGTACCTTACAAGTAACTGCAGTACTTTTAAACCACATTGATTAAGGTTCTACTGTTAAGTAAAGCCTTTTAAGATTTTCATTGATATCAAAAAGCCTTTATAGGGCCTTACTAAAGGAGGAAAAAAGCCACAATGCGCTTTTAACTGAAGAGAAAATGTCTTGCTAAGATTTGTCAAGATAACAAACTTGTGCTGGTTTTGTGATTTAATTCCTTGAAAGATCAAAATGCAGTGCGTACTTTGCAATGAGACCATACAATTCTTGTTTTTCAAAAAACTCTCTTTTTTGTTAGCAACTCAGTTTTAATCCGAGGTGGTGAAGAACAGACTATGCAACAGGACAGTTTTGAGGTGCTCGGAAATGGGGAAATCTTCAACAGACTCCAGCAGAACTGGCACACAATGGATGTGAGGGAAGTAGCGTGGCTGGGAAAGACAGTAGCTGTATAGGGCATTGTGGCTTATTGTGCTTCTCTTCTTGTACATGCTGTAACATGGGAGAAGCAGGAGAACTTGGAAAATGTGTTTGCTGACCTCCAGCCAAGCCTGTCATATGTCCTGCTGTGAAAAGAAACAAACAGGCTTTGTATGCCTTGAAATGAAGTAAGTTTTATCTGTGAAATAAAGGGCTTCTAGCTGTCTGACAGACCTCTTGGAAGGAACACATGGTCTCATTCTTCTCAGGGACCTCTAGGATGCTCTCTGGGTGCGCAGTGCATATGGGCTGTGTACACTGATGCTCCAGGCTGGGAGTCGTGTCCAGATCATCGGTGTTCAGGTGACTCCTGGATGAGTGATTTGTTCTGCAGTTGCCAAGTCTTTACATTTTTGTGTGGTTCAGGGATGTCCTTCTTTCAGCACCTCTCAGAACTCATTTCAGGAGGGCAATGTGTTGTCTGTGCTGGGACAGGAGCAAGTCATGCATCTTTTTTCTTACCAAAGTGTAGGACAAGGGCTCTAGCATGGATTCAATATAGAATGAAGACAACTAGGACTATCTAGGAAATATACAATATGGTGACTGTTGGAGTAGATGAACACAAAGGCAGCAGCTTGTAGTGTACCCAGTGCTAAATAAGGAGGGGACAGCCTGGCCACTGTGACCCTAATATAGGTCACTTGCATAAACAGAATGGCAATCTGGGACAAGGCGGAAAGCTGTGTGAGAAGGGAACTGGAAAACTTCCAAACTATTTTGGTTCACAGGTGTGAGCAGGGTAAATATTATTGTGATGTAACTTAGTCAACATAAAATAGCTCCTGATCCCAAAAAGAATAACATAAGGTAACTCAGCAGTTATTTTAATACAAGAAATTATGTTCTGTGAACACTTTTTTTTTTTTTTTTAAATGAAAATACATCTGTGTGTATTCTGATATTAGTTACTTACTTTGAAAGGCCTCAAGTGTTTTCAGGACTTTGTGCCATACCCATTGCTCTTCAGATTAGAGACTCTATTTTCAGCACACCAGTTGCTGACAGTACATTGTGCCAGTACATTGTCAGCATTCAGTAAAGGTAGTAATAATAAGTTAAGCAGAACTGCATGTCTCCATGGAGAGATGAATAGGAGGCTCTCTAAGCATACCCAGAAGGTTTAGACAGAAATGATTTTGATTGATTTGTTTGTAATTTATAGAAAAGGAAAGTGCTTATCCCAGGAGTACTGCAGGCATGAGAAGTGGTGCAGATGCATGGACGACTAAGTAGACTTTTACTTGGATTGAGGTAACTCTTAGCTGCGTTCCAGGGTTATGGAGCCCCGCAGCTGGAGGTATTATGATTAGGTGAGATGTAAGTCTCAAATGCTGACTGTTTGTAGCTGGTAGAATTTAATAGCTTCTTTTGTTCAGAGCAGACTTCACAACCCTCATAACTTGCTTGAATCCTAATATCAGGCATAGTAATTCCTTATCATTATTTAGCTAAGGAAATTTTATATTCTGATCTATTCTTGTCTACTTTTTGTGAACACTTAAATAGCTGCTTTGTTCATTCTATTCAAAAGTAAACGATTCCTTTCTGAAGTTTTTCCTGTAGGAGATAGATGTTTGGATTTGTACCCATCATGTTTAGAACTCTCTGAGATAAGAGGCTTGGACCATTTCTCTGTGCATCCTCCTACACCTGGAGATGGAGTGGTAGGTTGATGAAACAGAAAGACATGAGAAATGAACGTGCTCTGCTCTGCTGCCCATAACATACAAGGTGAAACTGAGCTGGCACCAAGGGAAAAAAATAACTTGGCTGGGATGATGTTGTTATACCTCTTCTAGTTCCAACAAAGGGCCAGGAAGCTCCAAACTCATCTCTGGCCTATGTCTCTGGCAGTACCTCCTTCTAATATGAGGCTATTCCCAAACTCAGAGTAGTCCTCCATAAGGTCACTTGTGGTGTATCACGGTGAGGAGAGACTATGATAAATTGCTGCTGCTGTATATACTTTTCATTCTGGGCTTATGACAACTGGCTTTACAGCAAAACTGAAATACTAAATGATCAGAGTCTAACATTCACATGGACATGATTCGTTTCTGTGAGTTCATTCTTCTATTTAGAGAAAGATATTGCTGCCCTCCCTTACGCACTGACACAGTTGCCAAAATAACCGCTCTTACTAACTGGCAGCTTTAAAAGCCAGCCTGCAGCTGACTTTGAAACAGAAGGTCAGCAAACGGAGCAACAGACTTCAATTCAGAGCTTTAATGGGAGCCATTGACCACAGCAAAAGGCCTTGACTGGAGTGTCTAGAGTGTGCTTTGCACAGGCCAAAAAGTCACTTTCATGCTCTTTGAACCTTTTGTATAAACCTATATATTTTTCACTCTCTGGATCTCAAGATGAATGTGCAGCCGTGTGCTAGATGTGGCTATGGGGTTTACCCTGCTGAGAAGATTAACTGTATAGATCAGGTCAGTTCTCTTTCTTTATTATTTTGGACTATAATAAATGTATAGATTGGCACTTTTAACACAGTGCAAATCTTTCAGTTCCAAAAATTCTTTACTCATAACTGGGTTCAGAACTGAAATGAGTCAATAATAGGTATGTATTTGAAGAAGAATTCTTCAAACTCATGAAATGAATGTTAAGGATCAGTACTGAGATTTAAAACATTTCATAATAATGAAATAGAAATCATGTCTGTTTGGTTTCTGTTTTGTGGTATTTCCAGACATGGCACAAAGCCTGTTTTCACTGCGAAGTATGCAAGATGATGTTAACAGTACACAACTTTGTTAGCCATGAGAAAAAGCCTTACTGTCAAGCGTAAGTGTGTGTCCTTTTCTTTTTTTTAAAGCAAAGGCTTAAAATGCCAAGTCCTTTTAATGTAATAGAAGATCAGCATTTGGACTTTGCTTGGTCCCATGTGTGATGTGAACTTACGTATTGCTAGTGCCTTCGTGCATATCTTTGGATTTATGTGAATCACAAATGATGGGAAACTCTTGTTACTGTATATAGAGCTTCCTCGTTTGTCCAGTGTGTTAAAAGATACCAAATTAAGTTTCATTTCAATATTGCGGGAAGACAGTAAACCCAACCATAAAATTCAATGCTTTCGAAATCTGCGGTGAAGGGTTAACAAGGTTGAGCTATCATCAGGAAAATGTATAAAATGCAGATTTTGGAGTTAGTTTGTTCTAGGAAGTTTTTATTTTATAATGATCAATTCCTGTCAAATTTGTCAGCAGAAAAAGGAAAGATGACAGTTGTTTTTTATTCTATTATTCTCTTTTGTTATTAGAAACACAGCATTGATATGACGATCATTAAAATTAATTTTGCTCTAGGCACCTACTCCATACAATAATAACTTGAATGTAATCTGAGATCTGTGTGTGAGTGGGCGAAAAGTTATGTATAGAGGGGCGGAGGCTGGTATTGTGTTTTTGAGTGCTCAAATTGAACCTTTCTGGTGGGCTGACTGATACATTCCTAATATCCTTTTACACTTCCCTTTTTTAGGCATAATCCAAAAAACAATGCGTTCACAAGCGTATTTGAGACACCAATAAATATAAATGCAAAAAAATTGTCAGAAGTGGTAAGTGAGGTAAGAAGCTTGAGGGCCAAATGTATTTAGCTTTGTTTTACATTTTGATATCATATTCGTGTCTTGTTTTAGAAATGTATTCTTTATATAACATGGATATGTTTTCTTTACTTACCCTCTTGTGTTCTTTTAGAGCAGTAAGATCTCAGCCCGGGTTTGAATCATAATTTTTAAAATGCATTCACTCATAAGAAGGAAAGGTTAAATCTGAATTTGCTTCTACTTTAAGACAGAAAAATGGATAGCAGTTTCTCACCTGCCATATCTGATAATCTACATGGGAACATTGTTTACGTAAACTGCTCAGAGCTATGTAAACTTAGTAATGAAATCATGGGGGCTTACACAGCCATTTGAAATGAGAATGACCAACTTGCTTTATGATCTTTTCTGAAACTGATACTAAAGGGCACAAACCAAAAAATAAATACTCAGTAGGATGTAGGCAAAAGTTCTCATAAATACTGTGTCAAGTACTTCTGACAAACCTGAGATGCTATTTCCCTTTTGTGAGAAAACACGAAGTCCAAGGAACTTTGCATGGTTTTGCTGGAAACGTATTGCTAAAGCGTTAAGGATGGAATAGCTTTCCATGCCCTTTCAACTGCATCTGTCCTCTAAAAGGCTGCTGTGCCCCGGCAAACCTCTAGGAGTGCTCAAAGTCTTCTTTCTTTTCAAATGCCATTCTTTTCTGTCTTGCATCGTTCGTTTTCCTCCAGATACATTTGTTTCAAACTTGCATTTCTAAGAATTTCATTAATTGAGAAACACAGAAACAGCCAATAATTGATAGCTATCTCACTTCCATGTGTAATACTAGTTTGTTCAATGTCATGTCTTTTGATACTCTAAAATAGTACATTAGTCATTGTATGACTAACTAAACTAATGTGTTTCAATGTGATTAGCCATCATTAAAATAAAAGAAGGAAGTGGTATTTCTTAGATTATAGTGTATAAAATTCATTTTGATGTTCTGTATTAGCTGTACAAAGTTGATGTACATTAATAGCCTTTATCAGACACTGTGTCTTTTATCATTCTTGTACAGTATTCCTATGCAGCAGTTTTTGCAGCATCATAGGCAGTAACTATTTCAGTAGTGACTATCACACTTACTTTAAACTGTGTGTGACAGATCTGGTCAGGAATGAGTTTGGGATTACTGCAGGTTCTATTTCTGTTTTTAGGCAGTGATACGAGAATTCCCGTGCATGTGAATATACATGCCAGACAAATTATAGCTCAAAGATCACTTTCCCTTGTTTTTTACACCTAAAGCACCTTCTGTCCTTTTCAATCACATAATGATGTTCTGCTCCAGAGAGAAAATTGCTAAGGGTAGTAAAGAAGCTGATTCTGCAGTACCTACTTAAAGGGTCTGCTTCTGTAGAAATTTTGAGTGCAGGAAAACTTTTTCATTGTTAAATGTATAAAATAATGCTACCTTGGGAAAAGGTTTCAATTGCTACTGTAGTTTGTTGGGATTTTCTAGGTAAGATTATTTCTTACGCAGAAAATGTAACATGTTTCTTCAATCCTAACAGATGTTCTCACATAGGTCTTATATTGAGACACCGATTCGAATGCAGAGATAAAAATTCTGCTCGGTCCCTCTACACAGATTTTCTATGTGAGCAGACAAATCATTCATCTCTCTGTACCTCTATACTTAATTTGTAAAATGGGAATAATATTACACATGCTCAGTGATTTTTCTGTCCAGTCAATTTAGATTTTGCACTGTACAGGACTGCTATTTTTTTGCATCTGTAAAGTGAGTTGTATAACAGAGCTGTGATTTCAGCTGGATTTCTGTATGCTGTCATGATAAAAGTAACAGTAGGAAAATGATGACCCAGGACTATATATAGTAGTCATTTACATTTACACAGTCATGATACTTTGTGGACACTGTGCAGGGAAATAGGAGAGTAGAATATTGCCCACCAGTTAATAGTTCTTTCATCTAAGGCTGCATTGATATGTTCTGCTTAAAATTTCTTTGGGATTTCAATCCTTGTAGATTATTTCCCCCAAAAGTATTAGCTAAAGACTGAACTATGCTTTCAGAAGTCATTCCTGATTTCAGGTCTAAATGCTGCTCCTTTACAGATGTGCGTCTCCAATAATAGCAGAAAGCTTAGGTAGAAGCTGGGTGTAAATTAGAGAGTAGAGTTTTGACCTTAGGGCTAAATGCAATCTTCTCTTCCATGAAAACTCCTTTGCCAAGAATGGGTGGCATGAAGGAAGTACTTATAGTCTTTGCATGGCATAGAGCTACAGGCTATGTGGTGTTTTTGTACGTAAGTGGAGTGTAAGTGGTGTTGGTCTAAAGAGGAAGAAGGAGGAAAAGATGGAGAGTTTTGTGGGCTGTGGGGATTTGGTGGATCAGATGTGCTTGCCGTAGTTCCTTGGTTTCTGCATTCATATCATATATCAATCTGTCTTCAGGGTGAAATTATTAGTTAGCACTGAAAACTAGGCTAGTCTGTAGCAATTGTAGATCTAACACACAGACACAGGTAAACATTATGACTAGAGTAAATCATCTTAAACTGAGTCATGTTGATGCTGCCCCCCAGAGAATTAGTTTTGTGCAGTCACGTTGTTCCTCTTGTGTTGGTATTGATGGTTTTTGCATTGAGGCAGATGAAGGAACTGACATAGCTGAAAGCTAACACAGCAAAGGCTACATACTAATTCCCTGATCTAATTTGTCTATGGCTGCCTGTCTGATGGTGTCAGTGTGTGATAGACAAGAAGAAGGGTTGCCTAGTAGGGGTAGAGGTGTTTTTGGAAGTAGCCTTCCTTTAGACTGGTTTAAGGTGCAGCCAAAACTAGCAGGCACTGAAGTGGATTTGTTATAATGGGAATTGCACTGTTTTTGTTATTTTGTCTTGCATTCATCTCCTTTTGTTGCTGCAGTTGATACAGACTCCATATCACTATGGACTAAGAGACTACTCACCTTGTTTGTCTTCCTTCTTGTTCTCCCAAGATAGGCATGTGTTAGTCTGTACTAACAAATTACTAACACCAAGTCAATTTTTTTTTAGATAAAATATCGAGAAGAGGGTGAACAATTCAAATCAGTCTTTCAATGGGATGTAAGGTCCAGAGAAATTGAAGCTGCCTATAAAGCCCAACAACTGGCCACCCAGGTAAGAAATATCCTTCCAGTCTCCAAGCCACTAGCCTGCAGAAGACCAAGTGTCGGCCTTGGCAGTCCCGATTGTTACAATTTTACTCACAGCATTTCAGTGCTAAAAAAGCCATTGCTTCTCATTTGGCTAAACTTTTCAATGCAGCACAGTTTGTTTATAGCTCAGAGTGCAAGAATCAGAAGATGAGGAAGGAAGAGTATCTATACAGTTAGCTGTTTGGACTGCTGCATGTACAGCCATACTTAACGTGTCTTCTTTCTACTGACACTGAAGCTTCACAACAAGTGGTCTGATTCCCAGAGGGAATTATTTGAGTCTCACTCCAGGATCCTAGATCCTGACATCTTGATGTCAGTTCTTGTTACACAAGCTCTGCACTGGTATTCTGAAGGTATGCGGAGTGTAGACCTTGTGCTGTACATCTGCAAAGAGTAAATTTCACTTCACAGCATTGTGTGTGTTTCCTTTTTTCTGTCAGATCAGCTGTTTGTATATTAAAACATGGGTGAAGATTGGTAGTTATTTAATGTTTGTTTTGTAGAATGCTTACTATGCTGCCTATGAGGAGGGAAAATCCTGGTACTCAGGAACCATCCCAGATCCTGAGATGGTCAAGATAACACAGGCACAGAAGGATCTGAGTGATGTAAGTGGGCTGATGTTTGGAATAGCTTTATTTTCATGGGCTATCATATTCTGAAGACTTACCAGTGCATCAAAGCCAACCTTTGGTAAGATGTTACCAAAGGAGAGATCGACATGTTTACTTCTGTCAATAACAATATTTAACCATGTAAGTGACTAAAGTCACATAACAATGGTATTGCCCATCCTGGAAATCATACATTTATGTATTTATCTAATTCAGAAGCACTTCAACTACTGACCAATGATATCTGAGGTGACCTTGATTATATCCTGATGTAGCAGGCAATGGTGTTTCCCTCAGTAGAGCAGAACTCATGATGGAAAACATGTCTTATTTTCCAGAGAGTAGATCTTTTATTGACTGTATTATTGACTGTATTTCCATGACTAATGAAAATCACTTCTGAATTATGACTGTCTATGCCCATACAATGGGTATAAGTTCTTTAATTTGTTTACTTATAAATAAAGTGATAAATACCTTTAGGAAGCAGGCAGTAAAAGAGGAATCACATTAAACCACAGTGGGTTCTACTGTAACAATGAAACAAAACATGTTCATTTTCTAGTTTCAATATACAGAAGAATATGAGCCACGGAGAGGCAAAGGCAGCTTTCCCGCTATGATCACTCCAGGTTATCAGGTTGCTAAAAGAGCCACCCAACTAAGCAGTAATGTAAGTCACAGTTTTTTTAGTTGTATGTTAGACTTCTGAATGTGAAGAATCCTGGGTTTAGGCCATTCACTTCAGACAGTAGGTTCTATGATGGATATTTGTTGTACTGTTAATTCTATAACGTGAGAAAACTTTAACGTGATGCAGGAAACAGGGTTCACAAACTACTTTGCTTGGGAAGACAATCTTATAGGATAAAAGGCAATATAGATGTTTCCTGAAAGATGTCACAACTTTTTGTGTAATTTATCACAACCTGAAAGAGACTGTGAGTCACTCTAAAATGTTTATTTAATTAATTACTTTTATTTTCACTTTATGACTTTATTATTCTATTTATTTACATCTGATATTTTTTGCTTTCGTTATTATTTGAAGTTAAATACTGTAATATTGAATTAAAATACTGTAATATTGAATTTAATTCATATACAAGCTACTTTAAATATATGCACAGAAAATTGCTTATTTATAAAAATAACAATGCAATTGAAAAAGATCAAGTAAACATAAATCCTGTAGAAATGATTTAAAGTATTGCATTGTTTTCTGCAAGCACTGTCTGCATTGTCATTGCAGTATGATCTTAGTGGTTTGGGCCATTAATGACTATTTGCATAATGTTTTAATCAAATGTATGGCTCACATAAATCTAGTATAATTTGAAAATTTGTTTATCTGTGTCCATTTCTGTCTGCTTCTGGCATTCACTTTAAGGAAACTGGGCCTTAAATATACTGATAGTTTGACTGTACAGTGGGGAGTGTCATGACTGCTGTTGCTCATTTTCTCTTGAAGCCTTCTGATATAAATACCTATTTGCTGCTTATTGTTTGTAAAATGTATTTTATATGTTGTCTCCCTCAGGTAGAATATAAGCGGGGACATGAAGAGAGAGTTTCAAAGTTCACCTCTGTTGTAGACACTCCAGATATACTTCATGCAAAAGTTGGAGGACAGCTTTCAAGTGATGTAAGTGAAACAAAACAGGTTGATGTGTTTTTGACTCTGCAAGTGGCTCTTGGGACATTTATAAATCACTTAAAAATAGGAACATAAAGAAAAGTAAAAAATTAATATTTTAAAGGCAGACTTATTTTACCATTAAGTATTTAATACTTCCAGTTATAGAGACCATGTTCAGTTCTAGGCCATTTTACGGACTATCTGTCTGTCAGAACTGAAGGCAGAGAACTAATCTGTTCTATACCCAGCAAGTGGGTGCCATGCAAAGTAAAGAAGGAAGCTGCCTGACTCTAATACAAATAGAACAGGCATCTTGCAGACAACTTTATTACTTTCTTTAAACAACTGTGATCCATCCTATACCCTGAATGAGACACAGAGGTCCTACAGAACATACAGAATCACAGAATGGTAGGGGTTAGAAGGGACCTTTGGAGATCATCTAGTCCAAACTCCCCTGCAGGTTCACCTAGAGCAGGTTGGACAGGAACGCATCCGGGCGGGTTTTGAATATCTCCAGAGAAGGAAACTCCATGACCTCTCCGGGCAGCCTGTTTCAGTGCTCTGTTGCTCTCAAAGTAAAGTTTTCCTTACGTTCAGATGGAATTTCCTGTGTTCCAGTTTGTGCCCATTGCCTTTTGTCCTGTCGCTGGGCACCACTGAAAAGAGACTGGCCCCATCCTCTTGACACCCACCCTTTAGATATTTATAAACCTTGATAAGATCTCCTCTCAGTCTTCCCTTCTCCATGCTAAACAGGCCCAAGTCTCTCAGCCTTTCCTCATAAGAGAGATGCTCCAGTCCCCTGATTATCTTCGTAGCTCTCCGCTGGATTCTCTCCAGCAGTTCCTTGTCTTTCTTGAGCTGGGGAGCCCAGAACTGGACACAGTACTCCAGATGCAGCCTCACCAGGGCAGAGTAGAAGGGGAGGATAACCTCCCTCGACCTGCTGGCCAAGCTGTTTTTAGTGCACCCCAGGAGACCATCGGCCTTCTTGGCCACAAAGGCACGTTGCTGACTCATGGTTAACTTGTTGTCCACCGGGACTCCCAAGTCCCTCTCTGCAGAGCTACTTTCCAGCAGGTCAACCCCTAACCTGTACTGGTGCATGGGGTTGTTCCTCCCTACGTGCAGGACCCTACACTTTCCCTTGTTGAACTTCATCAGGTTCCTCTCCGCCCAACACTCCAGCCTGTCCAGGTCATGCTGAATGGCAGCACAGCCTTCTGGTGTGTCAGCCACCCCTCCCAGTTTTGTGTTATCTACAAACATGCTGAGGGTACACTCTGTCCCCTCGTCCAGGTCATTGACCCCTGGGGAACACTGCTAGTTACAGGCCTCCAACTGGACTCTGTGTCGCTGATCACAACCCTCTGAGCTCTGCCATTCTGCCAGTTCCCAATGCAACTCACTGTCCACTCATCTAACCCACATTTCCTAAGCTTACCTATGAGGATGTTATGGGAGACTGTGTCAAAAGCCTTGCTGAAGTCAAGGTAGACAACATCCACTGCTCTCCCCTCATCTACCCAGCCAGTCATGCCATTGTAGAAGGCTATCAGATTGGTCAAGCATGATTTCCCCTTGGTGAATCCATGTAGTTAAAGATGCAAACATGTAGTTCAAAACTACATTGTAAAGATTCAGACTTCAGGGTTTTTCTTCCTTTTGGCAGATGACAGCCACTGAACACCTGACTTTGCAACTTTAAGAACTGATTATGTGTGCAATCAAGATACATTTGATCTAATTCTCCCGAACTGTCTTGGATTTTTACAGTTGAAATACACAGAAGACTTTGAAGAACGGAAGGGGAAAGGCAGCTTTCCTGCTATGATCACTCCAGCTTATCAAATAGCCAAGAGAGCGAATGAATTAGCCAGTGATGTAAGTATCCAAAGCAAAGTCTTTGTTTGGGAGGAAAGTAATAAATTCTTGCACAAATTTTGGATTAAAACGTTTACCAGCAGAAATTCCATGAGCATTGTAGAGTTATGCTAGCAGTGCACTTCATACACAGATTTTCAAATGATTGTCTTTTGCAGGGACAAAGTTGAGTTTTATGCACAAAGACAAAATTAGATATTTTATTTGTAATCAGCACTGTGGATTTTTGTGGGCAAAAGCGTCCTCCTTACCCAGCCTCCGGTTGCATACGACTGAGAAGGAAGACAATAAGGAGTCAGCTGGAGGTCTTTGATTTCATTCTGCCCAACCCAATATGAATTAGAGGGGCAGCTCTGATTTACACAGCCACAATATTTCTGGATGACCTTGTATCAGGGAGGGCTGTGTTTGTAGACCTCTGCTTTCCCATGACTTTCCATGCTCCCAGTGGATCCTTGCAGTTCATTCTTCTTTTCCTTCTTTTGTGCTGTTGCAGGTTGAGGCTTTTATGAATGCAAGAAACTCGCTTCTTGAATAGCAATTATGTATATAAAGTATATACAGACACACATAAACACGTGCATGCATTTGACATAGGTATAGATTTATAAATATAGCTTTCTATTCCACTCATTTTACTCTCCTTACTGTTGTGTTATTTTTTTAACTCCTTGGTATACTGATCTTTATTGGCTTTTTTTTGCCTCTCCAGACATAACAAAACCACAACACCCCTCTATTCTTTAAAAAGCATTGTAAAAGGACAGCAGTATTGCTTCAAAATGTACAGTTAGTTGTGTTTTGTCATTGGAGACTGAAAAGAAAGCTCTTTTTGTTGAAGATAACATTGTGCTAACTCAATGGAAGTGAATTTAAAACATTATTAAGAGTCAGTGAGGAAAATAAGAAGAGATCTGTAATTTTGAAGGCAAAAGCAACTGACTCTAAAACATTTAAATGTTTTTGTTTGCCTTTGATCTGTGAAAAACACTCCATTTATGTCAGCAAACACATGGTGATTAAAGGGCAGGATCAGGTTATAGGCATTATTTCGACTTCAGCAAAGGTAGTGCAAATCTTGGTCTAAACTTGAAGGTTGATTGCCTAAAATTCCCTTGATCATTGAGGAGATCAGCATCTTTCAGAAACAAGTCCATTTATTAATGGTGTTCAGATGACCCTGTGGTAAAAAAAAGTGCTCTGTGGTAACCATGAATTTACATTACAATCAGTTCTATTTTTTAACCTGCTGGAGCATCAGGGATTAGCCACTGACAAGCAGGGGGTATTGAACATGCTGAACTAATGGTCTGGGTTGAAATGGCAAGTCCCATGTTCCTAGTGCATTATTAAAAAGTACAACACTGGTTTTGTTTTTATATCTTCAAGTGGCATATTTGACTTCTGTAGATTGGTGGCAATGGGAATTTTGACAATCTTTTAGTGTCAACATGTGCGTGTCATTGATTATTATTTATTATGCAGCATCTGTGTACCAGATTAAACTCATCCAGATGATTCTTTTCCTTTTCTTTTTTCCTGTTAGGTAAAGTATCATCAAAGATATGAAAAAGAGATCAAGGGAAAAGCGAGCCATATAGCTGGAACAGATGTTACTTTTGCAAGAGAAAATGTAGATCAATGTGACCAGGTACGCAACATCTGAGAGATACTCATGTTGCTGTTGATCATTACTATGGCTGATTGCTGAAGACTTTAGAAACTGCAGTGAGACCCATTTTCACTTTGCTTTCTTGTATGAGAAAGCAAGGTTTCAAAGGGAAAGATGGTGTGCAACAGCACCATGCTCTGAATGTGTAATATATTTGGTACTGGCACTTAAAAGATAGAGTACAAGGTGCATGCACTGTCACTGCATGATCCTTATGGTAGGATCATTCCAAAAGGTCAGCCTTACCTTGGCAAATTTTATCTGTGTGCATCTATGGACTATACATGTCTGTTGTGATGTTGTTATGTATCGCACTGAGATGTGTTTACTTGTGGAAACTTTCCCATTCCATGAGAAAGAAAATGTAAATTCAGTTAGGTGAAAAAGTGAAAGGGCTGTGAAATGATAGAAAGTTAGTAGATAAGCATCTTTTCCTGGCCAGTATTTTTAGAAATCTTAGAAGCTTTGCAGCTCTAAATATGTGCAAGTGGCACTGAAGATCATACACGATCTCTTAGATCTCAGCTTTTCTACAAAAGTGGTATTGTGAGCTAGACAAGTTGTAGTTCTGCATTTGTGGAACCAAATAGGCTTTAGTTCTGTTTTGGTCTGTGGCATTCATTTTGCTTTTATTTCATTTTTGAGGGAATGCAATTATTTTTGTGGTCTCCCAAAATGCATCCAAAGTTCTATTCCAGTTAAGTTAAGAAATAGTACAGATAAATAGAACTGAATGCAGCTAAAGGGAATTTGAAAGAAATTAAATAGTGGTTTTGTAAACAAAACTGTATGGTTAGTCTTAGGTTTTTCATCCTAGCTCCTCATGAGACCCATATACTTTGGAGAAATGAAGGAACAAGGAATATATTGTCTTAAGACATTTGAGAGTTTCACGTTCTTCACTTCTTCTGACCAAACCTACATCTTGTAATGTGTGAAAATCAAACCATCCCTGAAGAATATGAGTTTAGAATATGTAGCATTGAAGCCTTCCATTAGTTTCTGTCTTTTGAACTACTGCAAGTTTTAGTAAGAATAAACAAATAAAATGAATTTGAAAAAGCACTAATTGCATTTTCCAGCATTGGAATGTTGCTATCTTTAGAATTAATATAAGGTTTTTTTCCTTTGAAAGTATCTTTGAAACTCCGGTCATAGACTTCAAATTTAATTTGAGTTTTATTTTTCATAGATTATATTCTGATATTTTTATTCAAATAAAATAGAACCACTGAAATTAATAGATCTTTCTGAGTGAAGCATGAGTGATTTAACATGGGTAAAGATTAGATTTCTAACTGTCGAGATCATGAGGGTACATGGATGTAGGGACTGAGTGCACCCTCAGCAAGTTTGCCAACAACAATAGGCTGTGCCGAGGGGTTGACGTGCTGGAGGGAAGGGATGCCATCCAGAGGGACCTTGACAGGCTTGAGAGATGGGCCCGTGCCAACCTCACGAAGTTCAATAAGGCCAAGTGCAAGGTCCTACACATGGGTTGGGTGCAGAGTGGATCAAGAGCAGCCCTGAGGAGAGGGACTTGGGGGTATTGGTAGATGAGAAGCTCAACATGAGCCGGCAATGTGCGCTCGCAGCCCAGAAGGCCAACCNGTCTAGTAGGACGTGTCCTTGCCCATGACAGGGGGGTTGGAACCAGGTGATCTTAAGGTCACTTCCAGCCTAAACCATTCAATGATTCTATGATCATACAGATAAATATATAACATGAGACAATTTAAGGAATCTTACTGTAAAATTCCTGTGTGCTGAACACCTGTTTTCTTCATGTTTAAAAAAATCTTAGAAGTGGCTAAAATTAATTATCTGGAACTCTGAAAATACTGTCTTGTAATATAAGCAATATTAGAAATGATATAGAAATGAATTTGAGAAAGAAGAAAAAGAAAATGGCAAGTTAATCTGAAGAAGACAGACTCACGAATGGCATTTTAAAAAACTAACTCAGCTGATTAGTCAAGGTTATTTTTTATTTTCTGTGCCTGTTTATAGATTAACTTAGATGCAGTAACTATAATTACATTTTATATGACCTATCTTATCATGTGACGTTGATGGTGCAAAAAATGACGTACAATGGATTGTTTTGCATTGAGAAGTCACAAGAGAGTTACCCCAAATATTTATAGTCCTTTCTATCTGTGCTTTCCACAATATTCTTGACATGCTACACATTCTTTTTTCACTTAAACTGGCTCTTTACTACAAAGGATTTACAAAATATTACAGAGAAGACACAGTACACTATATCTTACTTCTTTGTATACTTACCCTGTTCTCCCCAGATCTTGCCATAGAGAGCTTTGGCATGGTTACTGTGTATTACCATTTTTAAAAAAGTTCCAATATTTTGTTATTAAATTATCAAAAGGCTTTTCAAATTGTCAAACATTTACACATAAACTTATTTGTAGATAGATTTAAGAGTACTAATTCTGCAACAATTTTTTTTTTTAAATCAAGCAAATGGAATTTTGTGATTTTGTTCCCTAAGGAGTTTACCATTTTAATGAAGCAGAAGTATCTAGATATTAATGAATCCCTCTTCAAAATATATCACTGCACTAGAGAAATATTATTTTTGGTCAGGTATGTTGTGAGAAATGACCGTGGAGAGATCACAGAGGAAGGCTGTCTATACGCTAAACTTGGAAAGTTTAAGCAAATCTCCTGGCTGCCCAAACCATTAGTTTTTTTTATAGTTTTCCAGCAAAACAGGTATTGACAAAGAGAGGGGCTAGCAGATATCATCTCTGTAAGAGCTGAGGTGGGATTAGAAAGATGTATATCATTGTATTCTTGAATGCTATCTTGACCACAGCTAATTGCTACCTCAATTTCTCTTGCAATGCAACACAAGTAATTTTACAGGCATAGTTAATTTAATGGGGGTTTTTATTCTTGCAGTTGGTCATTTTATTCTCTTTTTCATTAAAAAAAAAAAAAAGAAGCAGCAATGAACTTTCCTACTAACAAAGACTATGGGGCTTTATGAAATCACCCAAGGCCCCACCTGCTTATATATGATGAGTAAACACTCTGAATTTTCTTCAGGATTATATGGATGAGTATGAAGAACGCAGAGGGAAAGGAAGCTTTCCTGCTATGATCACTCCAGCTTATCAAAATGCCAAGAAAGCAAATGAATTGGCAAGTGATGTAAGTATGAAACCTGAATCAATACAATTCATAAACAATTAAAAACAGCATTTTGTCAGAGCAGTGCCTGGGAGGAGAATGCTAAAATTACACTTGAGAAGTAAACAACAATGACATTTCACTGCATTGCTGGGAACTGGATGGCTCAGGGGATTAATAATATCCATTAATAGAAGGGGACACAACTCCAACTTGTGTGAGGGAGGAGATGGATGTAGCAACTAATGGGGATCCCTACTGTTAGGTTAACCCTCCTGGCAAATCTGCACCTGTATTATTAATGAAACCTTCAACTGCCTTAATCATCCTGTGGACTACTGTGGTATTCCCAGTAGTGAATAAATGGAGGATGAATGAGCTGAACTGGTTTTGATATTTTGATGTATCATGCCTCTAGCGCAAAGCAAGTCATGTGGAGGGAAAGATACCATAGAATACAACACTGTTACTTCGCAAGACTGAGGTTATTTCTAGGCTGAGGATTTTTAGTTTTGGGTGGTAAGCTAAAGAATTGGCAAAAAAGGTGGTGATGTGCGATTCTTGCATGCAGCCCATTGAGTAAAGAGCCTCAGTCCTATTTGAGGAGACCATTTCTAGCAGTGGCAAAAAATGGGTCAGTTTGTAGGTCACTGCCCTGTGGCTGCTGTGAAGGGTTCCTGCGAGTGACAGCCTTTGTAGTGTGGACACCTGTCCCCCATGAGGCTATCTGAGCTGATGGGCTCAGTCTGTTTTCTGAGGAGCTAACAGATGGTTGAGTCTTTCAGCTTGTACTAGCCTGGACTAGACACTAGCAGTAAACTAGAGTGAAAGCATCAGTCATATTTTGTTGCTTGATCTTATGACTGAGAGAATGTAAAAAAAACGAAACCTTCTGGGACCAATCCTTATTCTGATGACAAACTCAGTGATCCTATGTTTAAACATGAAATACTTAACCTTTCCAGATAAAGATGGCAGTTTCATAGGTTTTCAAAATGCTGATGGTCAGCAGTTTCCTTATTAATTTGTAATACCTGGGGTGAGGAGAAGCATTGGTTCATGGCAGTAACCTTAACACACCAGAGTACTTATGATCTTCAAGGTCCCATCCAACTCTTAACCATTCTATGATTCTATATCAAGCTGCTTTGTATCTTTAAAGCCTAAGAAACTGTGTACAGACTTGGAAAATAAAATAAAAAACACTTCACACTTCAGCACATTTCAAATTATTTGTTATTTTTTTATATTATGAATCTGATATTTAAAGCAGTAACATAAGATAAAGAATATAAGCATCTCCTTGTATGCAAGAAATACTGAAATATATTCCCAACAGGATTTTTTTCTGGACAAAGTTTGGCAAAAGGCCAATATAAGTATTATCTTTCTTCACCCATCCTAGCTCAATTTAAGTCAATACCCTGATGTTTAAATTAAATTAACAGATCCCTGATTTCGACATTGATTTGGTAGAGAAATATAATTGTCTTAAAATACTATAAGTGCAAAAGGATATAGTTTTCTCAAAAAGCTGGTTTCTACAAAAGGAAAAGTTCACAGAGCACTTGATGACTATATTTAATTCTCTGACTAGAAGTCTAAAATTAAAGTACTGAGAATTAACTTCAGTAATAGAAGAGCACACAAGCTTCAATCAGTCACTAGCCAACAATCTGCTAGTTATCTGTTCAAGCTATGAACAACAACCAGTGCTGTTCAATCTATGTAAAAAATCAATTAAAAAAAATGCTGTCTAGTGAAATGCCTTGGCAGGGATTGTTAGGTCTGTGATTTTATATACGTTTTGTTTCAGGAAGTAACAGCTTGCAGTGTTTCAACTTAGCTAGTTCTATTTGCTTATCAAAGCAAGAATAGGAAAAATCTTAACCCTACTCATGAAGCCAGTCTAAATAGCAATGGTGAAAATGTAGACATCTGTTTTATAATTTTCCCTACTTCTTTTCAGATAAAATACAAGAAAGATCTTTCCAAGATGAAAGGTGCAGCTCATTTTCACTCCCTAACAGCTGAAGACAACTTAGTCCTTAAACAAGCCCAAAGTGTTAACAAGCTTGTCAGTGAGGTAAGGGGTTGAATCGATCTGTTAACAAGTTTGAGAGCAGCTCGTACAAACATTTGTGTCTGATGGGTAAGGACTACAAATATAAAAACCTGTTGTTCTTATTGCCCCATATGTAACAAAAATGATCTGTGTGTAGCACAGTAACTGAAGAGAAAGGTGCAAGAACAGATCTTCAGGTGCTGTTATCTGGCACTTCCAATGAGCTGTATGAAAGTATGGGAAATTAATCTTAGAAGAGGAATTCTGATTCTGGCCATATGAAGATCAGAAATCTAAAAAGAAACCCCTGAATTGTGCTGTTAATGTCCTGTGAAGTTATAATTCTAAATGCTTTAGGATGACTTGGGTGTGTTCGTTAGAGTGTTTCAAAGAAGGTCGTACTGATAACTAAAATATAACACCAACAGAGCCAAAATTTGTACCACTCTGTTAATGCAGGTTTCTGTTTTCTTCCATCATGTGAAAGACTGTGAGTTACTGATAATGCATTATTCTTCTGCTTGGCGAGGGAAGATTGCTAGGGAATTCTCAGTAGATTCTGAATTATTAATTTATTTATAGTGTCATATCAGCTATAAAACTATTAATAAATGTGAGTTTCTAGAGCTTCCCCATGGCAGTTTAAAAACTTATACTCTTGAGATGTCAAAGTATAAAAGCTTCAATAATGAAAAGACCCTGGAAGTAGGACTGGAAGGGGCCTCCTGGGCCAATGATTCCTGGCTCCTGCTGTTTTGGCACAGTATCATATAATCCTCTTCTTCTAATTTCTAGCCTACATTTATTCCTGTCCACTTTATTACTATTGTGTTTTGTGCCAACATTGCCCTTTAGTTTAAAAAGTTCTTCTGCCTGCATGATTACCTGAGATGTTTATGAACGGGTATAATTTTCTTCTCTCTGCCTTTGTTTTCCTAGACTAAGCAAGCCAAATTCTTCTCTTCTCTCACAGTCTTTCACTGCAGCTCTTACAGGCTGAGTGCATGTTCCTTAAACAGGAATGACTGTAAGAGTACATAAGTTCTTGATGAGTTCTTGCTGGAACCTGGTACATAACACGCGCTCTTCCTAGTGCCTGCTCAAAAGTCTCCTCTTGCTTCTGACTTGGGCTGTATTTGCCTTTTTCATAGCTGTGTTACTTTGGCATCTCGCCATCTTTCTGTGGTCCGCCTACATATGAACTTTTTTCTCTTTCTTAGCCTTTCCAGGTGATGAGCTCTTATAGCTGCAATTCTAATGACTACTCCCTATGTATATTAATGTCTACCTTGCTGAATTTAGTCCCATTTCCATTACCTCTTTTAATATCGCCCTCAACATTCCTACTTCAGGGCAAAGGTACTTAATGAAAATATTAAACCAATTCTGTATTTAAACTTACTCTGAAGAATTCTGCTGATAAACTTGCCCCTGTTCAATCCTTCTGGTTGAAAAACAGACATTGCTTTTTCTGCTTTCATTTACTCCACACTCACCTTAAAATGCCTTCCTAAATCCTTGGTTTTGTTAATAATTTTCCCCATGGCACTGTCTCATACACTTTGCTGAGGTCCAAATGGGTGAAATTGGTTGCGTTTCTTTTGCCTATAGAATGAGAACTGGGCATACGAAAATCATCTTCATATTACTTTTCATCATATGCCATCTGATGAAAGCCATATATCAAGATCTCTGATCAGTGGGTCTGGCTAATACAAAGTGTGTGTGGGAACTTGACAGAGAAGGTTACAGTTTCACCATATCTTTCCCTTGTGCATTTTTGTCACTAAGGTGGAGTATAAGAAGGATCTTGGAAACATCAGAGGCTACAGCATGAACTATTGTGATACTCCGCAATTCAAGAACATGAGCAAGATCTCAAAATTCACCAGTGATGTAAGTTTCAGTATGTTGTTTGTGGCTTGCTTAAGCTGGTAGCTGCTGGAATCACAAGTCATCTGTGTGTGTGTTTCAGATAAGCGTGTGCTGGGAATTTGATTATAACTGATTTTAACCCATGTCTGTACAGCACCTGCTCTAATCTGTCCTGATGGATAGCTGGGGCTCATTTTATATAGGATTATGAAAAGAACTACTATGATGTATGAAAGAGAAGTTACTTACAATACACTGCTAATCTAGGCAAGTAGCTGTCAGTTGTTGCTGTTACCTATCATAATTATTACTTATTTCATTGCGTATGTCCATTTCCTGACCGGAAAGGTAGGCAGAAGATACTTTACCAGAGTTAATGTCAGAAAGCAACATGTTTACTGTGTAAGAGTAATCAATATTAGTAATTATACTGCTTGTATCTCATAATGCTGAGGTATAATTTTGCTTTATACTGCTTGCTATCATTCTCTGAAATCCAGGAGGAGTAAATCTTTTGCCGTACAGATGAGATGGTGGAGTGGTTAATTTATCTTGTTGTCGAATTCCCTACTCTGGGCTTGGTAAAAGCTACACCAAAACAGTCCAGTTTTGGTAGATGATTATGTGTTAATTTGTTAGTGCACAAATAATTCTTCCATGCAACTTTGTTCTAATATTTATTTCTGATGAAATAATATGCAGCAATAGAATGCGGAGGTATCTCCTTTATGTGGCATCCAGGTGATCTGAAGAATATGTAAATGACATCTTTTAAAATGGGAAACTCACAGAGAGTTTTACTTTTTAGTTTTTTAATTACCAAGGTTGTTGTGGACTCATGAATATCTGTAGTGGTGCAACACTAGTAGACCACAGCTGTAATAATTTGTCTCACTGCTGTAACATATGGAAACTCAATGAAAAGCTAAATATATTTTCTCAGAGTATTTTTGCTTTATTTTGTACAGCTTAAATACAAAGAAACCTACCAGAACCAGATGAAAGGTCATTATATAGGTATTGGCATGGACAAGCGAATGCTACATGCCATGAAAGTTGGCAGCCTGGCAAGCAATGTAAGTCTTTTTTAACCACTTTTCTATGGTTGTTGCTTTCTTGTTTGTAAGTTTTTCCAGAATTAAGTTGATAGAAAACTTTAGATCATATTGTACTCGGGATCTGAAAGATAGATATGTTGAGAAAAGGGGAAATTCTGGAAACCCTTTTATACTGATTTATAGCTCACTGTGTGGAAGAAGTTAAAATAAGCAAATTCAGTCATCTGGCAACATACTGAGCTCCTTCAGTTTTCTTTGACATCAGTAGGACGCTGAAGGTTGCTTGCCACCACCCCCAGGGTCAGACCTTTGCTGAAAAAACAGTCTTTAATGAAGATTTCTGGATTCCAATTTAATTTACTGGGTTAGTCAAGAAGCTATTTTGTTACATACCATTCCTTCAAGTACATTATTTACAAATCTGTAAGAAGCTTGAGAACTAAGCAGAAAGATAAAAGAGATGTGTCATAGGTGGAAGTTAAGTTAATGCTCCCACTGTTGGCATTGGATTAATTGAGGAGCTGAAAAAGAATCAATTAGTGGCTAAACTATGCAAATAATTTCATTTTCTTTGTCACTCATGACATTGAACTTACTTTGTTTCCTGCATTTAATATTAATATTATTGTTTCTCCTTTCCTCTAGACTGATAATTATTCAAACAAATGACAGCTTAAAAAAAGAGAATGATTTTTTTTTTGTTCTCCCTGTGTTTCAGGTAGCCTATAAATCTGATTACAAACATGATGGTGTTGACTACAATTACCCAGCTACTCTCACTCCTTCATATCAGACAACAAGGAAGTTGGTCCCTTTGAAAGATGTAAATAATTTTATGGTGTTTTTTTCTATGACTTGCATGGCTCATCATCTCTCTGTAGGACAGATTGTGGTAGATTGCTTGTGTCAAATGATGATTTAATCATGGGAGAAAACAGCTAGTGATAACAAAGTTAAAGCAAAAAAGTGCAGGGAGTCAAGAAGGCTCAGAGGAATAGAAAGTGCTGCCACCTCCTGTCATTGGCTTCAATTCAGCACAGATGGTACAGTGATGTGGAATGAGTGAGTTCTGCCCCATCCCTAGTCTGTGTTGCAAAACATCTCACCATCCTGGGCAGCTTCAACAGCAGAATCAAGCACTGAAAGGACAGGGAGACTTAAACAGGCTTTTCATCCTTTGTGAATTCCCTGAAGACAAGGGTTCACCTTTGAATGGAAACTAATTGATCACATAAGCATCCTTATGCCTGTGGTCCATGCGAGAGAGGTGCCCTCTGTGCTTGGGGTTGAGCTACTCAAGGAACAGTATCAAGAAATCTGTGTACTGCTGCAGTTATATGTTCTCTACAGATAAATGGAGGACGTCAGACTGTAGAGAATACCATACTTTCACCTCTCACAAGCATTAAGGGCTTGATTGTTCTCATCTACCATTGGGAACTTAACCTGTGCCTTATTTAGGAGCACAGTCACCAGACATTATTTATAAAATCAACAGGAAGAGTGTAGCACCTCTGCAGGGCATTTCTGACATAGCTAAGATGTATATAACCCGTCTTTCCATTGAAATTGCAAGAAACCAGGGCCGAGGTGCCTTAGAGAGGCCATTAACATTATATGAGATTTATCTGGGCCTAAATACCTCTTCCAAGAAAAATATGGTAGCATGAAGAGGTAGAATTGAGAACCCTGACGTTTTTGAGGAAGTACTTGATAGAGAAGCTAGAGAAGCTGGCAGCCCATGGCTTAGACAGGTGTATTCTTCGCTGGATTAAAAACTGGCTGGACGGCCAAGCCCAGAGAGTTGTGGTAAATGGCATTAAATCCAGCTGGTGGCAGGTCTCAAGCGGTGTTCCTCAGGGCTCAGTTCTGGGGCCAGCCTTGTT
>VYXH01000326.1:1676489-1695333 GCA_013397275.1 Burhinus bistriatus
TGGAGAACATATCTTATGAGGAGCGGCTGAAGGAATTGGGATTGTTTAGTCTGGAGAAGAGAAGGTTGAGGGGAGACCTTATTGCTCTCTACAACTACCTGAAAGGAGGTTGCAGAGAGGTGGGGGTTGATCTCTTCTCCCAAGTAACTCGCAATAGGACAAGAGGAAATGGGTTCAAGTTGCGCCAGGGGAGGTTTAGGCTAGACATCAGGAAAAAATTTTTCACTGAAAGAGTTATCGAACATTGGAAAAGGCTGCCCAGGGAGGTGGTTGAGTCACCATCCCTAGATGGTGTAGATGTGGTGCTTGGAGACATGGTTTAGTGGCAGACCTGGTAGAGTAGCGTCAGTGGTTGGACTGGATGATCTTAAAGGCCTTTTCCAACCTAAACGATTCCATGATTCTATGATTCTACTTTGACTGTAAGATGCACTATTGCCTCTTGAGTGGTAATTTCAGCTTTGTCTTTGAAAAAGCTTAAAAAAAGTAGTTCACTGTTTGGTTACTTAGTGTGTGAGACAGTTGTATTATTAAAGAGTTCAAAGTAAGCATAAATTCATGTCCAAAATGTACAAATTAGTTCTAACCACTCTAAACAGTTCAGCACTACCTGTGGCTCTACAATTCATAGTCAGCATCTGGTTTCGGAGCATGTAAATCAATTGGGCACAGAAACTCGGTTGCACTAGTCACAACCATCATCTAGTAGTTTGAAACAGTCCCAGGGCTCGTCTGCTCACTGCTAACCAACACGTTTACTTTGAACTCTTTGAGAATACAACTCTCTCACACACTAAGTAATCAGAAGTAGCAATAAATACACAGTTTCAGTTAAAAAGAAATGATCCCTTTCTGTGGAAGTAAAAGTCTCTCTGTAAGGAAGTAAATAAACTGTTTTAAGTACCTGGATCGCTTTGGACTTGTGAGAGGATTCAGGCCTTTTTTCCCCCAGTTTTTATCATTATGGCAGAAAGAATGAAGTTTATCTGAGGATACCTGAGATAAGAAGTTCCACATTAAAATGGTTTCAGTAACTCAAAGTTTCTAGAAATATACTCTATTTTACTGGAAAAGAAGTGTTCTTAAGAAACTAGTTTTAAGCAATGACATGCAATGCTTGCAAAGTGGTGATTAACTACCATTAATATTAATTAAGGCCTATAGAGACTTATAATTATGTCCTACACTGTAGCACTGAGTCCTTTCGCAGCAACAGGTTTGAAAGAAAGCTTCTTCGTGATTTTTTTTATCTTACATGATTTTGGGATTTAATATATTTATTTTATAGCTTATTATTCCTGCTACCATGATAATGTTTAGGAATTTAGTGAGCTCCAATGCTGTCAATGGCTGATGTTAAAATGACTTTTTTTGGTACTGTATATATTTTTCTTCTGTCATCATCCACACAAAATTCTTACCATACAGGGAAATTCTGTGATTAATTATTACATTAAAACTCGGTAAAAACAAGGTGTAAGAGAGTTCATTTGCTCTGCACAGCATTACAATGGGCAGACCTCTTAATAGACAGTTACAATGTTCCTTTATAGAGATAGTCTGATAAAGATAAAAATTGAGTGATGGTTAAGGATATCAGTTTTATAGGAATGCTTTGGGGACCAGATGAAACTGCATCTTTTTAAGAATTTATGGTTCTGAGGGGAAGGGGTTATAAGTTAAATTCATTTTCAAAGTGGAATAAAAACCTGTGACCTCAGACTAGGAATTTTTCAGAGCATTAACTCAGCTCTCATCCGAGAGATCCTGGCATTTTTCCTCACCTCAATTTATTATGGTTTAAGTAATGATTTATCCAGAGTATTAGCTAACAAAACTTTCTCTACTCAGTCTCTCATTTTCCAGTCTGAACATTTCTTCCTTTGTTAAATCTTCTTTATAATTTTATTTTAAATTAGGTAAACTACAGGCAAAGCATAGACAAGTTGAAGTACAGCTCTGTTGCCAGCACTCCACAAATTGCTCAAGCCAAAATAAATGCGCAGCAGCTCAGTGATGTAAGTTTTGTCATCATTAGCCATCATTGTTTATTAGAATTATGAGATAATTTTACTTCATAACATTTGTAGCACTTCACTGTTTTTGTTGTTGCTAGTTTATCAGCAGGTTTACAAATAAAGCAAGAATACAAATTGAATGAAATCACTTCCAAAAATGTGGAAAGCATACCAGATTTAATATTTTCCTCATTTTAAAGAGTTGTATTAATGTGCTTTTTTAGGGATTTATCTTCTGTATATTTATTAATGCATGGTTTTTTAATCATATATTTTCTACTTTTAGACAATCAGTAACTATTTTATTTATAGAATAATTATTCTACTTCCTACTACCTAGGTAAAAGTTATTATTGTCTTTTTGCCCTCATATTTATGTCAGCCATACTTATGGGTGTATCTATAATTCATGGCACTAACAACCTGAAATTCAAGGGCAGTCAATCAGTGTAACGGTCATAATTTTACTGATTTAAAAATAACTGAGTTTGTTGTTGACTTTTTCAATATATGGCAGTTAAACTACCGAGCCCAGTATGAGAAGACAAAAACAAACTACACTCTGCCTCAGGACGTACCTCAGTTAGTTAAGGCAAAAGCCAATGCTGAGTTATACAGTGAGGTAAGCCGAGTGATGGGGAAATATTGGTATTCGTGATGCCGTTAATAGACAGAAATGAATGTAAAGATGATGACGCTGTTTCTGAAAGCATTTAGCATTTATCATCAGTCTTTACTAAACAGCATGAGGTATGGTAACCAGAACAAATAGGGATACAATCTCAAGTATGGTGAAACTGCTAGAATTTTTTTTCAAGACCTTTTCAGATTATTTGAATTTGTTTAGTAAATCAGTCTTCACAAGATTATCTGCTTCTGAGGTACTATTTGTGTGAAGAACCAATATTTGCACATGTGGAGCAACACTCTTTGTGGCTATAATGTGTTGGGATATGTGTTCATTGTTAGATACTAGTAAAATATGACCATACGAAAAGCCAAATACAGAAATCAGGGCTTCCTGGATACTTCATTCGGTGCGCATATAGTATGCATGAAGGCATACTTGATCCTGCTCTAATGGAATTTCAAGTGGAACCTTAAAAAAGAGCTTAAACAACTAGTACTTTAACTTCCATTACCTTTCAGAAGTTAAGCATGTGATTCTCATGCATTTCATCTACGTTTGTCATATAGTGCGGCTCATGAGTGTGCTTTTGAAGCAAATCTCCTGATCATAAGGGTTGCTTCACTGAGCTTTGCTTCACGTTGTGGGGTGGTCTGAGAGCACATGAGCTGGATTCCTTTTGAATGAAGCCAAACTGAAAGATGGTCTCCAGCAGCTCACACAAAGAACTGCAGCTACAAATAGGCATTCAATGCATGGGACCTGACTAACTCTGGTTTGGCGAGGGGGGAAAGAAAAATCCTGAAACAAGTAGTGTGATGTCTGATTCTGAGCACGAGCTGTTCTGCCCTATAGATCAGCTCCTATTGATCTACAGCATTTGCGTACGCAGACATAACCACAGTCACTTTTGAAAAACCTCCCCCCCCCGGGCCTTTTTAAAATTGAGAGCTATTGGTGCACGTTCTGGGATTTAAAGTGCCTGTAAACTCCAAGAATAGAATTCTTGACTCAATCCTGGCCAATTAATTAGCTCAAAATGATAATGAACCGTGACTTAAGAAGGTTCCAGTTTGTGGACTTACTTATACTTCTGTTTTGCTCTTAGTTATTTTCATGTTCATTTGAAGATCTTGTGTGTTTATGTGTTAGTGACATGTTGCTGTCTTTTCTTTCCCAGATTAAGTACAAAGAAGGCTGGGAGAAGAGTAAGGGCCGGGGCTTTGAAATGAGACTTGATTCTCTGCCTTTACTTGCTGCCAAAGCTTCAAGGGATCTTGCCAGTGATGTATGTTACATTTAATTACCTAGGAGTTATTCTTTGTATAAGTTGCTATAGCACAGGGAAATAAAGCTTATCTCACTTCATCTGGATTTTTACGTCATGCGTTCAGCTGTTCATCTTTCTTAATGGCTGATTAACAGTTGAAAGCTTTCTCAGACTCTGCTGTGAAATTTCACTCTCTGGAAATTATTTTTTTTAAATACAAGTGTACAGAAGGAAGCAAAATTTGCAAAATAACAATGCCTTAATCCTCCCATAGTAAAATTCAATGTTTTGAGTTGTTTATAGCCTCAAAAAAGGCTGTTATCATCCACTGCAAAGTGAATGCATACTTCTTTCGTCTGCTTCTTTAACAAAAACACATGTATATAAAAAAATTTCCAAACAAACTCTTTTAAACAACTTAACTCACGATTCTTAACCTGTGGAGAGGCAGAAAAGAAACTTTTCCTGCAGCTGGAAACTGTTCAGCAGTGATGGTGATTCTGAAATCCCACCTTATTAAAAAAATCAAATCTTGAATTCCTTGCTTGGTTTTTATATGGTTGATTTCTTATCTTTTGCTTTAAGAACCAGATAATTTAGCTAATCAGAAGACTTTAAGTTTATAAGCATATCCACCTCAGAGGAGTGAGCCTTAAAGAATGAGGTTAAACACAACATAAATGAAACCAACCTGGCACATTTGGGAATTTCTGACAAAATCTGGGAAATCTGAAGTGACTAAGTGAGAATCAGACTAAGCCCTTGTAAATTTTGACCATCCAAATCGCCAGTGAAAAACATATTGCCTATCTCGTGGGTAACTGGAAATGTTCTTTGACTTAAACTATTTTTTTCACAGATTAAATATAAAGAAAAGTATGAAAAAACAAAAGGAAAAGCAATTGGAACCAAAGATTCAAGACTTTTGCACTCTTTGCAGGTGGCCAAGATGAGTAGTGAGGTAAATTAAGTATTTCTCTTACTCAAAAGCTGTTTTTCATAATTATTAATATTCCAGCAACAATATGCGATCTACCACTGTTACTGCTTTCACTAGAAGAAATTCTTGGAAACGTTAACAAAAATTGGTTTCCTGCCACAGTCTGTTAATCTGCAGTAATTGAACAGTATTTTTGTTCTCATAGGGAATTTTGGGCTGATGGTCCTTATTTTGGGGCAGGAAAATAACGTCCTATTAAAACCCCAATATAAACATTTCCACTTAAAACTTTCAAGCAGTTAAAAGTATGTTTGAAAGTAAGATGTACTGTAATAGAGAAAATGTCTCTAGAGTCTGCAAAATTCATCCTTCCATCTGTTTTGTTCATCCTTCATAGGGAACTGGTTTCTACATATGCGTTTTGCCTAATCTGCATAAGGACCCAAACAAAAGTGATTTAAGATAATTTTTACTTTGCAATACACTGATAGAGACAACTTATTTTCATTCGTTCTATTTCTAGATTGCGTACAAAAAAGATTTTGAGGAGAGTAAGACCCATTTCCATCTGCCTATGGATATGGTAAACCTGAGACATGCTAAGAAGGCCCAGGAGCTTGCTAGTGACCTAGATTATAGAAAGAGACTCCATGAATACACAGTGGTTCCAGAAGATGTGAAAACCAAATGGGCAAAGAAGGCCTATGGTCTTCAGAGTGATGTAAGATGATATATACACAGCTTAACTGTTGTGAGATGTATGTACTGTTATAGACTTCTTTAGTTTACATTATTTCTCATTTCATATGGACACTGTTTGATTTGTACTATGACCTTTTAAAACGTCTTTGAAATATCTTTAAAACTGGAAACATGCACACATCGTACCTGTGTTCCCCATGCCAGTAAATGTCATTTTCCTCTACAGCTTCGATACAGAGCAGATCTGATGTGGATGAAAGGAGCTGGATGTATCACAGAAGGAAGTCTTAATATACAACAAGCCAAAAAGGCAGGAGATTTGGTCAGTGAGGTAAGCAATGTGCTTAGGTTTCTGTCTGTTGTTTATTCAACGGCTTATGCACACTTACTCCACTACATTATGTGGAATAGGTAAGGAATTCCTAATACAGAAAATCTGAGAAATGTTTGGAAATGTCTTTGCTCTTCGGCAAATAGGGGCTGTGACTTTACTGGCAACTTCAGCTTGTGCTGCTTTTCATTGCTTTCCCTTGATTAATTGATGGTTTCACACTACCATTAACTTTATGGAAGTACACTTCCTCAGCTGCTTAGCTATGGTTGAGTTGTCTCACTAGCGCTAGGAAAACTAGAGGACAGAAAGAAGAATAAATTAGGGGAACTTTGACAAGAAGGATAAAATCCCACTTAGTGCTGGAGGAAGGAACAGAAGCCAGCTAGTTACTGGAGATCACACTCTCTGATACCTTGGGTCTCTGACATCCTCTCACTGCTCCTGCAAGGGGAAAAAATACATCTTAGAAACAGAAGAAGAGCAGCTACTCTCAGATCCAGTGTCTTGCAAGAGATAGACTGACATCTGCTGCTGTGGTATGCTGTAGTAATAATCACTTCCACAAATATTTAATCCATAATGATCTGCCTTTTTATTCCAGTGCTGTGTAAGGCCAAGAGATGGCTGACAGTCACTTAAACTGGTGACTGGTGGATATTATTTTAGAGATCTCTACTGCTGTACAGAGCCTGGCATTTTGTCATTTCTTTGCAGAATGTCACTACATTGTATTCCATGCATTGTGACAAAACATGCTGTTTTTAATCTGCCTCCCTCCTTTCCAGGTTCCTAAAATAAAGCGATGTGCACCTCTTTGAAGTGCTGCATGCTTGTTTGACTTCTATTTTGTGTTCCCCTAGCAGAGACACTGTGTAAACTGATCTGTTCACCCATCAATTCAAACAGAAGGATTTCTCTTCTGAAATGCTAGATAATAAAGAATGCGTTTACACCCTTCCTAGGGGGAATGCCCCACTTCATGGTTTTACTATTAGAATAAGAATTCTACTAAACTATACAAGAAGTGTTTGCTTGGTCTCCCCGATCATACTGTTGTCTTGAAATAGGGTGCTGCATTTCCTTGTACTGTCTCAAAGACAGAAAGAGATGCTTAGCTTGCTCTTAAATAAGTGATGCAAAAGGCTCAGGCAGAGACATTCATTCAAAACAGGCCTCATCCAAAGCCTGATGAAGTCAATGGAAGTTTTCCATTCACTTTGGTGTGTTTCAGATGTAAAACAAAAAGTAAGGTGGAATAAAAGTAAGGGCAGTCTTATTTACCAAACTAGAAATATTAGGCTCTATGCAAATTTGTCAGTTCAAGTAGATTTTATAGAAGTACTGGTACCAGAGGATGAATGGAGCACGATGTTGTTTTCCACATCCAAGACTCGAGCCTTGTGGAGGGCTCTCATAGCTGTTGCTCCCAGGAAGGCTTGACTGCAGTGTCTATGCTGCGCTCTGCTTTGAAAAGAACTGGGAGATGGTGGGGAAGATTTTAAATTTAAGTTACTTTCAGGACACTGAAATTGCCTCTTGTAATTTAATTGATAATTTAGAAATATCTTAATTTAAAATTATCTCAGTAACATACATTCAGTGATTTGAACAACATGTGCATATGCTTGAGAAGTCTCATGTAAGAAAATGAGATAGTGATATTGACTGTGTAGCTCATGAGCTCTCTTGGGTCCTGACTTGAGTTATACCCAGTTTGTGAAGAACACTCATTTGTTGGTGTGCAACCTAGATCTTGTAAGATATGTAGCTAGTACATCTGGCACCAAAGAGTATCCATGCTTGCAGTGTCAGCAACAATGCATCTGACATACGCTTGCCCTACCCTCCTTGCCACTGGGGTCCTCCCAGCAGAAAATACTGGCACTGGGTAGTATTTGGAAGCTTGTTTTGCTGATGCCTGTGCTAAAACTGTCTGGGGAATTTACAGGATACTTCTGGCTCTATCAATCATGTACTTTTTGAAAGCACTACAGTTTTGGGGGAAGGTAAATATTGTAGAAACTTTTGTATAACCTGCTTTAATTTGATGTAGAAAAAGTACAGACAGAAGGCTGATGCTCTGAAGTTCACCAGTGTGGCTGACAGTTCTCAGATCAAGCATGCCAAGAAGAGCCAGGAACTGCAAAGTGATGTGAGTCCTTGACTGAACTTTTCTCTTCGCAGGTAGCTTACTCATAATGTGGTCATTCCTGAAGTGGAATATTTCATATTTCAATATATAAAATTTTCATATTTCAATATATGAAATTTCTTGAGATTTATTTATATGGGTTTTTATTTATTTGATGAATTCTCTCATTGAATTCTCTGAACTAGAATTGCAACAACAAAGATCAAACCTCAATGGGAATGGAAATATGCAATTATGACATGTCATAAATGATGTCAAAGGCCAGAGAGAAAGAGAGAGGGGGATGTCTCTGTAAGACAGTCTTGGTGACAAACTTGTGGGTAGTGCAGGCTGGATTTAAGTATGGCTGAAGTGCCTTCATGGGAGGATACCTGCGTATTCCTGAGACATTAATGTCATCTCCATGAGGTAGTAAAAGTGAGGAAGCAAACTGGAAGGAAAATACCTTCCTAGCTGATCCTCAGGCGGTGCTTCAAAGCAAGATAGACATTAGCACAGGGACTGATATACATCCACCCCAGGTTCTGTATTTCTCTCTACTGAGGGCCCTGTCAGACTACTTAAAGTTTTATCAGCCTTGTTAGACCACATGTTCTTCAGCTGTTGCTCTTAAGGTACTTCTAGTAAAATAATAAAATAGGCATATTTTCCTGAACTAGGTGCCTTCAGAATACTCCCTATTCTTCCTTGGGGCTGGGTGACCCTAGCAGGCTGTATTTCAGAACTCCTGGGCAGGACTTAGCTGACAGCAACCTGCTTTTAAGTTTCCAAAAGAAGGGGAACCTGTTACTACAATTGCTGACCAGCTGATTTTGGAACAGTAGTGACTTGCCAACCTTTTTTTTTAATTACTTTTAATATGTTGTGCCTTGAACTGAAGATACTGTCAGCTTCTCAGTTATTATGTGAGTGAAGCATTATTGCTTCTCAATTGGTCTTTTTCAGGCACCTACCATGTTTCCTTTTTTTGCTCCTCTCTGTCAATAAAAACCTGGCACTTACTTGGATGAGTACTGTGTGTCTCAAAGATGACACCAGATTGAATCAGAGGACAATGCTGGTCTCCTGACTCCTGTTACTTATCTCCTATGTACTGGACAATGCTACCTTTCTGTATGTGTGTTGAAGTCAGAACCGTGGATTTAGAGCTTTATAGTAGCGACAATTTTTTTTTTTTTGTGAGATGTAAGAAATGTAACACTTTGTGAAATGGGACATCTTTTCATAGCTTTTCAACAGCTTCACCACAGGTTTATGGGCTTCTAAAACAGAGCAGTTCATTTCTCTGTTGACATTGCCCTAGAATATAAAATGGAGATGTTTGCTACTTGGATCATAAAATGTCCTTAATATTTTCATTCAAAGTTGGAACGTTAGTCCTCACTGCAGTATTATATCAGCAATTACATTTTGGTCACAAATTTTTTCTGCAGATTCAATTGCTTAGTTTTCTTCATTTCATGCCTAAAATTCACTATTTCTGTCTCCTATTAAAGACTTCCATTCCACCTAAAAAGTAGCTGCAGTTTAATATTGGATGAAATATATTCTTGCATACATTTTATACTGAGTATGAATTAATGTCAGCTTTATAACCAGTTAAGCAGCAAACTTTAGGAAAGAGAATTAAAATACCCTGATATGTATGTTGTTTCATTGCTTCCCTGAAATTTAACCATGACCAGTTTGGCAGACCTGACTCTGTGGGCCAGCTTTTAAATTCAAATTTAGCAAAAAAGTCATGATGCTGAAGACTAACTCACCAAATAAATTAACCCTAACAAATCCTTGAATATTTGGGGTGTTTTAATCAGTATTCCTTCAGCATTAAACATTGACAATTGCTTGTTAACCATGCTTTGCTTTTTGTGGACAGGTTGCCTACAGGTCAGGAAAAGAGCAGTTTCTTCATCAGTACACCATCAGCAAAGATGATCCTGTCTTCATACTGGCCAAAGCAAATGCTGCCAATATCAGTGAGGTACTGTGTGAGACAGAGGTTTGGTTTCCCTCACTCCTGTGAATAGTTACAGCTGCTGTTGAAATGTTTATTCCATAGGTAAAAGTTAGGTTCCTTCTCTGAGAAAGTCCAAACATTTTAGATGTAAAAACTTTATATCTAAATTTAATTACTTACTCTTAATTAAATACTAGTCACATCTGCTCTTCTGAAGACTTGTCACTTTTAGAGTTTGAAGCTGTGTATTCTCCATGTGCTTCCAGGTGAGTGGCACATTGACAGTTTCACTGGGACCAGTGAGATAATGGGGTTACAGTATCTACAGTATCCACAGTTACAGTATGTAAGTGAAGACACCAGGATCTGATCCTTAGACATATGGTTGCTGGGCATGGAGCCTACGCTGGTCTGATGTTACTTGTGAGCTTTCACTGTGAGTATAAAACAAATAGAATATATTGATAGTAATAAAGAGACTGTGTTATTGTCATCTCTTTAGAAACACTACAAGAGTAGCTGGGAGAAGCAGAAGGAAAAAGGATTTGTGCTTCGTCTGGATGCTTTGTCATTCTTGACAGCTAAGGCAAAGAGGGATCTGGCAAGTGATGTGAGTATGGACTCCATCAGCCTTCTTTATTCTTAGAACAGCTGACGGTCCAGGTTGCTACTGGAATGTTGGGGATGTGTCACATATGTCTTAGTGCCCTGAGCCACCCTCACTCAATTCATGCTAAGGAGCAAAGGAGGAGTTGTCTGGGTGGTTGGCATTCCGTAGTCATAAGGTTTCCTCTGAGCAATTCAGAGTTTTTCCCCATGTGCTGACTGTGTTTTCCTATTCTCATTTTGACCTGAGGGTGAATTTTAGAACTCACAATGAAGTGGAAATATCCTGTGAAACATCATAACTTAATACATCTATGACTGGCCAGAAAGTTCCTGAAAGAACCTGCTGGCCTCAGTGCTTAAAGAATGTTCTTTTTCCTAGAAAGAACCAAAAAGAAAAGATTTTGTATAGCTTTTTGTGAACATATTATTGTTGAGAAAGGGTTTATTCTTTATAAACACTTACTCATTTCTAAGACATTCCAGTTCTGTTTTGCAAATAGACTTCTTTCTTGCTTGTATCGAGGACCAAGCATGTCACAACACTGGTAGACCATTGCTTTACTACTAGCAGAGCTGTCATTTTGGCAGCTTAGATCATTTACTCATAGTCTATTTTTTTCTTCACAGATTAAGTATAAGGAAGGTTATGAGAAGATGAAGGGTAAGCTGATCGGAGTAAAAGCTGTGGAGGAAGATTCACAGATGGCTCATTCCCTTCAAATGTCAAAGCTGCAGAGTGATCTGGAGTACAAGAAGACATTTGAGGACACGAAGAATCAGTTCCAGGTCTCCATGGATATGGTTAACCTTGTCCATGCCAAAAAAGCTCAGAATTTGGCCACAGATAGAGGATACAAGACAGCTCTCCATCACTACACAGCCCTGCCTACTGACATGAAAGTGGCGTGGGCCAAGTGGGCCTATGGATTACAAAGTGATGTAAGTCCAGAGCTTAATGTATTCAACATCCTTTCATTCAACCCCTTCAGGCACTTAGGGCTGAGTTTCTTCAGATGTTTATGCTTTTAATGCCATGACATATTTATACACCTAATTTTTCAACTATTAAACAGCTGATATTAAAACAGTAAATATTAACCACTTATTTGCACAAGAGATATATTTACAGTGTGTACTGTTTTTGAGGGGAGTTATAATCCTGTTTTTGAGCATGGCTTCTTCAAAGCTTACTTCAGATGTTAATAAAATGCTAGGATTCATATATGATATACAATTATTTTTTTTACCTAATGTACAGGGAGGTTAAATGATTTATGATGATAAAATTCCATATGGAGACCACATGGTCAGCTGTAACCATCAGATGAACTGTCTGATACTGTAAATGGTTACTATAAGTCAGAATTTACATTCTGAGTTTTTTAAGTCAGAACTTTTCAAGGAGACTAAGATAGATATGTGTACAGGTCTTGTTGAGGTATAGGTGCTGAAACCCTTCTGACTTCTTTGAGAAACACAGCTGTAATGCTTGTATAAGCTTTTGGAGTTCAGTAGACTTGGTAGAGGTTTCATGAGGAAAGTGAGAAGTAATCCTGTACTCTTCCTCCTTAAAGACACATGGAAAAAACAACATAAAGTGCTTTCCCTCCACTGTAACAAAAGGAAAGTGGTTGAGAAATGTTAAGTATCATTTTCTTATTACAAATCATTAATGATCTTTTAAACAGTGCACTATGTACAAGAAAACTGAAGTTTTGCCATGTTAGAGTAAAAATTACAAATGATAGTAAGGTATAGACCACTTCTAAAAAATTACCTTGCAAAGCATATTGCACCGGTGCTGGTGAGTCCGGGTACTTCTATTTCATTCTGTAATTTTTTTGCTTTCCCTGCAGCTGCGCAATAGTGAATAAAACAAAAGCAGGCACTAATTTGACTTGGTTGTTGTTCCTGAGATGTCTGAATCCTTTAATGGTATTTTGAGTGTATGAACACCAACAATAGGACTTTTTTTTTTTCTTCATCAGAACCGATACAGAGCAGATTTGAACTGGATGAAAGGAGCTGGATGGATAGCCACTGGGTCATTAAATGTGGAGCAGGCTAAGAAGGCAGGAGAACTCATTAGTGAGGTGAGATTTCATGACAGCATGTAACAGAATTTGCTGCATAATGCGTGTAAAATGTCTGTATAAAATTAAAATAATTTCCACTCAAAGGGGAAAGAAAAAGGCATACCACATGAAAGCCCTCAAAACCAGGGATAGGACTGGTAATTAGAGGGAAACCAGATACCAAACACACACCAGTAGGAGTCCATATAGCCTTTGCAAAAACAAAGTAGGTGACAAATGATATTATGAATAATAATGACAATCAAACAGTGCTCAATTGCTACCTACTAGCCTACCTTTTTAATGAAGCAAAACAGGAGAGATGATGAAAAGATACAGTCATTGGACCCAGAACCTTCTTTTGTAACAGATACGCATTCCTCCGTGCTCCTTTTTCGTATATATTCATATTAGCTATTGAAATTCATGTAGATCTCTCTGTCTGTAGCTATCTATCGGCCTAAGTAGTTTTCATCCTTATTTCTCCCTATAACCAATATCACTTACAGGAAAAGACGAACTCTAGAATCCTTTGTGCCAGTCCCATGAAGCCTTCAGAGGAGGTTCTGGTGGAAATGGTTAAAAGGTTCATAGTATTCTGTTTCTGTTATTTTGGAGGGAGTCCTACTGGCCAAATCTGCTGCAGTAGGAGACTGAATACTGTGATTTTTTTAGATAACTACTGGTGATGCAGGAATCATCTGTCCATTCACTCAATGAGAATAACAGCATAACCACTGGTGTGGTCCCTAGAAAAATATGGTGATCCTTTCACGTGGGCCTGATTGCTAACACTATTTTTTTTCCCAGGCAATCATCTACAATGAAGAAGGATGATTTTTTTAGACACAATAAACTAGATCCTCAGCTAGTGTACAGCAAAGTAGCTTCATAAAAGCTAGTACAGCAATGCCGACTAGAATAGTAGCTGTGAATCTATGTAGGTATACCATTTTGATGTTTAAGTAGTGAAAACTGCCGAGTAGAAATTTGACCTGCTAGGTTGTTCATCTCAACCTTTTTGTGGGTACTAAATAATTTTAGGTGGCTATGAGCCTCCTCCGTTCTTTCATACGCACAGTGAATAGGCCGTGTAATACTGCTAAAAAGCAATTGCCAGAATATAATTTCTAGGAATTTTATGTAGAGATGTTCTGGTCAACTCTTATTTGTCTTTTCAGCTATCAGAACAAAGCATAAATCACTTTTGTCCCCAGTTAAACTCAGTAGGATTGCTCATTTTTAAGGGATTTCTTTCTGCAACCAAAACATTGCTCATAAGCTTGTAATACCTTTAAAAAGTGTTTTACATCAGTGTTTTGAGTCCCCAAAGAATCAAGATGTCGCCTCAGATAAAATTCTGTGGATCACAGCTCAATTTAAAGGAGAATGACATGCCTGTAGACTTGAACACTGAGATATAAACAATTTCCAGAAGAGCCATGAACATGCTTATTGACTTGAGAGTTCATCATAGGCATTGGGAAAATTTAGTATGCGCTATCTGGAAGAAGAGATAAGAGTATTGATGGGTATAGGACAACTCATGCAGGAAGGGAAGCTTTTAGTGACCTGGCCATATGGAAAAAGTGTCATTTTTGCCATCACACAGCCTTCATCTTAATTATGTACGTATAATAAGATCTCTCAGAAGCTACTATGGGTTCCTTTCAAGCAAGCAGAATTAATATCGTTGTCTAGAAGATATACCATAACAATTAGACACTGTTAATGGCTGCACAGATTCACTATAGGTGTTAGGAGGAAACTTAAGCCGTGAAACAATAAGTTTAATGGTTTCCATTATTAACACACTACAATTGTATATCATTTCTTGCTTAAAGAAACTATAAATAAAAAATATCATCAGTCATACTGTTTTTGAAGTAATCTGAAAAAGATTTTCAAATCCTGAGTCCTAGAGTATTTAGGTATGCAGAAACTGATTTTGAAATGTTTTCCTTATATTTAGGGAGAAATACTTTAATATTAATCGGAAAAAAGTTATTGTTAAATTGAAACAAATATTAATCTGAAAGTACCTAGGACATAAAGATGGGGAAAGAGGAATAATAATTATGTTCACAAATTCACTCTAATCTCCAGCAACCTATGATTTTTCTCTTTCAAATAGCATGAAAGAGCAGCACAAAATTCACAGCTTTGATCTTTTTCTGCTCAACAGAAGAAGTACCGTCAGCATCCATATGCTTTGAAGTTTACCAGTATTAAAGACACTCCTGAGATGATCCAGGCTAGAATTAGTTATAACCAGGCTGTGGATGTAAGTTATAATGTATATACATTATGATTATAAGAGTGGTATCCTCTTTGAACGACCTGATTGAAGCACTGGCTTTCTCTCTCTCTGAGATTATCCTTGGGAACCATGAGACTGCTGTGTTCTGGTGTGGTACATCTCACAAAGAGCATGTTTCTAACTTGGACTGGGAAGTCATAGAGATCCCACTGAAGTGAATGGAAGTTTCATGTAAAAAAGGCTTTCTGTCCAAATTTTTTTTCAGAAGTAAAATTTAGGAGTAAGACTGACCTTTGACCTTTAGAGACTTTTAACCTTTTAAGATTCATTGAGGAAGAACACATTTGGGATTCTTTCCCCTTTTCAAACAGATCTTTCAAATTTCAGTTTCTTCATATTCTTTGAAAACAAAATGTAAGGCGGCACGACAAGGAAGAAAAAATAAATTATTTCAAGCTGTCATCCTGCTGAGAGAGAAATCCAGGAGGGGAAACCTTAAAGGGAAGAATTGAGGCTGTTTGGTGTTTAAACATGTTTATTTTTAATAGAAGAGCGATTTAAAAATATTGTAGACTTAACTGGGATAATACAGAAGAGAATAATAAGCGAAAGTCACTCAAAAAAGACAAGTTTCAAACATGAGAGGATGTTTTATTGTGAAAATAGATATTTTTAAAGTGAAGAAGAAGATGAAAGACTTTGTGTAAAACACATGCTATTGTAATACTTATAGTGTCTATGCCTTTGGTTTAATTAATAAGATCCAAAAGGCTTACATCTCAGGCAGGATAAATATAAGTCATTTTGTTTCACTGAGCCACATCAAAATCAGTCTGCTGCTCTACTTCTTCACACATGGAGTTGTCATTAATTTTCCTCTTATGGACCTGCAATACAAGTGGGCCTACTTGCTAAAGAAAGTGGCAGCAGGGTGAAATGGAGAGGTTCATTCTAATCTAGAGGGTCTCAAACCCTCACACAGAAATTACAGCCTGGGAAAGGCAGGTTGGGTCAAGACACGGGTCATATCTAAGGCCAAAAAAAATGGTGACTGTCTCTACTCCTCTGAAAATTATGGTGTCAATGTAAGAAGAAACTAAGTTAGAAAAGAAAATAGTGTGAAAGAGGTGAACTCTGCATAGCTATTGTAGGGGAAGTTCCAGTTAACTGCATAGAACTCCTCTTATCTGTCTGCAGACATCCAAAAGTTAGCTAGTCCTGGGCAAACCCTATATTCTTCCTCCAAGGATTGATATGAGTAGCCCACATAGACACCTATTTTACAATGGGATCAGTCACCTTCTGAGGTTTTTTTTTAATCTCTTGCCATTGACTGTTGAGCACCCCCGTGCAACTAGCTCTGGAAATGAATTCGGAGTAACTGCACAGATTACTGTCATATTTATCTACTAAAAATGAACAACTTTGGAGAGATGTGTTTGGGGAACCTCAAATCCCCAGATTTCTGTGGAATTTCAAAGTGTTGGTGGGCCACTCGTGGCTGCCCAACCTCATTAAATGCTATTTATTCTCCTTCTCCCTATTCACATGTGTTGGAAGTCTTATCAAATTAATATTCAAATACCTGAGTTTTCATATACATTGATTTATACACGCAAAACTTCAAGAGGTTCCTCTCTAGCATACTCAAGCTGATAGGTGTGTCAGACTCCCAATTCTTTTTGAATAGTTTTTGACTGATACAATTGCCTGTATTTATTAATGGAGCTGTCACTTTTCTGTAGTCTTTGCTTTCCATAAACCTAATTGTTAATGGTTTTGTCTGAACAAGTGTTTGAATGTGTAGTGAAATTCACCTCTATTTGCAGAGGCTGTACAAGGAGCATGGAGAGACTGTAAAGCATCAGTATACACCAACGACAGATCTTCCTGAAATCCTTCAGGCCAAATTAAATGCTATGAATATCAGTGAGGTATAAATCCAACCATTAATATTTTAAAGGAAAATGAAAAAGTCGATAGTACTTTGCTATTTGTCCTACACAAGAAATCATACTAAATTTCTTTCCTTTCCCAGTATATGATCATTCTGTGGTCTAAATGTTTCTGAAGTAATATGAGAAATCCAGGTTCTTATCAAACTTCTCCTAAGTTAGAAAGATGAATGAACAAACAAATACATTTTTATAATGGACATTTGTCATGTGATTATTCCTGTTGTGTATTGATAGTTTAATTTATGTTAGCCCTCTACGTTAGAATGGAATGAAACTGATGTGGTAACATTGCTTGGATAGCAATAATGCTGCAGTGTCAACCCTCTGAACAGCAACTCTGCTTTAATCCTGTTCCATATTTTCTAGATTCGCTATAAGGAGTCCTGGGGAAAGATGAAAGATGGTGGCTATCAACTGAAACTAGATGCCATTCCCTTCCAGGCAGCAAAGGCTTCGGGTGAAATCATAAGTGATGTATGTGAACTTACTGCTGTTATTGTCCAGTAGGATATGTCAGTCACTCCAGGCTGTTTCTGCTCTGATGAGTGACTCTTGATGCAAAGATGGAAACAGCACGTCCAGCCAGCTCTACATCTGGGAGACATCTGGCCTCAGTCTAGTTAGCTGTGCTTTTGGGAGTGCAGCCACCAATAACCAAGTGTTATTGGTAACTAAGCAAAGGAGGATTTGCGAAAGCAAACATCCATTAGCAAGGTTGACCAACTTACCTGCTGTAGTGAGTGGACAGTCACAGGGATTGTTCAGGAGCTGCCAGGCACTGTTAACTAGGCAAGCTCTAGAAAAGAGAGCTTATTCAGGAAGTTCTACCCTTCAGGGTTTGTCTTGGGTGTCCTTTAAAGGTTGTAGAGATATGCAGATTAATTTCAAGCATAGGAGACCGGTTATTCTGACTTTGCTAGAGAGCTGATGGAGAGAGGCTTCTCAGAGGTTGATTCTGAGCACATGCACCAGATTCTTGTCTTCCACCACCTGTACAATAGCAGGTAACTAACCCAAACTATTTGTAAGTGTCCATTGGTGTATTTTTTTGTGTTTTTCTCTAA
Source organism: Burhinus bistriatus (assembly GCA_013397275.1). NCBI lineage: Eukaryota > Metazoa > Chordata > Aves > Charadriiformes > Burhinidae > Burhinus > Burhinus bistriatus. Next base: position 1,694,457 of record VYXH01000326.1, read on the forward strand.
ATAAGATAAAATATTAAAATTTTTGCACAAGTGAGGTCTTCCTAGCATCCACTAAAGGTTTATTCAGATTTATTATCATATTGAGTATAGGCAGAATTTATTGTCCATAGCTTTCTGTAATATGAAAACCCTTCTATTCGGGTTTTAACAATCTGACTAATACTTGTTTCTCTTTAGTCCTATTAAAATTTCTATTCTTATTTCCTTTTTAGCACAAGTATAAGGAGGCATTTCAGAAAATGAAAGGACAGATGGTTGGCTCACATGGCCTGGACGGTGATATTCATATTGCTCATTCAGTCCGTGCAGCATCGCTGCAGAGTGATGTAAGTACAAGAAAGACTCATAGAATCATAGAACAATTTGGGTTGGAAGGGACCTTTAAAGGTCATCTAGTCCAACCTCCTGCAATGAGCAGGGACATCTTCAGCTAGATCAGGCTGCTCAGAGGCCCGTCTAGCCTGACCATGAATGTTTCCGGGGATGGGGCATCTACCACCTCTCTGGGCAACCGGTTCCAATGTTTCACCATCCTCATTGTAAAAAATTTCTTCCTTATATCTAGTCTAAATCTAGGCTCTTTTAGGTTAAAACCATTACCCCTTGTCCTATCACAACAGGCCAAGTTAAAAAATTTGTCCCCATCTTTCTTATAAGCCCCCTTTAAGGATTGAAAGGCTGCAGTAAGGTCTCCCCAGAGCCTTCTCTTCTCCAGGCTGAATAACCCCAACTTTCTCAGGAGAGATGTTCCATCCCTCTTATCATGTTTGTAGCCCTCCTCTGGACCTGCTCCAAGAGGTTCATGTCTTTCCTGTGCTGAGGGCTCCAGAGCTGGACACAGTACTCCAGATGGGGTCTCACAAGAGCGGAGTAGTGG
>VYXH01000326.1:1696142-1730888 GCA_013397275.1 Burhinus bistriatus
ATTAACCAATTCCCTCAGGACTCTGGGGTGCATCTCATCAGGTCCCATAGGCTTATGTATGTTCATGTTCCTCAGCTGGTCTTCTCTACAGTGGGAGGGACTTTGCTCCCCCAGTCCCTGCCTTGCGGTCCATCCACTCGAGAGGGGTCAGGGGAGAGGTTACCAGTGAAGACTGAGGCAAAAAAATTGAGTACCAGTTTGCCAGTCTTGCTTATCATGGGGGGTACGCTTTCTTTGACTTCCCTTTTCTGGCTGACATACCTGTAGAAGCCCTTCTTATTATTCTTTGCATCCCTCGCAAAGTTCAGCTCCTGCTGCACCATGACCTTCCTGACACCATCCCTACAAAACTAGGAAGTGTCCCTATACTCTTCCCAGGATACCTGTCCCTGCTTCCCTTGCCTGTGCATTTCCTTCTCGCCCTTTAGTTTGACCATCAGGTCTCGACTCAGCCATGCCTGTCTCTTGCCTTCCTTTCCCAATTTCTTACACCTGGGGATTGAGAGCTCTTTTGCTGTGTGGAAAATGTCCTTAAAGATCTGCCAGCTCTGTTCTGCTCCCTTCTGCCCAAGAGCAGTTTCCCAGGGGGTCCTATTGACTAACTCCTTGAAGAGCTGGAATTTTGCTTTGCAGGGTCTTGACTTTACTTTTCCCCTGACCCACATCCCTCAGGACTGCAAACTCCACCAGTGCATGATCACTGCAGCCCAGGCTGCCTCCAAACTTGACATCACTGATGAGCTTGCTTGTGTTGGTGACCAACAGGTCCGGTATTGCATCCCCTCTGGTAGGGCTATTACCTGGCTTAAGAAGTTATCCTCGATGCACTGCAAGAGTCTCCTGGATTACACCTTGCTGTGCTACTTTTCAAGCACTCGTTGGCGTGGTTGAAGTCCCCCAGCAGGAATGAGAGCCTGTGACCATGATGTCTCCCGTAGCTGGAGTATGAAGGCTTCGTCAATAGGCTTCCCTTACTTGGGTGGCCTGTAGTAGACTCCAACCACAAGGTTTCCTTCGTTGCCTCGGTCTCTAATTCTTACCCATAAGCTTTCAACTTGCTTGTGGCTATTCTTCGGACACAGCTCTTCACACTCTATCCATTTCTTGATGTAGAGGGCAACGCCTCTGCCCCTCCTTCCTTGCCTGTCCCTTCTGAACAGCCCATGGCCATTGAGACCTGCACTCCAGTCATGGGATTCGTCCCACCAAGTTTCCCATCCCAAGAAGATGTGGGCATTTTGTAATTGGTTTCCTAACAGCGAGCATTTCCTCATGAAAGCTGCCTTTAGCTGTGGAATAGCTGTGGCATAGCATACTATTTAAAACTTAGGGCTTTCTCTCCCACTTCCTAGGTATTTTGATATAATCATGATATTCTTACCATTCTTTTACATTATTTACAGTAACATTAATTTGACAATAAAAGAAGACTGTGCAGTCTTGCACAATCCCCTACTGCATTCCACTGTTGCCTAGCATAGAATATTTTACTCTGCAAAAGTATCACTCAGAGGCAGGTCTAATTGAGAATTAGTAGTGGTCTTTGTACAGAAGTAAATTAAATTTGGTGGAGATACAAAGTTATTCAGTGATTATATTCAATTTACTCTATTCCCGAAAGGCTAAAGGATGAATGAGTTTATGGAATTTCGAGTTGGACTTTTTTGTTTGGGGAATGGTTCCCACTTGGTCTTGGGATATGCCAAGAATCACATCATTTGTTCATTGTCTATAAGAATTGTAACTGTTCAGTGCATTTTGAACACTGTGGCTTGATCTAGAAAGCAGTGAGATATTTGCCTGACTTTAGGCACATAAATAATCTAAGAACTATTTATCTTCTTGCCATAACTGTCCATAAGGAGCCTGACTGTGGATATAGATGGGAGAACTCATGGATTTCAGGGAGTGCTGGGCTTGTACTGGGATTCTTTCTTGTGTGATGGTATGCTTAGACTGATACAGGTAACAATAAGTGTCTGAAGAATTCACCCGTCAGGTTAGTCTAAGTCAGTTTGATGATCATCAATAACTCTGGATGTTCATTATCTGGATGAACAGCCTGAACATCTCAAATTTGCATAATCTGATAGGGAAATGTCATGTAAAAAAAGTTCTTTGAAGAGTTCTATGCCTTTCGTTTCCTGGATGGAGACAAGAAATAAACCACCCCCCCAGCACTAAAAATAACATTGAAAACTATGAAATGAAACAGGTAAAATCAATAGAGACCAACAAATATTTTGAGTGAGGATTTGCACTAATTCTAATGTAAATCTGGCTGTTTGCATTTTATCCTCAGGCAATAGCTTCACCTTTTTGTTGTGCTTTCTAGAAATGCAGTGAATTAAGAGTTCATCTATCAGTTTGGTAATTTTATAGATTCAATGTATCCAGTTTTAACAAAAGAAATTGTAAATAATATCTCAGCTTAATTGAATATAATGTAGATGGCTACTATTTCTATGAAGAATAGACTACCACATATTCTAATGATAAGTATTGATCATTCACAGTATAGTTAAACAACTTAGGGAACCTACTTTTGAAAAGAATAATTTATACGGGAAAATGGAAGAAATATAGAGAATATCTCTTCTGATCAAGACCTGAATTCTAATTACCATGTTGTGATATTTATGTGATCTGTTTTTAATTTGATAGGTGAAATATAAGCAAGGTTTTGAGGATACAAAGACTCACTTCCACCTGCCACTGGATATGATAAACTTGGTACATGCCAGAAAAGCCCAGTCTTTGGTCAGTGAACAAGAATACAGACAGCTGCTACACCAGTATACTTCTTTGACTGATGATGTGAGATTGCGGTGTGCCAAGAACGCACACAAACTACAGAGTGAGGTAATTGCAAAACATCCCAGCGATATTTCCCTGTTGGTTCTGATGCAAGATAGTTCTGTTCCAAATCATGACAGCTGACAGTATGTATTTGAGCAGCAGCTGAGGGATAAACGATCACCATTCCCTCTTAATTACATTCGGGAATAAGACATTTATCTTATTGGGCAATTGTACGACGTGTGTGATCACACTATACTGAGAGATAAACTATAGTAGTCTTTGATGATCGGGCAGAGAAGTGTTTGCAAGTGAGGACGATTGCACTGTTGGTGAAATACTCTTTTTAAGATCTTGCTAACCATGCAAACTGTTTACCAACTGGTATTTGAGTTGGTTTGCATCCGAGTTAAATTCCTGTGTACTTCCACAAGAAAGATGCTTATTGTTATGTAGGACACTTATAAACTCTGGCCCAAGATATGACCACTGAAATTCTAAGAAGGATAAGTTTAGTTCTCTACGTAACCGTGAGTAAAATTAGCTGGATAATGCCTTACAAATTCAAGGGTAGTCTGTGTCTGTAGCCTCAGGAGGGGCTGTATCTTAAAAACAAACCTGGCCCCAAAATGCTGCTATATATCAGTTTAATACTTCCAGCCAACAGTCTTGAAGATGGCAGGCTGTGTTCAAACAAGTGTAAACATCATATGCCAGTTGTGCTGCCCTAACTTGGGTGAAAACACATGTAATCGGAGGTTCTGAGGCAGGTTTCTATCCGTGCCTCTCTTCTGCATTGGGAGTGAAATGCTGGTTGCCAGCAACATGTCTCAGAGTACAGAATTTAACTCTCTTACCAGCTGGTGCTAATAGCTGGCAAGGAGTGAGGACCAGACTCTAGTGTTGTCCTCTCTTACCTTCCGACTCACAAAGGATATTTCCTATATACAATACCGTGATGCCTTAGAGACTAGAGATTAGCACTGGACAGACATGAATAGAAGAGGAGCTGTTTCTGTTCTCCTAGGTGGCTAAATAAAATGAAGGCATAGTCTGTTTCCATTATAAGTGGTTGGCTGAATCAAAATGCCTCATTTAACTAAAGCTAGTTCTTCCCTCAGTAAGCAGTAGCAGTTTCCACGTATCCATTCAGTAGGAATATCTGTTCTTTACTAGTTGTTTGGTATTTGTAATTCTTTTGAAGCAAAAAATAAGATGATCGTCCTCCTCAATGTTCTCATCATCAAATGAAATAGTATTTGTTGGAATGTATCTACCTGTAACCTATTGGTAACTTTTGAAAAAACTAATATTTACTGCTGGGTTTGGTGGTCTAGAAAATATTTAAACAAAATCTATAGGGTGCCTCAGTGCTATTTCTCCTTAGTGTTCCCTACTTACATTACAACCATTCAGAACTGTTTAAAAGCAAGGGTATTTTGTCTGCAATTCTACTTACTAAAAAGTCACCAGCTTTTATTTAAAAATACTTTCCTACACTTTTCTAAACTGGTCTTATTTTATATGTTTATAAATAAATAATATATAGCTGTGATTTAGGTATTATATATGAATTAAATTCATGTATCTAGGAAAAGTTTTTTCAAGGTTACAAATGGAAGTTAGGAGCCCAGGTATCATTCAGTGTTCATGAGACTTAGTACTCCTCAGAATCTTGCTTCTGTACTGTAAATCTGTCAGGGCTGTATGCACACGGACACATACATAAACACAAGAATGTAGGGTAATGTATATGAACTCTCTGTGGTAGATACTAATTTTAATGGATTTATTTGAGTACTATTACTGTGTATTTTTTGATGAATAAATATAGGGCACCTCAAATGCAAACTTGTAATTGCTTCTGCTTGGTTTTCCTTAGGCTTTATACCGGTCTGACTTGAACTTTATGCGAGGAGTTGGATGTATTACTCCAGGGGCCCTAGAGATTGAAGGAAAGAAGAAAGCTTCTGAACTCATCAGCGAGGTAACAAAAGAGGGTTTTGATTTCTCCACTGCAAACAAGAGTTTGCCAGATGTCTTTCTATTAAACTGGGCTGGGAAACTGACTCACTGGATAATGCTAGGCTCCCTCCCCTTGCGTTTGATCATTCCATTCATGTCCTAACTGCAGATGGGTGAACCTGATGGAGTTCAAGGTTTTGCAGACTTTGCTAACTGTTTTCGCAAATCTTTTCTCCTGTGTTTCAGACCCAGGAGGTTGTTTTTTATGTTGTTTATTTTAGATTTAAAATGGGCTTTTTCAACTAAAAATAAGGCTGTGTCTATCTCTAATAAGTACCTTGTACTGTTTCTCCAAAATTAGACTGACCTGCAGAGTGCCCAATACATTACACTGTCCTCAGTTCTGCTCCTGCTTTACAGTCTTCGTTTGTTTTTTACTTGCTGCCTTCTTGCGCTGTTGGTTTTCCCCCTCTGTAACTGGATTTTTATTTTATTTCCTCTGTTTTGTTCTCTTCTTACAGTCTCTGCTAGTTTCAAATCTTGGATCTAATGCCCATATTTACATAGATGTGAAATTAAGAAAAATAAGAGTGCTCTTCCTGGTTGTATTCTAGTAAATCAATCACTGCTTGCAGTGATCTTGCAGTTATTTTGTTCACAGTTTCTGACAGGAGCACAGGCCAAGTGGAACCTAATTTTTTCCCACAGAAAAGTTCAGCAGGCTTGTGCAGCACCTTCTCTCTGGGTCGGTTGCCTTTCCTGTAATTCCACTAGTCAGGGTTAATGACACCAAGCAGTGAAATAACCTTAATACTGTATTCAGCCTAGCAGCACTTTTCTTTTTTTTACACTTTATTCCTTATTTACTTTTCATTTCCCCTGTGAGGCTTGAATGCATCAAATTCAGAGGAGCAAAAGGTAAATTAGTCTAATGGTTAATGGACACATACCCTTTGCAGAGTAGAGTTTTGAGCGCAAGAAGCAATACTAGACCACTGGTATTGGAAAAAGCCCCTTATCTGACAAGACAATTTAGTAATTCTGTTCATTTTTCTTTGTGTGTGAACTCAGAGTAAATATCGTCAGCAGCCACATTCCTTCAAGTACACATCGGTGACAGACTCTCCTGGCCTCCTTCATGCAAAATTCAGCAATATGATTGCTAATGAGGTAGGCTCTCCTAAAGTGAATCAGAAAATACGCTTTTCAAAATGCAGTGAGCTAGGGATGGAAGAATGGGAAAGAGACAACCCTGTTCTGAAAGCAAAATGCATCAAAAAGAGAGCAAGCATCACTGATTTGTGCTTTTTCATAGTTAGATCACATTTTATTATTTCCAAACATTTAATACCATTTTCAATTCAATGTCTTTTAAAAAGCTTCAATAGTGCCCATATGATTGAGTCCCATTATCAGTTTTTTTCACATGAAACAAAGCCTCAAAAGATCAGGTCTGTGGGGTGTTCTTGAGGCAGCTCATTTGCATAGTAGGGTCCACTTTAGAGGGCTCCTAAAACAAGAATCCCTTTCCTAATTTTTGAAAAACAAGACAAAACCCATAGGCAAATTATCAAAATCATCTATAACAATATGAGGAAAAATCCAAGCAGGAAAATATGGCCAGAAATGTCTGGCCTTTTTTTTAACATACATTCATGGTGCCCCTAAGGTTCTTAGGTCCACTTTAGGCCTGCTGGAACCATATCAATGCAAGGCTAAGAATGTAGTGGATTGGCATCATGATATATGTATGAAAATTAATGTACAATTTTTTTATGCCCAGAAAAAGACCCCATGCAATTGCAATTGCAATGGTATATTCTTAGCTGTTTTTTTGCTGGCTGACTGTAGTTGTCATAATCATAAACAACTTAAGTACTGCTGTTATATTATTGAAACAATAGAGAAAAAAAATTGCAATTGTCTTTTTTGATCTCTTTCCTAGCGCCTGTATAAAGCAGCAGGAGAGGACAGTCAGCATCACTATACACCAACACTGGGTCTGCCTGAGTTTACACGGGCAAGAATAAATGCAGCCAACCTCAGTGATGCAAGTATTTGTTCTGTATTTCTTATACATATTTGGGATGGAGGATGAATTGTGCAGTGGCAAAGAAGATGGATAAGTAGAGGACTTTTTAGATCTATTCTATTTATGCTTTCCCTGATTTGATTATAATGATATTTATCTCCATTAGCATATATACGGTTGTGAGTAAATTAAATCTACATAAAGAACGAGACATGTTTTGTCTGAGTTAGTAGTATTTCCCAAAGATAATTTAAAAAAAATCCTTTGATTATGAAGAATGAGACTATAATGCAGAATAACAAATGAAAGAGGGTTCCTTTGTTTGTTCCTTTGTGCATTTAAAAGTGAAACAGCAATCTACATGTGCCTTTCCTACTCTAGGCAAAATACAGGGAATCTTGGCATAATCTACGTGCTCAAGGCTACAAGCTGACAATGGAAGCACTCCCGTTCCAGGCTGCCAGGGCCTCCAGAGAAATTGCCAGTGATGTGAGTTGAATGATTCAACCTTCCTTCTTGCCTAATTTCTGTTAACTTCATGTAAAACAATGTCTAAAGCAGATTTTACTGAATTAAAGTGACTCCATAACCATGTGAGACAAGTGTGAGACAGAATATATTACTTATGAATGAGATTCTTTGTATGAATTTAAAAAAAAAAAAAAAGGAAGAGGAAGAATCGCTGCTAATCGGGAACCAAGCTCGGTTAAACATCTTCCAGTGGGAAATAGCTAGTGAATTAAAGTATTTGCAGACAGACAAATCAGGGGGATTCTGCTCCTTTCCAGGCTTTCAGGTCCTCATATGATAAAGTGCCCACTGATTCTGTCCACCCTGCTTTGAGCTGATTTTTGGAAGTAGTTCGTGCTCCTGAATTGAAATGAAGCCAGAAGAAGCTGAGCGTCCTTTGAATCTCTGAAAATCAGGAGCTGCCTGTCTGGTTAGAAAGTGAAAAGCAGTGATGCTCCTGTAATTATGTGTCCCCTTAATTTCTGAAATAGAGGGTACAAATCTTCTTACCCTTAAAAATATCCTTTCATTTGTGTTGTTGTTTGCGAAACACTAAGACATGGCAGTATCCATTTCTCAGAAAGCCTAAGTTCATCCCTTCCTCACAAGCAATTCAGTAAATTCTAGTAAAAACTGACAAGCTAAATTGAGTAAAAAAAAGTCTTCATTTTCTGTAATATTTGGTTGCATATTTTATCTCTAATATGATAAAATATGAATATATTTCATGTGTATTTGTTTTATGAAGCAACTATTTGTAGCTGCAATTTATAATGTATACTTAACTGTATTTTGCAGAGTGCTTTTGGTTACAGCTTCAGATCTGCTCTAAAGGGTACAAGTCCATAATAGAATTACATCCACTTACAACAGATCTGAATTTGGCCCTTCATCTTGGAAGCACTTTATAAACATTAGCTGGTGTAATTTAATCCCCACAACTCTCTTGTGTGGTAGATAAGTGTTATTATCCCATTTCAACTACATTATGAACTCTTTAGGGCCCAGGCCTTCCCTTTAAAGTTCCAAGCACCCTGTTGATGCTGTATAAATAATCATTATCATCATCAGCACTATTTCACAGAGAGGATAAATGCAAGATCATAGGGAGAGTCATAGTCCCACCTAAGATGAGAATGAGGGGTTGCTGGTGCTTATTCTTGTGCTCAGACCACCATCTTAGGCTTCTCAACGTAGTTATTGATCCAAGAAAACTGAATTTACTCTTTAAAATAGCTGGGTGGCATTTGCAAATCTGAAGGCTACAGAGTGCATGATGTTTCTCTTTTGTATAGATTTTTTTTCTTCTGTCTTTTGTTTGTTTCTCTTATGTTCTCACTCCTAGCGATGGGAATAAAATTCTATGAGAGATAATAAAAGTACATGATCTGAGGTTAAACATGATCAATGCTTTGGGCATATTCAGAGAATGTATTGAGATGCACTTAACTTTAATGCTGCAGCTACTGTGGTCTTAAAATTTGAGAGCAATGAGAGATTCAAACAATTACTTTCCAGTGCTGCATACCTTGGCTGTTTTTACAGACAGCGTAGATGGTTCAGTGACTTATCCTAAGTTAGTTAGCTAGACCAGCCGGTCGAAGTTTGGCACTTTTTCACTTTTACCCTTTTTTATTTTTAGTACCAATATAAACACAACTTTGTGAAGGAGAGAGGGAAGCTCATTGGTGCCAGAAGTGTTCTGGATGACACCAGGTTGCTGCATTGCTTGCATGCTGCCAAATTACAGAGTGAACAGGAGTATAAGAAGGGATCCCAAGAAGTGTGGTCTCAGTACCATCTGCCCATGGACATGGTGAATCTTGTCCATGCCAGGAAAGTCCAGGCCTTAGTGAGTGATCAAGATTACAGAAAGAGACTTCATGAATTTACAGCACTCCCAGAAGACATGAAGATGAAGTGGGCCAAAAGAGCCCACATGCTACAGAGTGAGGTAAAGACTTTCCTGCTGTTAACGGCAAATTGAATTTAGCAATAACAAAGCTTTGAGTGACTGGCACAAATTGTATGTTGACATTGCACAGTGTTTTTTAGAAAGACCATTTGCAAACTTATGTGTGTGTAGCAGCAGGATATCTGATTGCTCCTCTCATATGGAACATACGTGAATTAGAGGTTCTCGTGCTATGAACCTGATGGAAACTCACTGTGGTCCATGCTACTTATTCTAGAGCTGAGGGATGTACACAATCAGCTCTTTGGATCACAGCCAGTCAGGGCTCTTCAAGCAAAATTCTTTGAGCAGAAGGTTAAATGCTCAGAGGTTGATTTGGGATGTGTTAGAAGGTAATTTTGCAAACAGAAATGGTCATATCAAATACCCAGTTCCCTAGATGTGTTTGCAGAAATTGCTTATGGAAATGTAAGTTCAAACAAACTTTGGTGACAGAAATGATGGAATCTCAGCATGGGCCACATCCATGCTCACTTTGCCTTAGCACGTATCTTTGTTCAGGGACAAGCCATTGTCTGTATGTGCTTTCAAACAAACATAGATATTGAGTGCATGTATAAAGCTGCAAGGATGCAAGCAGCTGTATTTTGACAGTTTAGGGTCCAGTGTCGTTAGCTGCTCTCTAGCAGGAAATTCTGTTCGGGTAATTTTTGTTTTGTAAGAAAAGAGACTGAATGATTCAGCAAAGAAGTGAAAAACATTGTTCAGAAAGTTATGTTAACTCTTTATAGGTCTTTAGAGAGCTGGATTTTATTGCAAGACAAAGTGATGGGATATTTGTTGGGTTTAGTCAGATTTGATGAGCAGATATTAACAGATATTCCAGCTATGAAAGTCAGAGTGGCAATCAAAGCACCAGAGAGCTTGTATCCTTTCTTACACCGTCTACTTGCTATCTGGTATCCCAAATGTACTCTTCATTGCCAGAACTCTTTTTGGATATTCTTGGGATGGTATAGAAGCTGTTGCTAGATGCAGTTCTTTGCCTTTCGAACTCCAATTCCTGCCTTCTTCTGTGATGGCTAACAGATGGCATACAGGTAGTTAGATCCAGACAGGCAAGATTTTTTACTATTTACTGATGTGTGATGGTGGCTCACAAAGTGGCATTTCCAGGGACTTAGTCCTCGGACCCGAATAGCACGTACTTCAGAGCTTTCCTACAAAGGGACCGGACAGGACATGAGTAAGAAGCTCAGCACTTGGCTCTTTGCCTTTAGACTCCACAGGTTAGGAATCCAGAGAAATGATGAAGGTGGTTTTGTCCGATACCCTCACCATCTAGTAAGAGTAATGTACAGCATGCTTGAGCTAGCTGACTGTTATGTGCTTTTGCATATAGGAGAAAAAAAAAAGCCTGAAAAAATGGATGATTGGATTAAAGTCACACAGTGAGACACTGTCACTCTGAAGGAGAAGTCAGAATTGTTGGGATTGGGGGTACTTTGCCGACTTTTTTTTTTTAACTTTTTATTGGATCTGCCTTGTTTTCTTTAGCGAATTAGGAGGTAGAGCAAGCCTTTAATGTGAGTAAAGAAAGAGTAATGGCTCCTCCTAGAAATGGGGTTAATAAGGAAGCATGCACCAGATAAAATAATTAGTATTCCTGACTAGAACTCACCTCAGAAAATTATTTCAAAAGGGGTTCTTTTACACCCAGTACAAACAGGTTATTACTTACTGCTTTGAGTCATACTAATTCACTCATGGGGCCTTCTCTTGTAACTTGCATATGATACATTATTTAATTCCTAGTGGAATGAACAAATGCAAACAGTTTGGCTTTACGATGTGATATGTGCATGGCAAATGAAAAACCTCAAAATGTTAATATGAATCAGGGATTCTTTGTAAAAAACCTTAATAGCTGTGGATACAAAACTGATAGCTAACGATTTTCATTTTTAACAGCATCGCTATAAATCAGACCTGAACTTCATGAAAGGAGTTGGTTGGATGGCTCTGAGATCTCCGCAGATAGAAAGTGTAAAGAAGGCTGGAGAGCTCATCAGCGAGGTAACTGATAAATCTTTCATGGGATAGCACGTCTGTAGGAATTGTTTACCATCAAGGCTCCTCGTTACATGACACTTACGAATGTAGCTTATCATTTCCTTTTGATGTGGGAGCCTGTTTATACAAGGTGTAAGTTACCAGGAAGCAGTACGGGAGATGCAAGTCCACTGTGTGACACCTGCTGAATATTTTCCATTCCAAATGAAACACAAGAGTATAAACAAAACATGTAGCAATAAATAAATGCAGTAAACTCCATTATGAAATTCTAAGCAGGTGGTTATGGAAGTGATATAGAAGGATACAGCATTGACAACCACACTGAAGGGGCATTTGCCTGCTCAAGTATCATGCATTAATGGAGCAAAATTATCAGCTGTCAAAAGTGTAGTGCTCGAAAGCTTTTCGCATGTGAATTTTCAGTGGGAAGTCCTTCTTGCATACACACAAAACTGATTTTGGTGCCTGGGCACCACAGCAATGATACAGCAGCATCCCTGTTCCCTAGTTGAAAGAGTAACTGAGACTAAAGGAAAAAAGTATGTTTTTAGTACCGTGGCTTCAGGAATGTAGCTTTTATGTTTTACTCCAGTTATCACGCAGTTGGAATTGTGATATATCGTTAACAGAAACATTCTGTGGTTTTTTTTCCTTTGTTTGTTTTTGTTGCCTCCTCCTCCTCTCAGATAAAGTACCGTCAGAAGCCAGAAACTTTGAAGTTCACTGCCGTGGTTGACTCTCCAGATTTGATTCATGCTAAAACCAGCTACCTCCAGTGCAGTGATGTAGGTTTCATTTTACTATAAGTGATCTTAACTTTTGTTGTACTATAATGCATAAACGAATTGATCTCAACATTGCTTGCAGTATCAGTTGCATTCAATGACTTTCAACTCCACAGAGACTGTACAAGGCTGGAGACCCCGAAGCCAGGCACAGGTACACCCTGCCTCCTGATCATCCAGATTTTATCCGAGCCCGCCAGAATGCACTTCATATCAGTGATGTAAGTGAGCCTTTTACTTTGGGTAGTTGACTTGGTAACTGTCATCAAGGAAAACAAACTTGCTTGGGAATGAAAAACTTTCATGTATATGTAGAAGCCAGGTTCTCTGAGCCTGACCAAAAGTGAAAAAGCCAGAGGCTGTGGACAGCCAGCATGTTGCTAGGTTTGGGCTGGAGGCATCAGGAGAAGTCTGCTGATTTTTCTCTTCAGAATTGGTTCTGCTTTCTAGGGCAGGAAGCTATTATTAAGGATTTCAGTCCTTCAGTCTAGGTATGGTTAGTTACAAATTTAAATCTACGTTTGGGTGGGGGAGGAGGGAGAATCCTCTTTCCTTGACTATATAATCTATCTTCATGAAGCTGGAACGCTGTGTTGAACTGATCCCTTAGGCACAGTTGTCGTCAACCTGGATGCAACTGAATCAGTGAGTGGAACTGGTTTAAAGGGATTTTGTTTCCACATTATCCCAGACAGAGGCACTCAGTCTATTCCTAGTCTGCTGTTCCCTGATTAAATAGCTGTTGTCCTTAACTGTAGGGTCAGAGTTTATAAGTTTCTTTATAAGAAGCTTTGAGTTCCTTGTTTGGTGATAGGTACTGTGTAGGTGAAAGAAACAAATAGGATGTATATTCTTTGAAGCAATACAGGAAAAGGTAAAAAGGCAAAGGGGTGATTTTACACCAATGAAAGATCAGACCTAGCTTGCATTGCTTCTACCCAGGCTGTCTTGCAGGATTTCTGGCATCTCAGTTTACCTTCAAATTAAGCACCACCTAGCACTAAATTCACCAGTGAAACAGAAGAGTATCTTTTGAAATGTGAAGTGGATTTTGTGCTTGTTTTCATATGGTCACAAACCCCAGAAAGGGTGAATCAAAGTCTTACAGAAATCAAATTAGTAAAATCAGAAAGGGACAGCCAAAAGTGTGAGCTAAGATAACATGGTTGTGTAGCGGGACCTGCAGACTGGAAGCTATTTTAAGAAAGCTACTAATGGAAGAAGAACCAAATCTAGAGCAATTGCTCTTCAGGATGTAAATGTATTTCACATCCTCAAAGTCACGTTAAATATGTTAGAACCGGCTGTTATTCCATATGAGTTAATGAAGCCACATGTGGCTGGGGATAGAGACAGGGTTCATTTGAAAAGCTTGAAATAACTGGTATTGAAATTATGATGCTACGAAACCCAAGACACTGCAAGTGGATGCATCAAAAGAGAGAATAAGGGCAATATCAATGCAATATTGATGTGACTGATGCATCACAGTTTCTAATAGAAATTAAATCACATCAAAACCAACCACATTCAAGTACAAAAGGAAACCCTGGTGGCACTTTTCAGATGAGGCATTTTATCATTATGGTGAGTAGAAAAGAAGTTGAAGTGCTGTAGAACTGGATCAAAACCTTGGAGATGGTACTGATGACTCTTGATACAAATAAACCCAGTAGGATAAAACATTTATTATTGCAGTTATGGGACTACATTTAAGAAACTGCAGGGGGAAATGACTGTTTTGTTCTTTTCTTTTCAACACAGAAATTGTATAAAACATCTTGGGAACAGACAAGGGCATCTGGCTGTGATTTTAGGATTGACGCCATACCATTCCAGACAGCAAAGGCTTCAAGAGAGATTGCTAGTGATGTAAGAACTGTTCTGTTTCAAACTCTCCCCAACCCTCTTCCCATGTCACTCCCACCCTGTAGAAATGGGTGAACTCTGACGTAAGTGAACCTTGTTCTGGTTTGGAAAATTGGTGACCCAGTGAAACCAAATGCCAGTTAAGTGCAAAGATTTCCAACTAAAGGCTCCCATTAACAATGTCCAATACCAGGCTGCTCTGTTTAACTTCAGTGAGTTATTCTTGAGAAGGAAGCATATTATGATGTAGTTAAATAAAATAGGTACTAGACTATGAATAGTTAAAGCATAGTCTAGAATAAAATGGGTCACCTTTGAACACAGAAGACCACAGTTGGCAAGAAAGCTGAAGATGGAGGAGCTTCATTGCTTGAGCTGTGTATTGGGTGCACCCAAGAGTGCAACAATAAGAGGACCTCTGATGGCTTTTGAAAGATGAGTATTTTGGGCTCCCTAAGTCTTTCTACTCCTTTTAAAATTAGTACAAAGGGCATTCTTCTAAAGCGTCTTGTTAGATTAGGAGATATAGTTTGATATCAAACCAACCCTCGATCTTTTTGCACTACAGGAAGCATTATTGATAGCAAGGGGAGGGTATGTTATTTCATAACAGAATTTGGTGGTAATCTGAATGTGAAAATGAGATTTTCTTCTGCACTTACTGCAGTACAAATACAGAGAAGCCTTCCTGAGAGACAGAGGCCAGCAGGTTGGATTCCTCAGTGCAAATGATGATCCCAAAATCAGGCATGTCCTCAGAGTGGGAAAACTCCAGAGTGACAACCAATACAGGAGTGGATATGCCCAAAACATGGCACAGTTCCAGAGTCACCTCAACCAGCCAGGATTCCTCCATGCTAAGAGAAGCCAGCAGCTTGCAAGCAATGTTAACTACAGGCAGCCTTTGCACCAATACACTTGTGATCCTGAGCAGCTGAATGTGAAGCATGCAAAGCAGGCCTACAAGCTGCAGAGTGATGTAAGTACAGCTGAGTGACACGGTCCTTCCAAGTGCTAGGAGCTGTCTGTGGCAATGTGCTTTGCAGACCTTACCTATCAACAAAATTACATTCTTGAAAGAACTACAGTCTGTTTGCTGAAAATGAATAATTTGTTTATTATGGACTCTGTTGCTCTTTATATGCTCTCTCTTGAGTACCCAGGGCATGTGGTTTGATTAGAGCCAAACAAAATAATACACGCTGGTGTATGTTTTGGTCTCTCAGGTAAAATACAAATCTGACTTGAACTGGCTCAGAGGCATTGGCTGGACTCCCCCAGGTTCTCACAAAGTCGAAATGGCAAGAAGAGCTGCTGAGTTGGCATACATTCGGGAAATGGGATTGCAGGGTGCATCTGCTCAGTATGGACCTGGAGTTGTAAGTAGAGTAAACTGTTCTTCTCACAAATCCCAACAGCTCTGCTCTCTAGAAGGCAGACATGCACACATCCTGTTTAATGCTTTTGAATGCTCCCTGGAGTCTACAGTTCTCCCCATTATTTGAAGAGAATATATATACTTCCCTCACAAAGCTTTGTGGCTTTGTGTACACCTTAATTTGAAAGAACCTCTCAAGAGAATTCAGCACTGTCATGGCTAAGGAATTCCTATAGGGACTAGGAAGTGCCACAGGATAGGATTTACCTATACTATGGGATGTGTTTCCCTTAACTTGTGGATGTTGTCAAATCTCCAAGTGTCCTGGTACCTCCATGGAAACCAGAAGTAGATGTGGAATGGACTCCCCGTACAACTCCCCTTCTTGGTTCCTAATCTCAGCAAGAGGCATCTGTGTTGCTGTGTAATCTTTACAGGCAACTGTATTGACAGGCTCAGTGTAGACTCCTAACAGCATAATGTGTGCTGTGTGAGGCTCCCCAATACTGTGGGATACTTTTTGCAAAGGAGGAATGTTCCATCCTCCTCCATCTCTGTCCAGCCCAAGATGCAAGAAATTACAAGCTGGGATCTTCCAGGTTTTCCTTCTGCCAGCCTCCACGGGACACTCCAGTCTGCAGTGTCCCAGCATAAGAGAGCAAAAGTCCATACAGGAATGTTGTGGACCCTACAGTTAGGAAGCATTAAGTTACAATAAAAGTGAAGTTCTGCACTTTAAATACTCGTTTCATTTAAGTTTTAACTTTGGCAACAAGTCAAACAATAAGCCAGCCCAAGAGAAACAGGACCTATCCACGATTTATATTCCCATCTGAAAAGTTACTTAGGAAATAAATTATAACTGTGGTTGAGGAATGCAGGCAGTGGGAACTGCAGGCAATATCTGATCTGATGGTCTCGGGGAAATCTACAGGTGTGCAATCCACGTGGAACTCGGGTGTTCGCTGGTTTGCTCTTTATTTAGGGCTCAAATTAGAAATTAGGACATGAGCACATTCAGTCCTTTGGTATGTGTAGTATCTAACTTACATGAATGGCTCCGTTTCTTGCACTTTCCCATTGTAGATATTTGCTCAGTGCAGAACAGTGATTAAGATTTTGCTCATTTGTTTGCCAGTTGAGGTAATTTATAATATACAAATATTTTTATAGAATAATTGTTAAAACCTTCTCCTGTCCACTGGCTGTCCTCACAATTTAGTTGGGTTTGATTTAACAGGACCAATTGGAGATGGAGGGATCTCAGCAGCTCACAGTCAACCCTGATGCTTCAGAAATTCTGCAAGTCAAGAGAAGGAAAATGCAACTGTATCAGAAGTAAACAGAAACATGACATAACACAAATAGATTTTCATATTGTCCTGTGAATCCTGTAGCTTTTCCAGTTTTCTGGGAAGCACAATAGATGGCATCTAAGAACTTTTTGTTTTAAAAAGCAACCTAAACATTGCAATTTATAACATCTTTCTGGTTTTGTGTGGATATTTTATCACTGTACGTATTACAGAATCTGATATTTATTTAAAGCTGTAAATGAAATTAGTACTAGGTGACTGGCAGGCTCAGCTTTGTAATACAGATGAATGAACATGATTGGTAGAATATAAAATAATTTGTAATGAATAAATCAGATGAATCTTATTCCATACTTGTAATCTTTGGAGATTTTTATTTTCCTGGATTATTGGCATTTGTCTTAACAGATGAAGAAGACAAAGGCCAGTGGAAGCAATGTTGCCATTGACTAATCAAGGGCACACCATTGAGTGGACATTAGAGAAATTGTTCTTGATTAACAGGATGTATTCAGATCACAATTGGTTCTTCAGTCTTTTTCAAATCTTCCCAAGCAAAAAATCAGAATTAGTTTGTTAGACATTACGGCAATAGGGATAGCTATTGATAGATTATGTAGCTGCTTAGAAAAGGTTGTAAACTGTGGAATTCCGATGAAAGGGACATTACTATTTTAACGAATTGACTCTTTGCAAACATGTCTATTCTTTATATCCTGATTTTATAACAATCCTCTGTTTTTCAAATTTCTGTGTAGGGTTGCAGAATCATTGGGCAAAAAATTATACAATTCAACTTGCAAAACTTGTGAAAACCCAAGAATTATCCAACAGCTTAGGACACATTTTTTAATGGTATTTAATACCCCCTACATCTCACTGGCATGAATTGAAGTTAAGCCCGTATGTACCGTTGTACATCTGGAGCATAGTAAGTAATTATCTTCTAATCAGGAATAAAGTGGATAATTCTAATAGCGAATTTTTTTTTTTTTGCTTTTTCAATCTGGAATGCATCACTGATGGAATTTGTGGTTATTTGCCTCACAGAAGCGCTTTTAAAAAGAATTCTCCTGCCTGATACTTGCTCCTCAGCTAATTCCAATGGCTACAGTCTTGCAAACATAGGCACGTGATGATTTTTATGTATGGGAAAAATGGCAATGGCTTTAGGAGCACACACCAA
This sequence comes from Burhinus bistriatus, assembly GCA_013397275.1. NCBI lineage: Eukaryota > Metazoa > Chordata > Aves > Charadriiformes > Burhinidae > Burhinus > Burhinus bistriatus. Next base: position 1,713,974 of record VYXH01000326.1, read on the forward strand.
TAGCTTTGAGGTGTCAGGGTCTGATGAGTACAGAAAAAACACCCCTTAGCCAGGGGTGTGAGAGGAAGGGGGAAAGGGTGGCAAGCAGCTGAACCTGCAGAATTTTCAGGGCTTGAAAAGCAAAACTGGAAAAATTGGCAACTACGGCTCTGATTGATTTGGGGAAGAACTGGAGTTCCTTTACTTTCTGGTCTGTTTTGCCTACAAAATGTGGGCTTATTTCAAAGCACCCAAAAGAAAAACTGTCATTGACATTGTAGCAAATGCTCTAAGGCTATTTTCAAGATGGTGATGAAGGATGCACTATGCAGGCCATGAGGACATACCAATAACGTTTTTGGTCTAAAAGGAGGCATTTGGAGAAATGATAGAAATAAGTAAATATCTCAAGCTTACCATTTGTCATTCCAAAGCTGTCTGCTAATGAAGTGACCTTGATTCAGATCGAATTTTGGATTTAATCCAACTGAGAAATGTTGTCACCTGGGTGTAAACTCCTGGCTTGTTTTTTAACCCGCACCCTTCACCCCAGCTCACAAGGCCATATACATAGTAGGAGCCGTTTTCTACACAAGTTAGCGGGCCTCCGGAGTCTCCCTGATGAGAAAAAGCACACGTGTTCAAAACATGAAGCAAAATGTTAACCAAAATAAGAATGCTCCTCTCCCATCATAAATCTTCGAAGCTGTAATGATGTTCTTTTCCTATTGGATGTACCATCGGATGCTGCTCAGTTCCTGAGTAAGCTTGCAGTTCTGGAACCAGGTCAAATGATACCAAACTTTTTGGGTGTACGTTTTTGTTTGTTCAAGTCTGTGACTCTGACAAGGTCACATGAAATTTCCCAGGCATGAAAGTACCAGCCATTTGTAGCCTGAGCTCAGAAAGATAAAGATGTGATCCTTGGCATAAGTGAAAATGCCTGAAAATAACACCCCTCAAAATAACTTTATTCTGAGCTGGTTGGTCTCATTTTTTGTTTTATTGGTGATTTCTATTGTGAAGTATGCTTGCAGTGGTAGTTTGCCTCTCAGGAAGCATTGTTCAAACTCTTCCCTATCTTACAATGGTGTAAGTATGAACTTGCTTCACATTTGCACTAGCTGTAATGAAAAGAAATATCAATCCTGACTTTCCCTGCAAGTCTTAGCTCTGACAGTGAAAATCAGGTTAGAATTGGTACTTGTGGCAGAGGCCAAAATAAAATTGAGAAAAACGGCAAGTTTTCAGGTTGTTATGACAAACTGCCTCAGAAGCTAAACTTTCCAGGCTAGTCTCTAGCTTCCATAGGTCTGCCTGTGGCTGACAGTGATGACATTAGCTCTAGGGATCCACATCTCAAACTGTACTGAAGAAAGATGATGGCTGTTGAAACACACTGATGGGAGAAACAGATACACGTGCAGCACCCTGCCAAAGCTATCACTCTGCACAGCCTGACTATTTACACAAAAAATTAGTGTTCAAATGCAGAAAAAGCAACAGACCTGACAAGAATCAGCTCTGGGTCTCTGAAGATTTCCTGCACAAAACATGCTTTCATCCAGTATGTCATCATATGCTCTGGGTGCGTTGCATTTCGTTCGCGAAATCAGCTTGACATTGGCATCTAACAGCTGACGGGATACTTCATCTACGGGATGTGCACCAAAAAAATGGAGTCACCTTCCTCCCAGTCCTGTTACATGTTGTCTCTGTTCAAAATAGGAGCTTGCTTGCCATTTGGACGGGAAGGGGGAAGAGCAGGGGGGATGCATGGGCTAGCCTGGGAAGAAAAGAAGTATCTGTCTGAAATGATAAGGGTTAGAGTTGCAGTGTGGAAGCTTCACTCGGGACACTGAGTTGTTGCCTGAACAAAAACAAAGTCAAGAGTTTGGTTCCGATCAGCTCTACTCATGTGATCCTGCTTTTCAAAGGTGCTGGCTGGCTGGCTGGAGCTCCCTCAGATCCCAATGGGACTTAGAGCTGCTCGGCACTTCTCAGACTGGTGCCATTAGATGTTTTAACACGCAGGCTAATGAAACAGATGAAAACTGAAAATCATACAATATTTAAGGGCAATGATTAATTATAGTGAATCTAAAGACATAACTTGACATCTAAAGGCAATAGCCAGAATTTCAAAGCACTACATCTGTAGATAATTAAAGGTGGTTTATAAGTTTGGTTCTGCTTGAGTTTCAGGAAATATTCCATTTCTGCAGTGGTTTCCTGAAATGCTAATAATAGCTCTGCTCAAAGAAGGAGCCATCTAGTTTGAACACGTACAGGGTACTTGATATTCTTTGTTGGGGAAAAAAAATTTTCCCCATACCCTTTTTAAGAGAGACTTTTTATTTGGAACTTTTAAAAAATGTCCATTAAATTCTGTTGGTGCATTCTGATCAAATGAACACGCTTGTCTCTTGTGGACTTCAATGAGAGTTACATCAGAAGGGAGAATTTGGTCCTATGTATCGTATCAGGCTGTATCAGTCACAAAGCACTAGGACACCTACTGCAGCCTCCGTGACACATTTTCCTTCTGCTGCTTTACAGCAACACATCAATCAGAACATGAGACAATGCATTTTTCAGAAAATTGCCATTATCTTTTTTTTAAGCATAGTAATTTCTCCCCTTAGGATTTACCGCGGGCAAGAAAGGTTTTGGATAGAGCTGGTTGAACTTGAAAAGCTTTGGATTTTTTTATTTTTCAGTGCATCTGAAGATCCAGATGCTGCTTCTGAAAAGCTTTATCTAACCCAATGGGCTGGAAAACCATGTGAAAGTTCCCGTCTTTCTTGGTCCTGTCTTGAAACACACAAACTATACAATAGCCTCTCTCTTGATACCGTCTTGCTTCTATTGCTGGCTTGAGATGAAACCATGACATGGTGTGTCAGATGGCAAGCAAAAAAAATGCGTTGGGATTTTTTCAGAACTCTGAAAGGTTTGGTTCATCTAACAGTTGGACATTTCTACTAATGCGTAATTTCCATGGCAGGGTTTACCTGTCCTTAGCTTTGAACTCCATATCTTGGTTTCACTAAGTGCCTAGGTGCACATTTGGGTCTGGCAATTGCTACCGAAAGTACCAGCCCACCTTGCCACAGAAGTACCCACCAAAATCCAGCTAGCACATAAATACCTGTCTCTGTCATGCCCCATCCAGAAATGAAGCAGTCAGTCCCAGTGGGAAAGAAGAAGTTAGGCAGACACACTGTTTTCACATATTTTGTTTCCACTGCACAGTGACCATCAACTGGCTTCAACTTAAGCAGTGCTGGAGAGAAGATAAACAACAACAAAAAGTATTTGTAGCTGATTTTAATCCCTAACCATCATCACCAGTCTGTGACCCAACCCTCTGCAAAGCTGCATATACCTGACGTGCTATTTGCACTACATGCTGGACCTGTCCCTGTTTTCCTGCTCCCCTCCCTCCCCAGGGACTTCTGCCTGCTCATCACGATTCACATCCCAAAGACTGAAATGGCTCTAAACCACCATTTGGCCTAATTATTTCCAGGGTATATTCTCAATGGGAATTATGCACTGACTTTAGTTGGAGAGAGGCACTTCAAACTACTGGGGTTGGAGGTGAGCCACATGAATATTCAATAAAAGGCATTTACCAATATCATTGTGTGGGACACTGTCCTTCTCTCTGTATTTGTAATGTACGATGATCTTCTCCACATCAAATATTTGCTCTTGATGCTCTCTCTTCTTGAGGTCTTGCTTTCCAAGGGCTACTTGGAGATTTTCTGCTGGTTGTCTGCAAAACAAAAAGTAAATTACATTCAGACATTGTCTATCAGTGGCGGTGAAAACCTGCATCTTTAGTATCCAGAAGTCAAGATATTGCTTCCTCTTGTAGAGCATCGCCAGAAGATTTCCTAAGATCATTATAGGAGGGCTTAGTCAGGGAAGCGGTGGTGTTGGACAGTATATGTGCTCTTAACTTGTTGCAGTCATGAAATAAAATGATTTAAAGCTGCATGAATACCCTTTTCTTTGCATTTTGGGATAGAGTAGCAGCGTGCACACAGCCTATTACTGTGGCTGTGACGATGAGTGGTATGTCATGGAGCCATGGGAGTACAATTGCTTGCCGTTGTCTGGACATACTTAAAATCATCCATGCTGGAACAATCTCCAGTGCGTAATTTATTGATTTCCAAAGATAGTGGTTCCTGACCTGTTCAACAAAAAATGTTGAAGGAAATGTTGTAGTCTCAGCTAGCTGGCACATAAACAATTGAAAGTGAAAGGCATATTTTGGCTGTTCTGGAGATCTTAATTGTGATGCAATACGTGATGTTGCTTATGGTGTCCCAATATCACCTGAGGTTTTCATGGAGTCTTTCTTTCATACATTGCAAATCTTCCTCCTCTTTTCCTCTCAAACAACTATTTTAGCTAATTTTAGGTGAGTGGGGGGCAAGTTTAATTTGTTATTCCAGCAAGCACCAATTTTAAGTATATGTATATTTTCATGTACGCGTTCATTTTTTCACATATATGTTTTCCTTTCAATGTGATTCCCAGCATTTTTTTGGACTGCAAATAATTTGGATTCCAAGCTATCTTGAATAAACATCCTGATTTTTATACGTTTATCTAGCCTAGGCATAGGACATGCACCTACTCAATGCAGTGCGCAGCAGTAAGAACCCAGCATGCTTTAATTAGCACTCCACCACAGAAATGACTGCTTCTTTTTGAAGTCTTTGTCTGCAGAGATGCCATCCAGGGATGTTTGCCAGCTGTAGTCTTAGCTCCACCGTAGATTCTCTTGAGTGTTCTTTGAATTTCTGGTTGTCCACATGTTTTGAACATTTCATTTGATCCAGGTGGGTCTATTGGGCTGTCTGTTGGCCATGGGCTCTCTTCAGCTGCATTGGAAGAGACAGCAGATGTGTAACGCAGAGATAATATCAGACTGGAGGAGTTAAGTAACAGGGGGTCACCTGCTGCTCTGGACCCCCTACATGCTGCCAAACAGCTCACTTCTAATTCTTTACCTGTTCCTGAGCAGGGTGAAACGTCACAGAAGTCCCATTCCACTTCGTGATTTTTTCTGATGTAGCACCAGGGTTTTTCATCCTCATCGGGATTCCTGAGGGGGATGGTTGAAAGCATCAGCCAACAGGAATGGGAAAATCTCCACAAAACCAGTGAAGGAGCTGAGGATGCTTAGGGGAGCAGACTCGTGCTCCCATATGAGAGCCAAGCTTCCAAAGATACTCTTTCATAAGATTTGACAAAGAAGATGCCTGCAATAAGGGAGTGGTGCTTCTGCCATTTTATTATCCTCATACCTATCTTAACCCTAAGAAAAATGAGGAACTGATTCAGGGAAATGAGGGCTGCTTCTGGAAGCCTCACATCAGTACAATGACTTAGGGAATGCACCTCTAACATCCTGGTATTTTATAGACAGGCCATGTCTAGAAAGATATGAGATCTTAACACCATCAGTTTGCCAAATTCATGGGCAGTTTGTCCTAATGCTCTCTTCGATATAGACCTCTACAGATGCTTCAAAATATTACCTGCAGAAGTTATGTTCACCAATGCCATAAGAGTCAGCATCCTCCATAAAGGCATTAATAGGGTAGTTCAGGAGAATGTGGGAATTCCAGTGCAGGCAGGTCTTGCCATTCACTGCTTGGTTCACTCTTCCTCTGTACTTAGTGGAGTCCTTTTCGTAACAATCATCCAGTCCTGTAGGAAGACAATGCTGATATGAAAATGGCTTTTGTGTTGTTCCTTGCCCAAAGTGGTTCCTCTTCCTTCCCTTCCTTGCCCTACATTCGTTTTATGGAGGATCAGAAGGACCTGCTGGGTCATATAATGATATCCCTTATCCTACATGGGCCAGAAATAAGAGTAATGTCCCAACGTCTGTCCAGTGTGAAGCTTGATTGACTTCAAATGCTGAAACCTCTTTGCATGGTGAAGACCTAGCAGTCAAGAGGTGTCTTAACCTCTCCTATCAGTGACCTGGGCAAGAAATGGTATTGGCAGGATTAGACAGAAGTGGGCACCGAGCTGCTGTCATGCTAGGGCAAGGGATGTGCCAAGGGTTGCAGGGTTGTGAACCTAACCTGTAGGCAAGATGGAGGAAAAGTCACCTGCAATGTGGAGCACGTAGTGGCACATGGAGTTTGAAGTTCAATCAACTTTTAAAAGAGAAAGAAATAAATCCTCCTCCATGGAAACACATGCAGGGGGCGGTGCTCATGGTGGTGCTGCAGAGACAGAAGGCTCTCCATGCAGACTGGGGTAATTCCATGCCCTTGGCCACCCATGTGTGTCAGTGGCTGTCCCCCCAGCCTGGGGAGTCACAGGCAACTGGACATGAATCTTTACTACATCAGCTTTCGAGTGTTTAAGGAAAGCCCGATGTTCCTTCTCCGTAGGACTCATGCAATATCTAGGAAACGTGCTCACTCATTATATACCAGTGGGACCTTGCTGAAGCACACTCAGAAAACATCAGTATGGGAACTGTTTTGAGTCCCTTTGCTGATGGTGGGTGCAGAAGTCAGCCTCTTCCTCTGACACTCTCCCTGAGGAGGCCTGTGCCCTGGATGCAGCCAGGTACTTGGTGCGATCAGTCAGTCTGACTGCAGGATGAAGCCCACCCTTGGCTGTCTGGGTGCTTCGCCCCTACCCTCTCCCCTGGAGCTGTGACGTACCAATCTCACAGAATCTCCCTCTGAAAGGTTCAGGGCACTTGCAGGTGAATTTTGATCTGATTCTGTGCCGTATGCAGATACCTCCATTTTTGCATGGGTTTGGTCTGCACGGTGAAGATGCTGTCAACGTGAAAACACAGAACAGCCTCGTTACTCTGCTGAATGTTATACAGCCACTCGCATGCCTGATGGAAACTGGGGAGAGCTCCCACTTAGCCTGTTGGCTTCAAGTTTGTATGAACTCTGGAAAAACACTGGGGGTCTCACCAGCGAGTGAACCACCACCCTGTAAATCAAGCATGACCCATCACTGACCAGCCCGACAGGTGGGAGCCATAGCAGACTCAGGCTGGATGACCAGGGCAGGACCGCCCTCTGCGGTGGGTTGCATGTGGTCTCCCACTGCTGACCACCTGCGGTGAGGTGACCTTGCCGTGCCATTCCCACCGCAATTCACCCAGCGCCCGGCTAAGTGGGAGCCTTTTCCGATGGGGCTGTGCTCACCTCGTTGGCAGTCAGGTAGTTTGTAGGGGTGATTGCAGCTGCACTGAAAATAAGGTGGGGTTAATGTAATCAGGCAGTCTCCCCTGCGGCAGCTCCTCATCAGACACATGTCCTTCACTGTGGAAAACAGAGACACGAGGTGCTTCATCAGCGTCTGTGTGTGCACGAGGGCTGTGCCCTCGCAGGGATCATGGGAAGACGTGCTTTCTCCCAACAGCCCGAGGAGGCTTTCGTCTGGCTGGCGTGGACGTGTGATTTCCCTTCTTGTTCACAGTATTTGTGGCAACAAATCTGCAGAACCATTGAGCAGCTCACCACTGCCCGCCTGGCAGGGGACAGAGGAGCGCTTTCTGCACACCTCAAGTCTGTTTTACTGGGTACCACTTCAGACAGACTTTGGTCTGGATGAGAGCTAAATGTGAGACCTATGAACATGACTGTGGCGGGCTGTCAAAAGCCTCACCTCAGCAAACGGTGGGTTTCTAAAGCCCTGTGTTTGCTTCCATTGACAGAGCTGTAACGGTAACATTAGTTGCCAAAATAAGGAGTGTAAGTTAACAGCAGAGCGATTACCTTTCTCGCACGTAGTCCCAGCGTACGGCTCGGGGCAGAGACAGCTGAAGCTGCTTCCTGTGTTTTCACACCTACCGTTGTTCTTGCAGGGTTGGGAGGAGCATGGGTCTGCTGCGGTAAGGGTAGAGATCTTTTAGTTTTACTTTCAGCCTCTACACCTCCATCACTTGCTTTTTCTTCTTGCGTTTTCTGACTGCAGAAGGCTGCCTTCCTGGCCGCAGCATCCTGTGTAACAGGTACCGCACTGACGCGTCGGCTCAGCAGCCGCAGGAGCAGCTATGAATTGCTGCAGAGCCTGCTGCGAGCTGTAACTGCTCACGGCTTTGGGTCTGGAGCTCCTCAGCTCCCTTTGCCGTGTCTGGGACGGAGCTGTAATAGGGCAAGTCCCTCCCTTTGCTCAGGGCCAGATTTGCCGCTATGGCAGCGGTAGAAGCAGGTGCCTTAAGAGCCAGAGCTGGCCCTGGGCATCTGCCTTCATGCACTTAGTGGGGAGGGGTCTGGATTTGGCATTGCCCTGGTTGCAACGTGGCACTAAATCTCCCCTGGAAAAGCCACCCACCACCGTTATACTGTATAATACCCCTGGGCGGCTGTCGCTGCAAGGGAGCAGGCACCTGCTGGGAGTCACCTGAGTGCTGCTCCTCACACCACACTCAGCCTCTCCACTCCACTCCAGGAGCAATGGGTGTTGGGGGCAGCCACGTGCCAGCTCTGCTTTCTTTGTACCAGGGCATAACCCAGGGGATGTTGCAGGTGACTTCCCTGTCTCTCCTTTTGTGTTCCCTGAGCAATCTCAAGGATCCTTTCCTGCTCTCCAGAAGTTTGGCAAAACAGAAAAAGAAAAGAAAAGAAAAGAAAAGAAAAGAAAAGAAAAGAAAAGAAAAGAAAAGAAAAGAAAAGAAAAGAAAAGAAAAGAAAAGAAAAGAAAAGAAAAGAAAGAAAAGAAAAGAAAAGAAAAGAAAAGAAAAGAAAAGAAAAGAAAAGAAAAGAAAAGAAAAGAAAAGGAAAAAGACCCTGCAACTGAGAAAATAGAGGAAAAAAAAAAGAAACCTGCTCTACATTTGGTTCTGAGCATAAATACAGAACATATATCCCATGAAAACAGCAATTACATCTTACAGTGTCTATAGACAAATAAGCCTGTGCTTTTTTGTAGTAGCAATCAGAAATGTTCTACATGATCAGAATCCATCCTGTGAAACCCGGAGATAAAACACAGGCTCCTTACAAGAGAAATACAAAGGAGAACACTGCAAACAATCCTCCTAACTCATCCCTTTGATGCAGGCATTTCGAGAGCAGGCTGGCAGCCGAGGCTGCAAGTGCAGGGTTGGGATTTTACCCCTTCCTCGCCTCCCTGCCCACCTCTCGGAGGTACCTTTTCTGGTATCTCTGTAGCCAAAAAATGTCTCAAACCAGTCAGGGTCCTCTGAGGGCTGCTGCTGGAGGAAGGGGTCCTGCTCTGGTGGCATGTACTCATCATAGTACTCGTAGTCATCAGCTTCATCTGCCGGGAGGGGTGAGAAGAAGGTGGAAGAACAGAGAAATTAAAACTGCTGGAAGGACAGAAGGTATGAAAGAAGTTATTCCCTAGGATGGACAATCCTTTTCTCCTTGAGCTCGTTTGGGACCTCAGTGGGTCTGGAGCTCCCATCATATTGAGGATCAAAGGTGTCATTCTGCTCTTCCTTGGTGTGTGCAGAACTCTCCCAGCGCCCAGCACGGCCACCCCTGAGCACTGCTGGCCCCAGCTCTGTCCTCGCTGCTGCTCCTGCAGGGCGCTGGGACCCTGGCTGCTCAGCTGGCTCCTGCGGTGGCAGCCGGGACACCCCAGAGGGGACACAGGTTGGGGGGCTCTGCAGGCATGGGCACGAGCCCCCCGTGTGGCGCCACAGCCAGGGGAGATGCTGACGGCTGTTGTCAGCGCAGTGAGAAAAGGAGATTGGGATTCCTACAAGAAGAAGGGGTTTTCTTTGTCCAGCTGCTTTGATCCCCAGCATCACCCCTGCTGCAGGGCGAGGCGAGACCTTCACCGGCCTGTGGGTGCCTGCTGCCTGTGGGGACACAGAAACCCTTTTCGAGGGAAATTGGAGGGGAGCGAGGGCCCAAGGCACGTGCAGACTTATGTGGCTCCCCATCCACAAAACCCCTTTGGAGGAGCGAGGGTCTGGCGTAGCAGACACGTGCTGAAAAGCCCATCCTTGCCCCAGCTCAGCCTGCAGCCTCCCAGCAGCCAGCGTCCTCCCGGTGCTGGTGGGACCTGTAGCTTTGCCAGCCCACATTTGGGGGGGTCGGTTGATTAAAGTGGGCTGACAGCTCCTCGCACAGGTACGGCTGCTGCTGGTGGAAGCCACTCTGGTGTTTCAAAGACAAGCTATGGTAATGAGCAAAGCTAAGCTACGTACAGAGACATTTTAAAAAGCTCTCCCCTAGGGCCGGACCGATGGCCCCATGGATAATGCTCTGCCTTGAACTGATTATCGACTGCATTATCTTAGTTTTCTCTCCTCATTCATTCGCTTGCAGCCTTTATCTTTATTCTTTCTTTGCTTCTGGAAAAAAAAAAAAGAAATTCCACTTTTGTACAATGGGTGTTTTATATTTCATATTAAAATAGAACTGTCTTTTTTTCTTCTTTTTTTTTTCCTACATGCCAACNTCATTTATTGCTATGTCAAGTCAAGACTCCTTTTCCTCAGCTCATTATTTCCACAGGAGCTGAGTCTCGACAGTGTGCAAGTGTTGCAGAAGTGTGTGCCTTGCTGAGGAACAGAAGGATCTCGCTGGAAGATAAGGACATTGTCTACAGTGAACAAAATTAAATTTAATGTGATGTAGTTAAGAAAGGAAAACAAAAAGAGGGTTTTGCCTGAAATGCAGCCTGCAAGCTCACTTTGTCGGAGGGGAGATTTTGCAAAAGGACTGGAGTTTGAGGGAATTGTCTGAAGGAGTCTGATTTTGTTTCCCCTGTTTATTTTCAAAATCTTAGTGGGGAATGTTGGCTTTTATTCGACAGATGCTTTAAAGAAGTATTCTGATGGATGGGGTAGCCCTTTGTATAGAAAATTTATGCCTGTTAAAAGTTATGAAAGATGAACAAGAGAGTTACTGCTGCCAAAAGCAGGCTGCAAACATGCCCAGCACGCTTTACAGAGGCTGGTGAGGAGTCTCTTGTGCTCTGAATGCGCACAAATAGCTAAGCTGTTGTAGAAGCGTCTACCATGATTTTTAAATAAACTGCTCAGCATAAGTATGGTGTTAAGAAATTACACTACCGTCACTTCATTTTGTTACATTGGCATAATTTCTTAGCAATGGATTAATCGTTTATTAACAACATTTATAAAATTACTTGTTGACCCATTATGGACTATTTTAAGTGTATCTCTATTGTAAACCCCAAGTTGGCCAAGATGCGATTCATGTTTTGCAGCACATCTGCTTCTGGCAGCTCTGTGAGGTGGAGGAGCACAAACCCCCCTTTGCACTGAGGGGACAGATGACCCTTGGGCAGTTTTGGGACAGGCTAATGCACACCTGAGGCCAGGTTGGCACCCAGCAACCCTCAAGGAGGACGCTTTCAGGTGGCCAGGACTAAGGTCAAGTGGGCAGCAGCAAGCAACCCCCTCGTAGACTGGCAATTACCATTAAGTGAACCTTTATGACCAAGTTGTGAAGTTAAGGACATATGTGGAAAGGGCTCAGAAAGCATCAGCAAACCCTTTTGGGTACCCTGGTCCCCCATGTGAATCGTGGGAGTCAGGGAGCTGAGCTGCCTGGCCAGGAGACCAACCAAAGTGACGTGGGAGTGCAGCCGACCTGAGAAGTCCCCAGTGTCCCTCCTTTCTCCACCACCATCCCTCTTTATGAAACTTTGAAAGAGAAATAGCTTCTACAGGTCACATGAGTGATGCTTCCCATCTCCCAGCTACTCCGTGTCCTCCCCAGCCGCAGGAAACAGTGAGAAACAAAGAATAGAAAACCCTCACTTGGGTACATAACATCAAACTAAAAGATGTCTTCTTATTTATCATTGCTTCGACATTAAATAACTATTTGGCTTCCACATCTCTTATTTAAGAAGTGTTCCCATTCCATTTTTTTAATTATTCATAACAAGCCATAGGTTTAGTAAAGCAAAAACAACACTTTTTTTTATCTGAGCACATAATTAACGCACAAAGTCTGATACACTGGTTGATTTAAACATATTACTAAATCAGAGTGTTCACTCTTTGTAAGTGCTGGAAAACCTTAACGTGCTTAAAAAAAGCAGTGATCTGACATTTGTCACCGAAATGTGACTATTACATGAAATTAAATTAGACATCCTGCATGCAAATTTTCAAAGAATAACTTTCCTCTGTGTAGTACAAAAAAATCCCCCCATAATTGATAGGCAGAGATTGACTTTTAAAGCTTCAAATCAGCTTTGAGGTCTGGGTGATCTTTTAAACTGCTCAAGCTTTCATCTGCAGTTTTTCACATTGCCAAGAGCTGTCAATCAAGCGATGGATTTCTGATCAATATCCCCTTGTTCATTAGCTTACACGGGCTCTCTGTTACGGAGAGAACAGATATCCCAACACCGGCAGTCACACTGTTTTCAAAACCTTCGCTGGAGCAAGTCATGACTAATGTTCCGAGTGGGAAAGTGATGCATTAGGACGCCATCGAGTGACCTGAATTGCGAGGTAACTTTGTTGGACTGCAGTTGTCAAGATGAGTGATGTACAAAGTTAAAGTCTATTGCCAACACACACCAAGAGCGCCAGAAAGTACCCAGCGTTTATTCGAGCTCTCTGAACCTCTGGGGATTGATTGAAATCTGGCTTAATTTAAGCAGGATGAGTTTTCCTGCCACCTTTCTAAATACTTTTTGTCTCCACGTCTGAGAATAATGTAGTGTTATTTTTATGCGGCTGAAATCCTGGCTGTATTTTAAATAACGAGATGTCCCCCGTTTAATTCTGCAGAGACGGGACCTCACGGTATTTCCTCCTTTCTACGCGGGCTGTGGCTGCGAGTATCTGCGGCTTCAGAAAGAAATTGCAAAAGAAGTGAGAGCAGGAAGCCTTTCAGCTAAGCGCTGTGGCTGTTACTCAAAAGCAGTTTTGCAGCGCCTTTTCCTTAGAGGGATGGGCGCTGGCTGAAGGCGCCGACGACGGCTGAGGGAGCGGGGACTTGCAGGAGGATGGGGAGCGGGAGATTGCAGGGACAGCGGAGGGACGGAGGTAAGGACCATAGAGCACAGGGAGGGGGAACGGATTAAGAAACTGTGAAGAGCAAATCAGCCAGTTTGCACAAGGTTTGGGCGTAAAGCCTGAAGCCAGGTGCACGACTCTGTGGTCAAACAATTGCAGAAGCTAAATACTGAGCTCACGTGCATGAATGATTTGGAAATTTGTTTTCCACACACATCGTGTTAGAAGAGCAACACTGATTTGGGGCTAGAAGCAGTGCTGTATGAGCTACAAGGCTGCTGGACTCGCAGGTTTGACCTGGAAGCCAGAACGGCACTGGAATGAACAGGAATGTGGCTGAATTATGAACGCGTAGTAAAAACCACGCTCTTTTTTTTTTTTTTTCAGGAAAAGGAGGAAAATTAATACAATACTTTACTAGCTATAAATTATAAACTCAGATCTAAGAGCCACTGAAATCAAGAAAAGGAGGAACCGGGCTTACCTGCAAAAATACTAAACTTAGCAATAAACCCGTAATCCTCTACATGGACTAAGTAGGCTGCAAAGGGATGTAAAAATCCTCACACAATATCTGCAGCTCCTCACACGACATTCATCCCAGCTTTTCTCTTATCAACATATTAATGCTACATATCTTTCAAAGATTTTTACTTGCATGAGCTTGTAAACACTTTTTGAACTTTCTTGCACTTTGGACAAAACCGTGTGGAAATGAGTTGCACAGTTAGTTGTATGCTGCAAGGGAAAATTAACTTTCATTTATTTGACCTTCAGTTTGCATGCACAGAGAGACTCTTTACCTATCCTTCTGTGAGGTTTGCAGCCCAGCACCATGACTTCTCCTCCAGCCCGTGACCCACTGTGTCACCCACGGGTCCCCAAACCCGTGTTAAGCACATGAGGCCACAGAGTGGCAGAAAAGCCTTGGCTTGGAATGGAGCTGTGAGTTGCAGGTGCTGTCTAGGAGGATCGCATGATCAGCTGCAAATCGGTACTGCTGCTGTACCCCTGGTTTGGGCTCCAGCGTGCCAGACACGCTCCTGGCTGGGGACCCAATGCATCATTGTCTCCTGGACCAACACAGACCACATGTGGAGGTCTGAAAGTGCTCACCATATTACTTGTCCAAAGTCAAACAGACTTTCTACTTGATGACAAGCCTTATTTCAAGCTCAGCAAAGCTGTGCATGAAGTTAATAAAATTCAGTGCTGGACACTAGTGAAGGCTTTTCATGGACCAGGTCGTCAGCATCTCAGTTTTGTATGCAGAAGTTAAAACGAAGAAATCGAAACACTTACCATGCAGCAGGTCAGCCAGGAAGAAGAAATGGGAAGCCTGCATGAGATAAAAAAGCGCAGAGAATCAGTTTCTGGAAAAACAAAAGCCAGCACAGAGCTTGGCTTATGGCACAAAGTTTCTGTTTGCCGCCAGTGCTGGACACCCAGATAAGCTCGCTTCCCACTCCGGAGCTAACTGGGCTGGATTTTAAGAGGTCTTCCAAAAGATTAACAAAATGTCTTAAAACCTCCACTGCTCCCAACAACCCATGTGGGAGCTCTGGTGTTTCTGAGCATCCAGCTCAAGTCGCAGTGCTGATGTGCTTTGGGAAACGCCTGTCCTGAATGAGTTAAATTGGCTCTTTGCTTATTAATTGACCACGGACTGACTATTTGTCTAACTTCTCTGAGATACGGAGAGGGGCCACGCTCCAGCCAGCTGCCAAAGCTGGAGGATGGGACATGCTCTGGCAGGGTAAAGCAGAGCTTGGGCAGCTTGGCACGGCCTGGGAGCCTATGGCTGGTGCAGCCGGTGGGATCTGGACCTCTGAACTAGAAGGCTGTCAACAACCTTTGGATGGAGGAGAACATTTCTGGCTCTTCCAGTGAGGAAATGCCATGTGTCCGACCTCTGATGTGGGGCTCCAGCCTTTCCTGTTTGGCTCATGATCAAGGGCAAGCGACAAAAAGGAACAGAAGAAGGAAAACAGCTCTCAGCCTTTGAAGAGCGTGAGTGAGGCTGGTCTGAAAGGAGACGTGCTGACTGCACACCGGGATGCATCCCCCGCGTGAAGATCTCAGCTCGCTTTCCCTCTTGCTCTAAATCCCAGTTGCGGCCAGGACTACCTGCCTGCGATGGGAATACGTGTGCTAACAGCAGGTGTAAAGAAGGAGATTTAGAGCTGCTATTCTTCATCCCTCGCATGATTTGTCAGAAGAAAACGGATTTCAAAACAATTTAACATTCCTAATCAAGACAGCATACATACACACACACTCACATACGATTATGTGCACCTACGTTTTGTTACAGGTACAATTAACTGTAAATACACACCCTGTTTAGTTGTGCATTATGTATAGAAACAGCATATAGAAGAAAGAGATTCTCAGCTAACGCTGGTTGTGACTAAGAACGAATGAATCAGAAGCCATGAATAAGGAACAGGACAAAAAAAGCTCAGAATTCACATTTGCGAATATTATCTGGAATATATAAATGAGTTTTTGCTCCAGGCACGTTTGCGTCCCTCTTGTGTTTGAGCCAGGGAGAACAGAGGCTCCAGCGCTCCCCTTCCCACTGACATTAATGAGAGCGATGTCCCCTGAACCGCTCCGCAGAGCCCCTTTCCAGGCGCACTTAAGTGAGCCACACACACACCCCGCTAAATCCTTTGCAGCTGGAAGGACACACACGCTCACACCGTTGCCCCTCCCGAACGAGAGCAGAGCCGGTGGTAAACGAGAAGGCTGTAAAAGCTCTGCCCTGGGTGTATGCGTTTCTTGAGTGCAGGTACAGGGTTCCTCAGATCCTTTGCCAGACCCCAATGGAGACTGTCGCAGGAAAAGGTCTAATTGCTCCGTTTACAATTAGTGGTAGCATTCATCCATAAACGCAGACCAAAACAAACCCTGCGAGTGTACTCCTTTCTTTCGGAGGGACAGATGAAACAAAGAACAAGGAAGCAGCAACGGTAACAGGATGAAGCAAGAAATGCTTCTCCTCCCTCCCCAGCTCTCCGCCGTGCCCCGGTGGGCTCTTTGCCTGATGGGGTTGGAAAGGGTTTAGGGGCAGAAGGGTTTGACTTCAGCGAGCTTCCTAAACCTTCCCCGCACTCGGGGCAGCCCTTGGCACCACAGGGGAATGCCAGAGGGTTTCAGCCCAGGCTGTGCGAGGTGCAGGATGTGACTCTTCTGTGCCTCAGTTTCCCCTAGCTGTAGGGCAGAGATGACAGTCTCACAACGCCCAAGGGGGTGGCTCACACACCAATAAAAGAAGAACGTTACTTTCTTTTCCAGGTTACCCACCTACTCCTCCCATCCCAGTGCTCCTCCATGGGCAGAGCTGACTGCAAAAGGGCAGGTAGCCCTAAACTCCTTGTTGCCCTAGAAAACGTGCAGGTTTCCAGTAACATCCTGCAGAGCAGGCAGTGGCTTGTACTCTAGGGTGGCTGAGTCCCAAATTTTGATTCCCACTTTTGGATGAAAGCCTGTATCTGCTGCCACAGGTAGTCCAAGAGTTAAACCCAATCTTTATCGTAAGGCTCCGGTGTCCTGTTTCGTCATGGAGCTTTTCCCTCTCGTAAGCTGCAACAGCAGATCCAGAGGGGACAAGATCCCAGGCAGAGCTGACCTCTTGGCATGGAGACTTTTCTCCTCCATTCTGACGTCCACTGGACCACCCACCACACCACACTGATCTTGAAACATTTTCACCCCTGCTAGCCAGCACAGGGCCAAATTTTAGCCTTTTGGCTCCCTGCATGAAGCTCCGCATGGTGGTGTGCCACCTTCAAGCCCCTTCTGCCGCCTTGAGCTTGTCCTTCCCTTCACGCCACGAGGAACTGCGGGAGGTGGGATGCGGGATGTGGAAGCCCACCCTTTCCTCCCTGCCTTGAGGGGCTGCAGGAGGTGGGATGCAGGATGGGGGCCATGGGATGCAGG
>VYXH01000326.1:1732327-1797539 GCA_013397275.1 Burhinus bistriatus
GGCTGCAGGTGGGGGGGACCTGCAGCTTGGGGGCTGCAGGAGGGGGTGCAGGCAGGGGTTGCAGGCAGGGGCAGTGAAGGCAGGGCCTCCTGCCTGCCGTGCCGTATTGCTCGTGGCCAGCAGAGGAGGATCTTGTCCTTCCAACGAGGTGCAATACTGAGCCCAGGCAGGAGCAGGATTCAAACAAAAGGAGGAGGATTGAGGGGGGGAGAAAAATTAGACTGTGGGGCTGGTTTCACCAAACAGTCTCCTTGCTGCAGCTCGACAGCGATACTTTGTGTGCTCTCTCAAGAGGGAATAGAATCGCTGGATCCTGTTCGTAGCAGGTCCGCAGAGACGGGGGGAACGAAGCTGGAAGAATTTGGGGAAAGCAATTTTGAATTTTATTACTTGAGGCTCATAAAAAAGAAACACTGCAAAAAAAAAAAAAAATCTGGGAGAGACATTTTATACGGGTACGGGTGCATTGCTGAGTGTGGAGCCAATTACACTTATAGGGCTCCTAGAAAAAATAGTGGAAGAACGGCTCAAATTCAAAATATCCTGATTTCACCTGACCTTTGTTGTCGTCATCATCGTAATGATTAGCACTTCACTAAAGCTTCGTTTCTCCAAAGAACCATCAAAACTTTGCTAATTAGGCTTTGTACCAAGGTTAAACACTGCAGAGAGACGATACTCTCCATTTTTCCATTTCAACCCCTCAAGAAAGAGAGACTAATGAAATGTAATAGATTTCAAACAGTAAGGCCAGAACCATGAGCTTTCTTGGTCTTAAGACAGAATCCTATGGCTCTTTCTCAGACAAAAATGTCCGGTTAATCTCTGGTGACTGTTTCTGAATAAAGCCAGGAAGATTTGACCCCAAATTCAAGGGAAATTATTTACAGCTGCCAAGGGTATTCTGCAGCTGAACTGTTGATTGTGTCTCGGGTACATTTGCTACCCCTTATTACAATCAAAATGAATAATTAAAACACAAAAGCAGGTGGAGAAACAGGCAGCACAAAGGCGACAACCCAGCGTTAGGCTGTGAATTTACATGTGCGCAAAACAGAAGTAATTCCAGAGAAAACAGTGTAGCTATTCAAGCTGGCTTGGCAGATGAGCAGAGGACTGAAAACTACCAACTACGCACACACACACCTTGCAACAAAGCACTGCGGGAGTTCAAACATTAAACTGCATTGGTAGGAATGGGCCTGTTCACTTAATTGCACTAAGTTGTGCAAATTCTCCTGCAACTTGCCGTGAAGTGGCCTCTAAGGCAGCAAAACAAATGTTGCCCCTTTCATTTGTTCTTCTGTGCCGTCACAGCTTTGCAGACGGGAAGGAGGTGGGATGGGGATGAACTGGAGAACGAGGACGGATATTTGATCAACTTCCATCCACGGCTGACATAAGGCATGAAGGAGCCATGAGGGCAGACACAACTACTACCTTTTCGTAGTGAACCCCTTGATCCTGCTGACAGCTCTCAGTGGGAACCTTTGTCTGGGCTTCTCGCCAAAGGAGGAGGGAATCGACAGTTCTGATGCTCTTACAATCGGCCAGATTTTTGCCTGCAACCATCTTGGGTAGTGACAGTCTTTGAACTTCAAGGGAAAGTGGCTTTTCCAGCAATGACATTGTATTTCTCAGCCAAGGCCATGGTTGCAGTATAATGAAAGCAGGGCATATTATCATCTGGAGCACACATGCAACACATGTTGTATTTTTAGCCTGGGAAACCATTCTCTGAAAAGATTCCACCAAAACCTCTGAGTTCTTCACCTCTCTGCTAGCAAGACATCTCCTGCCTCCACGCTGAACTGCAACGTGTGCCTCACAGCAAATGACATGTTCCTTATCGACGGGTCCCCAGGAACTCAAAGAAGTTTACATTTAAAGTCTTTATTTTGCTGATTATTTGGTTGTGACCCTTTCCCGTGCTAGCACCTGATACAAAAACCGCAGGGATCCAGGAAAAAAAGCAAGAGCCCTCGAAGGTGCTGCTGAAACCAGCTTGGTTCTCTGCACAGAAGTTACCTGCTCCTGTTTTCCAAGAGAGCAAAGTTTCCAAATTAATCTTTGCACCGTGAGAGATGGCCTGGTAGCGGCTGGCTGTTTTTAAAGTTGCTCGCTGGTGGATGAGGTGCGCTTGTGCTTCCCACGTGGAAAACAGGGTCAGCCTTGGATGCGGCAGCCAGGGGAAGCTGCAAAATCTGTTTGGCAGGGGCAGCAGGAGCCAGCCTCGTGGGCTATCAAACGCTCGGCTGGGCTATCAAACGCTTCTGCAGCCAGTGCCGGGAACGCAGGTTATACTGCTAGACTTAAAGCTTATGCAAAGTCATTAAGTCCCTTTAGTTACACGGGATATCAACCTGCACGCTTCAGGGCATAAGCTGATTGCCTTCGGGGGTCAGCGAGGAACGCTTCCCTCTCCGAGAGCGCGGTGCACAATTAGCTGGGGGCGCTCCCAAGGCTTTGTTGCTTTCCTGCTGCATCAGGCAAATTTAGGCCAGCGCTGCAGAAGGGCATTACACCTGATGGGCCACAAATTGAGAGGGGCTTGACAGGATTCACTTCTCTCTGCAGTGATCGGTTCGCGACACAGCGGAGCATATAGCCCTCGCGTGGGTGGTGCAGCACTGGAGAGAGGGTGAGGGGAGCAGAAGTGGGAGTTTACTACAGGAATAGATCCATTAGTGGGTAGAAAAATATGTCAGACAGAGCTGACTTTGGGACACCCTAAAACGTCGGTGTCCAAGTACCTGAGGCAAGGAAAGACCTGTACTGCTGGTAACGGGTTCATATCTGCCATGGGCCAGCTGGGAGATGGGCACCAATGAAAAGTTTTCTCTGCAACTGTTTGATCTTAATGGGATACTTTCATCCTTCCCTTTCCAGCACGAAGTGCACTTGGTGATTGGACTGGGCATGGCCAGTGACTTCAAAACCATCACAACTAAGTGCACCAATTTTTTGAAGTTCCAAAATATGCAGTGAAGAGCCACCTCTGCTGCTCTAACTCCCACTTTTCTTCCTCTCTGCTGCCAGGGGTGTTGAGTTTGGAGGGAACGATGACATAACAAAAGAAGCCTGATCTGAACATCTGTTGATTTAAAAGTCACCTTTGTTTTTTTTTTCCTGCAAGCGTACGCTGAGGCACTTTAGAGCGTTGTTAAATGGGAGCTGCAGCCTGGTGCATAAGCAGCTCCATCACCAGAGTCTTGTGGGAGCCGAACTGGTCTCATCCTGTTGCAGATTTCTCCAGCCCAACCTAGCACAACATTTAAGCATACCATTTAAATCTATGTACATTGCAGAAAAGTTGCTTCAATACAAGCCCAGGTGAGGGAGGACAGGCAGCTGAATTGCTGTGTCTGAGTGTCGATACAACCTGCTGCAGCAGAGCCCTTTGGATTTCTTTTTGGCAAAGTAAGGAATACTTAACAACACAACACTTTATGGCAGGTACATTTCTACTACAGTATCTTGCTGACCAAAAGCGTGTGGATTTATCTAAAAGTTCCCGTTCATACAATGCGAATGTGTGCATCAGTGAGGACCTACTGTAATTAAAAGCAAAAAAAAAAAAACAAAAAACCTCAGCTTGAGAAGACCTGTCATGTCTGAAGACAATCTTTGGTGCAGTTGCATCACATATGCTAAAATAAAAAGGACCAAATTTTGTTCTCACTTGCACGCATCATGCAGCTTCCTGCCTTTTATAGAAATAGTTTGGATTCATGCAGGTGAAATCAGTTTCTCTTCAGGTGATATGAAAGGATCGAATGGAAATTTTTGCCTTAGGGTCCTGCTCCAAACCCACCAGATCCATGAGTGTCTGAATGCTTTCCTGTTCTATTTTGACTGACTCAAAATATGAGATACTGCCTAAAACTGCATTTGGCTTCTGCTATATTTCACCAATAACATTTATTAATCAGAGTGTTACTTATAAAAACTCCTAAAACCAGATTTGAATAAAAATGAAAATGATGAAGATAGATAGTTCTGGGAAAGCACGGAAAAAGAAATTTAAGAGCATGTTCCACGGTTTCAGCGAAGTGCAAATTCTGGTCTTTTTTCATTAAAACTGTTTCAGTGTAACTTTTTCTTTGGAACAAATCATTAAGGCAAAAATGTCCTCTCATAACATGTTTGTCATGCAATGGTCACGTCACAGCGACTCATTCCCCTCTTTTTTTTTTTTCTGGGATCCATGCCAAGCGCTAAGCCAGAAAACCTTGTTATATTAATTATGAAGAAAAAACATGTTTTATTAAAAACTAGCCTGCTGAATATTCTGTCGTGCTGCTTTTCAGTGACAGCAGAATTGCTTTTGCATTTTAGCAATGTTAATGAATTTTCAGGGGTGGGGGGAGATATACACTACAGCAATATTTAGAGCAAACTCAGATTAGGATTGTCAAAGCTAATGAATCAATCTAACATTCAGGACCAGCTAGGAAAAATCTGTGCAAGACTTCATGTTGTCTAAGACTGCACCTACATCTTCCTCATCGGGTGTGAATTAACACAACCCATTCATTATGAGCTTATTTACATTAGATTGGGTTCCCATAATGTCTGTAACACTGACATTGAACTACCCGAGAACTGATCCCCCCAGTAAACTGCCACAGGTACCAGTGGATCAAGTATGCCGTATTCACTGCTGTCGGTGGATAGGTAGTCGTGATGATACACTAATTAATAAATATCCTATAGGGTTGTGAAAACCACTGATCGTATATTCATGGAGCTCTTCAACAAGATCTATAACCCATTAAAACCCCTTACTATATATTTTTCCCAAAGGACTCAATTTAAACATGTCAACATCTGAAATTTTGCAACGCATTTCAGTAAATACGAACCTGCATGCATAGGAACCATCACTGAGAAAGCAGAGGCTTGAAAGAACCTCAGATGCCTTCATAAGAAAATTTACTTGATTGCAGTGCTTGGAGGAACAAGAGAGATGTTTTTAAAACTGACTTTTAACTTTGCTTTGGTTACAAGTCATTCTTTGAGTCTTCTCTAAAGAGACGATGAATAGATTTGGGAAAGTACATCAAGCTCTGTGGGAGCAGGGCTCTGGCCATCTCTAGCTGTGTTGAATATTTTGCCGTTAAGCTTCCTCCCACATTAACAGCAATGAGAATTCACCCATCCCAAACATAGGGCTGGGGTAAATTTTACCTTTGACGAAAGAGCTTGCAAAACTGCCAAGCCAGTGCATATCCCTGACTTGTTTAATCTTGGTATCTAGTTCCTTCAGAACGAAGATGAGCAGCCCAGTGGTTTGGAGCATCGCTTGACACCCAGGGCTGGGGGAGCGACTGCACTCCCCATCGCACACCCCTGGGAGCGGGGTGGCCACTGAGCACACCCAGATGGGCCATTCCTTGTCACTGGAGGTATCTACACAAAAAAAACCCACGAGGCTTCCCTCCTATGCAGCGTTTACTTGGGGACCTCACTGTCCTGAAATGCTGATACTCAGCTAAATGCTCCAGCCGCCCAGGAAGGGCTCGGCAGGGAGCAGAGCTGGCCCGTGGCAAGAAAAGTAGTATAAAAACATACTCACGCACAAATGTGTGTTCCCTAGGAGAATGAGCAGTGGAAGAACCTGAAGGGTTGAAGCACTGTTAACCATCCTTATGCTCTTTTTTTTTCTTGAAATTAGCTTTTTCTTCTTGCCTACGTTTTTTCAGACAAGTGACAATCATTTGAGGGTGAGCTAATTCAGTGCAAATAATTAACTGTGCTTCAAATATTGTTTAATGTTCAACAGGTTGCCTTGATCAAACAAGCACATCCTGTCCAGATAATCACGACACTGACCACTGGTAAATGTTTCAAATCAGTAAGTACCAAAGATGGGAATAGTATAAATTAACAATGAAACAAAGGATTTTCCTTGCATTAGAATTATTTTTCAATTATTATTGTCAATTGAAAAAAAATATGAATTAGACTTACTTCTCTCCCTTCCACCTGAAAAAATAGTGAGATCTAGTTATAAAATATAAGATTTTTAAAAACATGGAGGTGTGTTTTTTTATATTTTCTAAATTTCAGACATCGAGGTTCATGTTCTAAAGTGTTTGTCTGCAAATGTGAGAATCTGGAATCCTTTTTTTAATAAAAATTGAAATTCTTGAGTAATCCCCAGTCTCCAGAAACTGAAGCATTTGTAACAGAGGAAATCACAATATTATTGCGAGAATAAACAACCTTCTATTGCAGAAATGCTGACAAACTTTTACTGATTAGCTCTTGTTTGTGTCACATGTTATGAAAAAAAAGTGAAAAGACATATTCTTTCTCCCAGATAGTTTAGAACCTGAGTAGGAAGAAGGAAGAGGGTGATGGAAATAGAGTGTTTTCTCATCACAGCTCAAATTCACAAGGAAGTCCCTAGCAATATGTTTCCTCTATGGTTATAAAACAGTTAAATAGGATAGTGCTGAGCACATTACACAATACCAGGAGGAAAAAGAATCAGGTTGTCTGCTCAGAAGGACCTCAATAGCGTGCAGTAAATAAAATGGATGGGTGGGGTGTCCAAATGTTGAAATATGAGGAAGAAAAGAGTGAAATCACAAGAGCCTCATCATTTCCCACCCTGAACGGGATAGTCTGGTGAAAAAGTCTTGATAACAGACTCCGTGACAAGTGCTGAAATTTGGATGTCAGGGAACCTTATTTCTGATGATTTCTCACTTTGGAACCTGAACATCCTAAAGGAGATTTCATACATCAAAAAATACACAAAGAATTTAGGTATGCTAATTATGCCACATGTGCATAATTTAAGCAGGTGCCTACAAGCAAAATGTGTTTGAGATTTAGTATGTTGGTGGCCACACATACAAGTTTAAGAGATTCCAGATTCTTTAACTAGTTAGAAAGACAGCAAGATAAAAGGAGTTAGATAACGCACGACTTTATGTAATGTGTCCTTGAGTAAGCTGATTTGCACTGAATTTTAATAGAGCCCTGATTCATCAAATCTCAAACAGAATTAAGGTATGGACTGGATCCTAATAACATCATGCTTTATATCCATGAAAGATAAATTAAAGGATGCAAAACTGCTATTGACAAACATTGATTATATGTACTTTGATGGACTTTGAAGTTGTGCCAGATGCGTCTTGTCAGCCTCCAAAGTTTTCTTTTAAATCTCATTGCATAAGGCTTTTACTTTTTAATTATTTTTTTTCCCTCAGCCTCTTTGATCAAGAAAAAATGTAGATCATATTTGCGTGATGCTATTTCCTATGCATTTTATTTAGATATGCCCTTGTGCACAGCTCATGATGTGTAAAAAACATTACATGGCACATAGCTATCTTACCCTGTTATCCTGGGTGCTATTTAACACTTAATTGACCTTCTCAAGCTGCTGAGTGAAATCTCACCATGTGCAGAGGGCTAGCACAACGCTCATGTTTTTTTTGTGCCACATAAATCTACAGAATAAGATGCAAGCAACAAGGTTGCTGGTCTCTGTTCCCAGGAGAATTTTGACCAGTGAGAATGTTCTAAGGATCCTCTGTCTGTGGTGAAGTGGTCCTCACGTCTGACCCTAAGGAAAGGCAAACCTGCTTGCACCTTCTGCTGATTTTAGAAGGTGGACTAAAATTCAAACAAGTGAAACCCCTCCTTCCTCCTTCCTGTATGTGGAAATGTCGTGTCAGTAAGGAGCTTCAAGAAACAGAACAGAAGCTCTGGAGCCATTTTGATTCTTAAAAGTTGTGAGCCCACATACTCCATCTTGCTTTCCTCGTCCATCAGGATATGGCACACTCTTTCAGGGCATGGGAGTGCATAAAGTTTGTTGCTCTGCATGGCAAAAGGCTTCAAAGGTGGTGCAGGATTTGGCTGCAGATGTTCTTTTTTGGCAATGGACCCATTCCCTACATCTCCAATCCCATCTTAGTGATAATGGCTTGCTCATCAGACATGAAGCAGTCCTCTATGACAGTCTAGGTGTCTTCAAACAATAAATATGGAGAAAAAAATTAGATAAGAACCATCAAGTCCTTTTAAATTGAGAATAAATAGATAAAAACAAATGTTTTAAGTACTGGATCAGAACTCTGGTGGACTGAGGGGTTTCTGCATAGCCATCTATACTGCTTTGAACAAATCATTTACTCTCAATATTCCTTCATTCCCACCTATAGAGTATGGGTAGTAACTTCTTTCACTATGTGTTGCCTGTTTAGATAATAAACTCTTTTGGCTCAGTATTTTTTCCTGTATTAATGAACAGCTCCAGGCACAAGAGGTGCCCTGTCTTGGCTGTGATGTCAAGATGGAAAAGAAGGAAAAGAATAACCTAAAAAGACTGTAGTCTTAATGACTTATTTGGAATTACTACCAAGTATTGTACTCTGTAACGCTTGAGTAGTTTTGCTTGCCAAAATAAACAGCAGAAACATTACTTTGTCCTTTCTTTTTTTCCCCCTAAAACAGGAATTTCCACTGAAAACATATCTCCCATGGACATTTTTCTGCCACTGTGCACAGCACTTGAATTCTGATCCTGGAAAGTATTTCAAGCCCTTCCTGGCTGATAACACTTCCCATTCTCCAACATCAATGAAGAATATTTTGTGCTGGATCTACTTGTGTGTGTCTGGTGTGTGTGTATTATTATGGTGTTAGTTACACTAACTGCAGATCTAGTTAACACCAAAGAAATAAATCACCGCAGCTGTGTGCGAAGAGAAAAAATTCCTAAGGTAAAAGAAAAACAAAAAAATCTACTATTCAACTTTAATAAAACCAATGATTCTAGAAATACTTGCCTGAGTCAGCCATCAAAACTGTGCCCACAAGAGCAGAAGCCAATCTCTTTGGCGGTCAGGGAATCTTTCTTCAGACCCAACAGCAATGCCACGGAATATGGAAAGTTCAATGCTTTGAATTTGGCTTTTTCCACTGCTACCATTTTGTGGCTTTCTTTAATTAACCTAACAATTCAAAAGCCCTATACATGTTTTTGCTTCCTTTTTAGTGTTCCCTCCACCTCCATTAAATACAAGTCTTTTTCAAACGGCAAATAAAAATAAGAATGCAGAAGCCCTATTATTCCTCTTTGTACAGAAGGACCAGAGTTGAGTGAGAGTATAGGGAATCGACTTTTAATATAAAATCTGGGAAGGGGAGGTGGGGTATTCTCTTTGTGAAATTCATCTTGGTGCAGAAAGCCAGCATGAGGTCTAGACACCACTTAAATCAACATTTAAAGTGTTGCGGTTGCATTTTGTTTCATAATTCTCTCTAGCAGCACATTCCCAGTGATGGTTTCAATTCTTGGGCTCAGATCAAAAGCACAGTAAAAATTTAAAGACAAGCAAACAAACAAAAACCAGAATAAGTGCAGGCAGCAGAAAGTTCTGTTGGACATGCAAAAGGACTCTTCCCTCGTCCCTGCCGCTATAACCCAGCGGTAACTCTTCAAAGGCTTTATGCAAACTCAAAGCTAGTACAAGAAAAGGCTCAGCTAGTTCGGGAGAGAGGCAATCCCACTCCAGCGGTACACACCAGGACCAGCAACCTCTCCCTGACACTGATTTGATACCAGACTCTTCCTCTGAAGGTGCATAAACACCACTGAGCCCTTGAAGAAGAACCTGCCGTGGTGGAGCTTTGTTCCTGTCCCCAGTTAGAGACTGGTGCACGCCCTGGCCAAAAGGTTTTCTGTCCCCTTCTGGCCTCTTGAGTGTTCTTTTAAATCTTTCCTATAACAGCTCTGGATATTCCTGTTAGCTGTGCAGCTCTCTGAGCCCATTTTTGTGTCTCGGAGCTGCCTGCTAAAAGCGTTAAAATTGTAAAGTGGTGGACGAATGAAGACGGTTTTGCTTTCAAGCTGAAAAACATGCATCAAAGCCCCTGTAGTAAATTTATAGAGTATTAAAAACAAACAAAACCTGACCATAGGGTAACATCAGTTTAGGAAAGACACGATGGCCTACCTCAAAGTCTGCATTTAATGTGCACAGCTCTCACTTAACCTGCCCAGGCTATACATCTCAAGGGCCAAATTCTGTCTAACCATCCTAAAACAGAGATATTTTTACACTGCAAAGGCAGAGCTAATGTAGTCTCTCTGCTCCGTTTACCAAATGCCTCCTCCATAGGCTCTGCTAGTCCTTCTCCAGACAAAGCGGAGAGCAGGGAACATCAGTTTGAGGGAACATGTACAAGCCATGCCCCTGTAAGGTAGTTGCTGATGGGGGAATTAGAGGCAGGAGCAGAGACAGGGGAGATCTGGCAAGAGCTGACAATGCCATCCTGCTGCTTTGGGGGAAAAGGCGGGTTTTCTGAAAGATGCAGCATTTGGGTTTTAACCTGGTGGTAGCAATAAGAGCACAGGAAGGAAAGGAGAAGCTGTAACCGCCAAGCCCAGGTGATGCTGCTGGACCTGAAAACGCCTGACAGTAGAGCCCAGCACCGCACCTGTGAGGATTTTCTTGCCCAAGGGGTGAGGAGCAACAGCACAGAGGGGTGGCTGGACTTGGCAGGGCACCAGGCAGCAGCCTGCGCAGAGGTGCAGGGACCTACCTTGAGCTGGCCAGAGCCAGGCACCTCCAAAACATATCAAAGAGCAGCTGGCAAGTCAACTGAAAGTAGGAGCCTCTGCCACCCTCCTGAAAGGTGGTCCTTGTAGTGTGGTGGCACTGACCAGCTGTCGTGGGCTGCGTTCGACGGCCCAGTTTGAGGTGGTCCTTGGCCCACAGACTCACAAGCTGCATGGAAAGGACAGGAGACAAAATAGGGTTAGGCAGAGATGCGTGGACTTCCAGGGAGTCTCCGTCTCCTTTCTGTACTCTAAGAAAGGCACAGACCCCGCAGGGCACCCAGGGTGGCACAGCTGTAGCGGCTGCAGCCCAGGAGCTCTGCCAGGAAAAGCTTCTGCAGTCTTGGAGGAGTTGTCACACATCTTGGTGCAACTTCAGTCAGCATCCATGTCTTTTTTCCTCTCACGTTGCAGCGTAGATGACACCACTCTCATTACTAATGTATTTTTACAATCCCCAAACAAGCTGAATATAATGAACATTATGGCAACTACTTTTTTCCTGATGAAGATGAAAAACTATAATGAAGTCTGACCCTCACGCTATTTTGCATGCATTTAGAGGCAAGCACAAACTAGGAAACACTTGGATTTAAAAAAATATGTGCCTCCAAAATATGTCTTTAAAGTAATAGTACTGTAGTGAATAAGGAAGAAAAAAAATTCATCAAAAAATTACAGCAATTTTTTTAAACAGAAGTCACGCATTTTTCAGTGTGATATCATCTGTTTCCAGGAGGGCAATCCAACAGGAGGTCATACACTAATGCATAGACTAAATATCTGGGAATTCTCTGGGAGAATAATTTAGTATGTTATTCAATGAATTGTCTAAATGACTAAAATAACAGAGACAAATAATTTCAGGTGCAATGGTGCACAGGGGTTATGAGTACTCCTATGCAGTTCTGATAGAGCCAACAAATCTTGCTTGAGTAAGAACTATACACCTGCTTTACTCTCTTTAGGTGTTAATCTTTCTTTGTGCAGCACTCTGAATAAGGATATACAAAGGATTTTCCATTTTCATTTATTTACGGATGTTCATTACTACACATTGACAGAGTTAGCCACCTGAACATCCAGCTGAAAGGATGCACAACTGAAGCAGCACATGGTTGTAGCCTCTGCCTTACCTCCTTGCTTCTCATACATGGAGGTGATGAAATGTGTAACAGCTCTAGTACTTATGTCACGTTTATCTTGGCTTCGTGTTTAATGTGGCTGGCCTAGTGTGATGAGCAGGGCCAATTTGGTTGAGCATAAAAGACGTTGATTTCATTTCAAGCCCAGCTTCCCCAGGTTACGGTTCCTCTTTTTGATCCATCATCTCAGATCTACACTTTGACTCTGCATTTTCTTTCTGAAAAGCAATTTTTCTATGGACACTGATCTAGTATTCAAACTAATTTTTTACATAGTTGAAACCAAACAAATATTTTTTTCATTTAAGTGTCTGAAACTTATAACAGAAGCAGCGCAGCACTGTTTGCACTTTTCTCCGTGTAGCAGTGGCAACCACAAGTAAGACTGATAATGGTTTTTATAAGACTGTCTGGGATAAGAAAGCTGTCGCTCGAGCAGCAGTGCTAAATGTAAGCTCCAGATTGATAACTGCAGGGCTAATAGCTTGTAAATTAGCCACTGGCATTGTGAGCAGATCCTACGGGATTTTGTGTCCCGCTCCCACTGAATTCCCCCTTACCTTCCTTTGAAAACCCCAACCACCTTTCCTCCCCTTGTTCACTGCATTCAGCACTATTTGCCTGCTTCCCTCCAGTCCTCTTTAAACGGCCCTTTTTTGACTAACCTGCTCCCAAATCTTTGTTCCCTTTTCCACTCTCCACTTTCTATTCCTCTCATTGCAGTCAAACCAGTCATCCTGCAGGCTTTGAAGTTACACTGATGGCAGGTACCTGGAGTGAGACCCAGGGAAAGCGATGGGAGCAAGAGGCTTGCAGCCCGGAGGGTCCCTGCGCCCCCACCACCAGCACAGCCTCCGAAGGGCCAGACTGGGAACGGACAGACCCGGCACCGTCAAAAATCAGCCTCTGGGAATTCATAAAGGGAAATGCAGACTATGTTCAGGGAGGCTTCCCTCATTGCAGCCAACAACTGTATCAGCTCACGGGAAAGTCAGCGTGGTTCTCCTGCTTCAGAGTCCTCAAACAAAAACTGAATATTTTTAAGGTTGGGAAACTTTGGTATGAGCCTACTGTCACAATGTTTCACTGCAGCAGCAGTCAAGTTCCTTCCCCCCTAACCCTCGGTAGTAACATGGACCTCCTGGTTGGCAATCTTCCTGTGATGTGTCATAGTCTCCCAAAAGGCAGAGAAGAGCTAAGAGTCACAAAAAGCGTATTGGTGCATCCTTTGGGCTGTTGTGAAAGAGCACTTTCTGGGAAGAAGTTGACATTTTGTGTGGAAAGCAGCACTTTTCATACAGTGTGTTTAGACAGGCATCTAACTTTTCACTGCAAATTTTGAATGTTGAGGTGCTGGTATGGGTGGCAGCATGTATCAGTGTTTACATTAAAAGTAATTACAGTGATGTTATAATCATCCCTAAGCCAGGCATTGCAAAACTGAATAATTTATTGTTAAACTTAATTCAAACGTGCTCCAAAGTGGAGCTGATTCCTGAACAGTCTGTGCTCGGCTCTGCAATGACATACTGAAGCCAGCAAAGCAATACAGTTACATTATTTTAAAGTCTGTGGTCTGTGCTTAGAGTACACCATGTTTTAAATGTGTATTTATTTTGTCTTTTCCCTTTCCCACGGTGCCTCTCAATAGCACAAAGGCTTCTCCATCCTGACACCCATTCCCAGACATCCTCTCCTCTCCCCGAACACCCTCTGTGCGCAGCCCTCACCATGCAGCACACAGCTCCGCTACACCACCTGCACCTCAGTCCCTCTCCTCTGGGCTCCTCTTCTTGCTGCTCCCCACACATTGCCGTGAAGCTGCCCTTCTCACTGGACAGGCTCGAGGAGGCAATGGCTCCAGTTCAGCCCTCCAGCTCCCAGAGGAAACCTGTCATGATTTGTCCTTGCCCGTGCCAGTGCTCTCACTTGTGCCCCTAATTGAGTGGGACCCAAAAAGTCAAAGTAAATGACCCCCATGAGGGAAGGAGCTTTCACACCAAGTACAGGATGCTTTTGGAGAGGAGGCTCCAGGCAGGAGGACAAGTTGGAAAACCCAGCTGCCCTGGCCCCTGAAGCTGCTCCTGAAGCCGAGGTTCCCATGGGAAAGCTGCCCCACTCCTGGTGTCACGTCCAGTAAGGGGTCTGCCAGACAGGTACTGCGCATAAACCCCCTTTGCTCTGCATGTCTTTGGGACCATCCTTCCAGCAACCCACCCTGTATAGTTGGTGCTAAAATAAATTCCTGGGGAAGGAAAAAGTGTGTCTGAAGTTACCCCTTCCCTTTCCTTCTCTGCCTTCCCCTCCACAAGCAGATGGACCCGCTTTATGGCCCACATTTGCAAACTTTTTGCTTCTTTGAGTGATTTTCATACTCCGAAACAGCATCATTGAATTTTGCTTAGTTAAGGCAAGACGGCTCATGTCAGAAAATGTTTGCTAGATTGGGTCTCATTTTGTAACATTTCCCCTCAAAGGATCATTCAATGATGCATCTTAGAATCAGATTCCAGAGAGGGAACTAAAAGAAACATCAATAAAAAAAGAAACTGTGAGGAAACTAAATATAGAACAGGCCAATATGAATTAAACAACATCCTAGAAATCTTCACACAATAATTGATTTGCTCATTTGTACTTCTTTCTATTCTTTAATCTTTCAGCAGGGCTTCAATCCTCCCCCCATTGCTTTTTTAATATTCTCTGTTCATCTGTTGTCTACAATATTGTTTCTGATCTCTCTCATCCCATCAATCATCTATAAAAAGAGACTAGTCCACACACTCTGGTCTCCAATCCTAATGACTGTAAAGAACTAATCACCTAAACTGAGTGATGTTCATTGTTGTAAGTGTCTCTTTGATTTATTAAACATCTCCGTATAAATTCCTGCATGTTTTGCAAGTTGTTTCCTAGAACCTGTATGAAGGCACTTTGAAATCCTAAAACTGTCTTCTTATGGGGTTTTTGGTTCACCTAATAAATGGATTCTTGTCATGAAAAATGAGCTTTTACTTAACTGAAAGGACCACTCAATTCCAAATTCAGGTCAGATCCTCAGTTTGAGCTTTCCCTGAATACACAGCTAACTTACAAAGGCCACTCATATACACTTTATATTAATTTGAAAGTAATGTGTGCATCACTTCAGCATGTCTGCAGCACTTCAGCATGTCTGCCTGCTGACGGAGAGCCATAGACCTTAGGAAATACTTCTAATGATGGCATTTTCCCTAGCTGTCACTTTCACATGTTGTTGCAAGCCCTTCAGTTGAGCAAGGAGACTTCCAATCTGATTAAATAAAGTTTACGAACTGAATATGTTCACACTCTGTCCTAGTCAAACCGACGTATTTGGCACCATGCCGTCAGCGTGCAACTATTCCTCACAGTGATGAGGTTTGATTTGAGTGCTAAAGTCAGCCTCTTTCACCATACATTAATGAGGAGGCCACCAAATCCCCATGAAAGGATCTAGGTGTCCCCAAATTTGGGGATTCTCAAAGGGGTGCAAGATCCAGGTCTGCCAGTCACATTGAGGACTGCCTCCCCATCTATCCTGGTCTCACTTGAAAGAAAAAGAGATACTAGGAGCAGAAGAGATACAGAGCAGAATTCAACATGAGCAAGGTATGCCTGAAGACGGTATGAAGCTTTTGAAAGAGCCCAATGTGATGTTCTCATGAGCTAATTGTGAAAATGGGAACTAGACAAAATATTATATGGGCACAGCTGTTGGCAGAACCACACTCAGGACACAACACTCGAAATGGAGGACCAGTTTGACCAACAGCTCCTCTCTGGGTCTGCCTTAAGACTTGTGCTAGTCATGTCTTTTCACCAGCACCTTAGGGTGCAGGACTAGAAAGAAAAGGTATAAAATGTTTGAATGATGCCATTCTGGGAATGATTCTTTGCCAATGAGAAGTTTATGAATTCTGTTCCCCCTTCCATGCTGGATTTGCACAGAATATCGAGTGCCTGCTAAAAATGGGTGCATATTCCTTAATGTTCACGACACTTTTTACAGCACTCCTTGCTAATGAACCAGCTACTGTTACAGGTGGGGGAGTTTCATGCCTTAATTGCCTTAACGCCTCATACTAAGTGAAAAAGACGTTAATATTATTACAGAAACATGATGGAAACTCATAAATATAGATTCAACAGTTAACAAATCTGTGAAAACCCTTTTTTCAGCACAGTATGGGCATAGTTATGCTGGCAGGCAAAAGAAGTGGGGAAAAATTATGTATAATTTATTCTATAGATTTGCCCACTTTTTCTGCTTACAAGATGCGTGTTAATACGTTACAGCTTTTGTATTCTGTAACCATTAGCAAAACCCTCTAGTAAGGGTGGATTAAGCCAGGCTGGTAAATCTTGGTTTGGTGTATAGAGCTCATATGGCTTTCCTTTTCACTGCCTGATGAGCAGATTGTCGAGTGTTACTCTTAGAATGAGATTTTGTTTCTTTACATTCACTTTAGCATTCAAAATTTGCTTTCTGCACATAGCTCAGGATCTCATGCAAACATCAACATCTTTGTGATTGTCAGCTAGAGTAGCCACAGAAAGTGATTAACTCCCCCCACAAGTGCATATACTCAGAAAGGGCTGCAACATAAAAACACAGCAGAAGAGTAATCTTTTCTCTCTTTCTGTTTCTCTTTTCTTTTTTTTTTTTTTTAAGAAAAATGTGCCAATGGTGTTTGGGAAAAAAAAAAAAAAAGAATATTTTTCCCCCCCAAGTAATTGAAAACCAAATACAGAGAAAGTAGATTTAGATCTCTGTTCAAGCAAATATTCATGGAACTGATTAGTGAAGTTTAAAAGGCCCCCATCATCTGTAGTCATATATATAATGTTGCTGTAAAAAGATATTTCTATTAATATCAAGTGAGAGAACTCCATTACCCAGTCATGAGAACATAAATAAATAATAGCCATCCGCAACACTGGTGTCAGCATCTTTATCATAGATGCTGATTTGGGCTAGATGATTTCCAAACTCTCAGGAAGGGGAGTCTCATTTCTATTCCGCGAGGCTCCTACTCAAAGGACCGTCATGCAAATGGACACAGATTAGGAACAACCAGCAATTTCTACATATGTGAACTCACTGCACTCCAAAAAGGACTGCAGAGAGAAATGTTTTTAAAGAGCTTAAGAAGTAAAGCGCAGGCAGGACAGAGGATTTACACAGTGAGAAAAAAAGCATGAACAGGACAGTTGAAAAAACACAAAGAATTTAACCCCCAAGCAAATCCAAACAAAACATTTGCTTAGAGTCATATCACATCACTCTGCAGTTGGATCACCTATATTAATAGTATACACTTGAAATATCTGCTGATGATAGCGTTTGTCTACAAATTTGGTATCAGTGGTTTCACTGGGAAATGATCTGTAATTTTCCTCTGTGCAATAACCCTGACTATTTAAAGTCTATTATCTCACAACCTACCTTGATCTTAAAAATGAGCTTTTTCTCTCTTCTCAAACAAATGATTCCCAAATCTCTGTGGGATAAATATGGTGATGATTTAACCTGTTTTACAGTCCATCGAGCTTTAAACATGTCTGCTCATCTAAGAACGGATATTATAAATTTTACAGCTCGGCTTTGGGAGAAAATCCTACAACTTGAAGAACAGAAACAAAGATTTTCCTTTTCTGATTGGTGGGGGTTTTTTTTTGTTTGGTTGGTTTTATTTTGATTTGGTTTGTTTTTCCCAGAAAGATGGTTGGTGCTTGAGAGGCGCTGAGTAGTAAAGGCGGCTGGAAGTAGTTAGTCTTGGTGGAGGTGAACTGTACGGTTAGAGGGCAGAAAAAGAGGTCAGAGGTATATATGATCAATACAATATTGCACAGGAATTGCCACAGCGGACACCTCATACCTACTTTGTGTGTGCACTTATAAATACCTGTCCGTATTGCCAATCCCTGGCTCAGCTGAAAAAGGTTCTGTATCTTTGACGCGAGGCAAGAAGATCTCCATCCCTGCAGTTCTACTGAGATTACTCAGCTGTGAACAGATAACTCGATACAAAGAAGAGGAAGAAAAAGCAAGGAAAAAAGTAGAAGCAGACAATTTCATAGAGCCCAAACCAGACAAGACTCTCTCTGATGACCAAGGGAAAAGCTTTGATAAACGGTAGGGCAGCTCCTCAAATCCAGGTCTCTGAAAGTGGGGGTGGAACACTGCAGGAAATAATATGAGAGTCCCTGCTGTGGGAGTCAAGGGAGACAGGGAAAATAGTTCAGGTAATAAAAAAAAATGTTAATATTACAAGAGTGGAATGCATCTGAGTATAATTCCAGACTTTTAAGTTCAGTTTTCAAATCTTGGAGAAAGAAAGAGACAGCCCGCTGCCATCTCACTAGTTTGTCACATTGGGTTTAAGGTGTGGAATAAATCAAAACTTTTTTTTTTTTTTTCGGAACATGGTACAAAGAAACGCATTAATAATACATGAAAAATGTTCATCACGTTGGTGTGCATCAGTGGAAACACTATTTTAAAGAAGCTATGAGCAACACATGAAAAGACTTGACCTAGGTTTCACTTCTGATGTGTCGGGGTGGGGGCAAGGCAAGCATTTCTCTTACCCACTGATGTGCTATATCTGTGACTTCCCGCTTGGGTAGAGAAGTTGGGTTCCCAAAGCAGGGACGATTTTTTTTTCCCCACAAGCAAGCGAGGAAGTTTGAATCCTCTGAGCCATCTCCTCTAAGTGCATTCAAGAGGAACAGAGAGAGAAATAAAACAAAACCTCCCAGCTAACTGGTATCTGCCATGCCTTTTCTTCTTCTGCATGCTGAATGTTTAAATGTCTAAAGACTCTGATGTTTGCCAAGAACAGCAGTCATTTTTGTGCTCAGCTCTGCACGCTGTAGCACAGGGGACTGGGACACATGTACATGCCCATATCCAGTGCCTATCTAAGTGGTTTTGCTTTCCTTCCCTTTAGCTTCCAGATACACGCTTTTTTAAAAAATAATAAAAGTTGTTCTGATTAAAAGTATACAACTGCTATTTATGGAAGAGTGTAGCTGCAATAAATATTTGTTTCTAAGCTAGCTGAATCTATCAGCAATCAGAGTGTGGGGAAGATCAAAGGGAAGAGAAGATAAACACAAAAATGACATTCGTGATTTGGATTGTGGTAGTGCCCAAACACTCCACACAAAAATGAGGCCTCCTGCAGTCAATGCTGTACTGGCAAATAGCGGGGTTTTCTTGTCTTCTAAAGCACCAGTAGGCTCAACAGGCAAATTGGACCTGAGGGGGATGAAAACAGACGATTTCTGTTAGTGACCAGAATGAAGAAACTCGTTTTGCCAAGGTGTCTCTGCTCCTGGGGCTAATTCTGTTTGCAAGAGCTGTGGCACTTTCTCCTCAGCTGGTGATGTAGTGACGGAAGATATTTGGGTCCTGCCACCTCTGTAGGGGTGTGCATCCATGAAAGAACCCTTCAGAGACTTTATGCTTCAGGAATGCAGGACCTTCCGTTCCACCAGCTCTTCCATGAACAATTTGTGCTCTCAGAGCTGGTCAAATGCAGTTGAGCTGGAAAACTTCCTTCACTTGGTGGAGAGGCCAGAGGGGAAATGGACAGTCACTTGGCTGTGCAAACCTACATTGCAGTCTCTGTCACTCCCTGCTCCCCGACACGTGCTGGAGAACACTTCAACCATGCCAGGGCAAGCACAGATGGAAGAAGTGTGCTTTGCATGATGTCCTGCCAGGTGGAGGAACCACAGCTGATGGGCTTTCACATGGTATTTTGCACCTGTTTCATTCCTCTCTTCCCACATGCTGCGGCTCCACCACTTTCCTCTGCCTCTGAGGAGCCCAGGGGCAAGCATGGTTGCTGTCGGACCATGTCACAGGCCACACATGGGGATGTGGCCATGGGACCTCTTTGCAGTGACCTACTGGTGGTCGTCACCTCCCCGTTGAGCCAACAGAGCAATCCTCAGCAAACCCATAATCCTGAGCGAGGAGTTGCTCAGCATCCACAAATTACCCTGTCTTTCCCTGCTGGACCCTGATTTTCTGGTATATGAAAGAGGGAATTCACTGCTCTAGCAGACGCTCATTGCACTCCTTATATATGCCTTAAGCCTATTGTCACCATCTTCATTTGTAGTTTTGTGAACTACTTTTACCTAATTTAATAGACTCTCACAATAGGAAAAAAGACCCTAAGGAAAGAGAAGAAAAATTGTTACTTTGCTAAGACCTTGCCTGGCAAGTTTCAGCTCAGAAACCCCAGAGAATGCAGAAGAGATTAATGAAAATGCTGAGAATCACCATAATAATTCCAACTACCCGCACCAGTGTCAGCAGGCTCAGCAGGGCCTGTCATTAGAAAGCCCCCTTTTAAAACGGGTGTCCCTCCTATTAGTTAAATTATCTAGACTGTGGCGAAGAATATTCCAAGGTGACAGAAATCGGAACAGTACAGACTGCTAAAATGAAAATCAGATAATTGCTCATAAATTACTTCTGGGGTTTTTCAAGATCTTTCAGTCTTGCTGACTGAAAGGCAAGTCATTTGGAATGCAATAATTAAAATAAAAGCTGCAACATACAGGAAATGTAGTTGGAAGGAAGATATTAAAAGATATATTGTACCTGCATAAATTATCATCTGGTTTTCAATAGCACCCTGAATTTGCTCTTATTCCCCTTAAAAAGCAAGTGAGGGTGAGAACCTTGGCATGGAGACCACCCCTGGCTCTGGTCCCCAGTCTCCTTCCTGGACTTCACACATATTCCAGCCAGGCGGAAAAAGAGGATGGATATTTTTGTCCCTCTTCACACTTTTTCCCCGGTCCTGTGTCTAGTTAATGCTCAGTGACACCCACCCTTGACACAGGGGACTAGAAGATCTTCAAGGGTGGCATGGCAGCCCTCAGGCCCCCTTGTGGCTTCAGCCCCTCCAGAGGAGGGAGACTGTCCTGCTCACACGGGTTGAAGAGACAAACCAAAATTTCCTCCCTTGGGATGGGACCTTGAGGCTTCACCAGAAAATATTTTCAACAGAAGGCCTTTTCTCCTAATTTGCCACATCTGAGGGTGAAATTAATGTCACCTGGTGTTCAGCAGAGCCACCTCCATATTAGGTTTTTTCAGTAGTTTTAGATGAAAGCTGCTTAGAGATGGAAGCGGTGCTCTGGTGAGCTGAGGGTCAAGACATAGTCACCTCTTCAGCTGTATTCTCTCTTCTTTTTCTGATCATCCCACACAGCTACCAACTGTTTGGAGGAGGATAGCAATGCAGCTCCAGAAAATGTCTGTTAAAAATCCCTTTGACACTCATTTACTGCTGACCACGTTTGGTCTAAAAACATTAAGAAATTATTTCACCCCTCTTGGCATTTATTGGACTACATGGAGATGTTTTTCAGACTTTTTTTTTTTTTTTTTTTTAAACCAGACTATATTTTGTTAGTTGCCCAGAGGATTTCATGCATGGGCTACTCTATAAATAAGACTTATTATTCCCCAGTGACGAATGTGGTTTCTTTCTGAGAAGTTGCATAATAGCTCAAGTGGGATAAACAGGAATTTTCTGATGGTGTTAAGTTTCACAATTAAACACGGGACAGTTCCCACTATAAGAGGGATAGCTAACCAGTTTTAAAACGACCTTTTTATTTTGTACTGAAGCCAGCAAGTCCTCTGCCCGTGAGTTACCTCTGGGCAGCGAGAAGGGGAGAGCATGACACACCAACTTGTGATTTCTGTGGTTCCCCAGAGAGACATTTGGTTCACCCAACCAAATTTATAGCTAGGAAGAGGCAAGGGACGCTGTAAAGTCTACCACTGGGCTGGCAGCATAGGCTGATCTCAGTAAGGCCAAGGAGTGGACCGGCAGCTGAAATACCCCGTGCTGTTCCAGGCGAGGCAGGAGGCAAGCCTGTGGGCCAGTGACTCTGCAGCATGAACAACGCTGTCTGCTTCTGGAAAGGAAAATGGAGGATTTCTGCCTTCAGGGCTGTTTCTCTGCACTTTTTGCCAAAATGAAATTAACCCCACGAACACAGAACAAACGTACATATATTACGGGGCTTCTTTCATGAATAAAGGATGCCAGGTCACCTAACCTCCATCCAAATGAGCAGCACAGGAAGGGAGAGAGGAGAAGTGAAGGTAATTTGAAGTTACGGTGGGGAGGAGACAGAGGTTCACTCACAGCTGAATCATCCAACAACCCAATCTGTCAGAAATCAGCAAAGCATCACACAAATTCGCACGGTTTTTGTCAACCTGTCCCCTGCTCTAGCCCTGCCGGAGTTTCCTCTAGCCACCTCTCAGAGATCTTGCATGGCAGAGGCACCGCAGCCTCCTGGCACAGCCCCTTCCAGCGCCCATCTCCCTGCAGTGGCGGACCTCAGTGCAAAGGAAGGGTCAGGGATGATTTTTCCATTCATGACATAATTTCCCCACAAATGATGCTTCTCCCCAGTCCCATCACCTAAAGCTCCTTTAACACCTGGTGGTTTCGTGCACATTCAAAATTTCCATTAGAGTGAGTCTTTACCATTCTTCCTGCTCTTTAGGCTTAGGAAATACTTTGCATAGGATTCAGGGCGTGCAAGTGAGAGCGTTCTTGCAGGCTGACCTTTCTATAATCTATAATTCTCAGTGGTTACAGTTTCACCTTTATCTGGAAACTTATAGGAAAAATTGTCTTTTGGAACAATGAGAAAAAGGCTGATAAAATAACTGCCCGTCAGCTTCTGGGATGTGCGAGAAGAGGAAGGATGCTTATCCCTTAGTGAATGCCTGAAATCAGCAGTCAAGAACAGATAGAGAGCTCATACTCCTATTTTATGGCTAGGTCTCAGCATTACGTTGAAGTGAAGTCAGCTATCCTGACTGGTACCCTGGGTCCTTCAGAGTTTGACCCCAAAAGGCACCATTGGGCTGATGCTCAGAGGCACCACTGAGGCACGTGTCTCCAGCACTTGCACCCACTCGTAGGCACATTCACGGGGACAGGGTTCCTGCCTAAATCTATTGAGACGGACCGTCATTGCCATTATGTATGAAATATGTGTGTGCAGCCCCGTGGATACCAAATTCGTCTGTACACAGGGGAACTTTGAAGTCTTTCAGTGTGGAAACTCTCTAGAGAGCAGAAGGATATCAGGCTGCAGAGTTGGTATTTTACGGCAGGTCTCAATTCCAGCATCGCCAGTCTCACGTGCTCCTCTTCAATTTCCCTGCTCCTTTACGACACTGTTTCTATATACTTACTACTGAAAAATATTCACATGAAAAATGTTCAAAAGGGAGAGAGGTTAGCAAACTGTCATCGGGACTAAAAATATTAAGCAAATCTTTTCCAGCCTCCATGAACTAATAGATTTCTAGTGACACTTACCTGAGACTTCTAGCAGGCTGCTGTACTCACAGGAGGGGGCTTTCTTGGCTTATTTTATGCATCACCTTAATGTAGAATAATTGTTTGCTTCTATAAGTGAAGAACACATGTTTTCTGATGGAGATTGCCTACCTCAAGGACAAACTAAGTGTAGATCTTCAACTTGGATAACATTAACTTTTTGTGCAATTTAGCTAGCAAATGTAAAATTGTGTTTATTCTTGAGGACTTTCTTCAAGATGGAGCAGATGCATCCTCAGACAAGACTGTGAAAATGCAATGACGTTGAATCTGAACTCAAAGCTGAGTACCTGAACATGTACTATCCCAGGTCTGAGCACTCCATTCTTAGGAATTTTTTTGAGAGCTGGACTTTTACATTCGTGTTTCTACTCAGACACGGCTTCGTTTTCCTCCACCAATAGCAGGAACTCTTCCTTTTCAGATGAGCATCCAGCCACCCGAATCTCTGTACCTAAGACAGACATACAGTTATATTGGGACTGTTTTGGCTGCCCTCCCGCAAGGTAATCCGATGTTTTCCATCCACGCTGCCTCTGCCCAACTCATCAGGACTCATCCCTGCACCCAGATGAACTGGGCCATATTTTTGGTGATGAAACAGTGAAGATAGAAGAGTGGGTGTCCCACTGTGCTGGCTGAAGGAGAAGGAATAGAGGGAAGAGGGAAGGAGCGAAGCTGCCAAACGCAGCTGCAGCACGTGACGTCGGGACAGACAGCAGAGAGGGGACGAGTACTCGTGAGATGGAGCAAATTATGCAGTTTATTTACTCCGCGGTGATGAAACAGAAAGGTCAGTTTCTATACACCCTGGCTTATAGGCTGGCATATATGATTCATATATATGTATTTTAAGTCTTCTATATCTCTCCAGCTCAGGCTGCCACTCGTTTCTACTCTTCTAACAAGCAGGCTTTTGAACAGCGTTCACGCTCACTTTTTAAGTTTTGAAAGAAGCGTCTCTTGCTGTAGAGGCTGCTGCTAATGAGAGATGAGGCAAAGCGAGGAGACGGCACTGCTCTAGGTAGTCTCTGTGTTGTGCCATCCTGCGCTGTGTGAGCAGATGATAGCGACGCTCTCCACCGCACTGGCTGCACTGCGTGGGTCAGAGTCTGTGTTAGCACACAAGTAACCATTAACCTGGCCTTTGCCGCTGGCTTCCAAAAACATTTCTGAGCATTCACCTCTCATTCTGTAAATAACAGTTGCACTCAAGGAAATGTCAGTGAGCAACAAGATAGGGCTCACTAGAATACGAGTCACAGAAAAGCAAGGTCATGGCAACAGACTTCACTCCAATTTGGGCAAAAAAGACTCTCTCACTGGCTTGATCTGTGTGAAGTGAGCTGCTCGGGGACCAGCAGAGCAATGGTGCAGCTGCACTTTGTCACACGGCCACAGGAATGGGCTGCAGCCACAAAGTGCTTCTGCTCTTCCCACCACTGGGCACACATGTGACATTTGAGTGGCATGACCTACAAGTTTGCCTGGTCTGCACCGGGAAGACATATTGAAATGGGTGCTCAGCATCTCTTCACCCTTGGTCCTTTGGGATTTTACTCACAGAGAAGAGGAGTAGCTCCTCTCTCCAGCCACATCCACTTCAGACTCAACACTAGACGTATTTGAAATATTGAGGTCTGAAAAGAAGGTATTCTAGTATGTACATGAAAGGGTATCTCCCCCTGTTTTGTGATTCACAAAATACAGGTTTGAGAACTATGTGTGCACAGTATTATTATTAATGGATGCAACAGAGCCGTCTGGCCAGGCTTGTTGGATGGTGCCATTAGAAGTTTTGCCTGCTCCTGTGGCCCCATCTGCTCCCCTCCGCCCTCTTCAAAGACAAAAACCATTTCTTTTTAACACGGCTGCCAAAGCTCAGGGCTTATGAAAACAGAAGGGCTGACCGTGCTGATTCGCCTCTTCTGACTTGCACCAGCCCGGACCTTTAAGCTGTGGACCCTGACAATATTCCTCAAGCCTGTTGTTTGACCCCTTCACCAGTTCTCCTCAGTAGCTCCTGCTGCAACAGAGATGGGTTCTGCTAGCCCCTAACTCCCAACCCAGTCTGCATCTCTGCTGTGGCCCCCACACCCACCAGCAGCTCCCCTGAGGGTCTGTCTCCAGAAGCAAACTGGGCATGCAGTTTTGTGCTTCTGACAGAGAGGAACATGGTGAAGGTGCTGGCAGGGCTTTGCTCATGGCCTTAACCCAAAATCTTGGTTCCTTCACTCTGAGGTGAAAACTCTGCTGGGTCCCTTTGAGGAAAAACCTGGCCCATGCTGATCCTTGCAGAATCCCAACACAAGGGACAGGAAAAAAAGGGAGATCACCCCTTTCTGTAAGCAATGACGAGCAGTCTAAGTAGAGAGCCTAGCACATGCTTGTGTGGAGTCACCCAAACCTTCTCACTGAGCATCACATGAAAGCAGATGTGGATTTGGGTCACAAGCACTGGGGACCTCATGGTCACCTCCTGAGAAATGGGGTTTTCCCCTTGGGAAAGTAGGCAGAAGTGGCAGCTACCCGCTGTCAGGGTACCACCTAGGAATGCCTCCAGCCCTGCCTGAGTTCCACTGACACTTTATAATCCCTGACCAGTAAGAACTAGCACAGGCATAGAGAGTCCCAGTACCTGCCCTCCTCCTCTTTGCAAAAAGACCTTTATTCTTATAAACCTCCTGACACCAGGAACATCAGTTCAGTATCAGAAGAAGATAAAACCAGTGATACAACAGCATCTTACTGGGAAATTCCCACACCTTTGGAGGATGTCAGTAACAGAGGGAAAACTCTACCCCGACCTGGTCTGGCTTTGATTTGCTGTGTCCCTCAAAATGAAAAGTGGCATCCAGGCAGTCTCAGAGGGACCTGTAAAACAGAGGAAGGAAAGACAACTCTTGCTCAATTAATTTTTTCTAAAAACCAACAAGCGTTCTCCACCTGCTGTCTCTTTCTCAGCACAAGGCTCCAGGGGCTGGGCAACACACTACTTGGTGAAACGGTTATACTAAACATTGAGCAAAAGTCCTTCTCATTTACAGCTCTCCTACCTTCAGCAGTGTTACAGCAGGGATCAGTTTCACCTGCAATACAAAGCTGTGCAATTTATACACCCTCCTCTGTCTTAAAATTCCCAAGCTGCACCGTACAAGCAAGGAAGCAATAAAAGACACGGTGCACAGACAAGACTTACAGTTTGCACTCAGTTCTGATGCTGTAAAAAATGCCTAGCTGAAACAGAGATCTAAGTTTCACATCATTTATTTAACTTTCAAACATCATATCCTAGGTTTTGCAGTGATGGGCACTACAGAAAACACGATGAGAAGTAGATGGGTAATTATGGTGGTGGTTTTGACTTTTACCATCATCTAAAACTGTAGTAAAGTCAGAAGACACACATTTATGCTTCTTGAGATACGTGTTTAAATCTAGTTTGTGTCATAAGTGATCTGAATGTAATGGTCACAGCTTGACTCCTAACCAGGCTTAGATAAGTGACTTCGATTTAGAATTAGATGGGTTTTTCTGTATCAGAGCATGCGTACCACATGGTCTGGTACAAATCAACACGACTGGCAGCAGGTTTTGGGACTAGGAGGAAGCAAGAGACTTAATTTCTGAAAGAAAGTTATAGATAGCAATGTGTGTGGGATGCTTCCTCGGCAGCTGCCCATAACCTGCCTGTTCCTCACGCTGCAGCCCCTTGCACCGTGAATGCTGCAGTTTGTGAGAGGCACTGTTTGGTTTGGGAGGAAAGGAAAGGGCAGACAGAAGATGCTGGTGAAAAAAAACTTTAGAACAAAACAGACAGGAAAGATGCTTTGAATGGCATGCACCAGGGAACTCTGAAACGCATGATTCTGTATAGAAGTGGCCATCATACAGTCCGTAACCCCTGACTGTTACAGAAACCCCACGTAGGCCGGTACTGCTGACGCTGCAGCATCCTTTGGTGCCCAGGTACACGACAAGAGCGTGAGTCATTGCACGGTGACAGCACG
The DNA here is from genome assembly GCA_013397275.1 of Burhinus bistriatus. NCBI lineage: Eukaryota > Metazoa > Chordata > Aves > Charadriiformes > Burhinidae > Burhinus > Burhinus bistriatus. Next base: position 1,759,494 of record VYXH01000326.1, read on the forward strand.
GGCAGACCAGACCCGGTCCAGAAATGGGGCCAAGGGGGTCAACAGCAAGCATCCCCCGCAGACCACCGTGACGGTCCACGCTTCCTCGCAGGGCAGGTGATGGCGAGCCTCATCCCCCCCAGCATGGGTGGCCCCGGCCCCACGGGAGTGTGACCCAGGGCACGGGGACCCACGTGGGATGGTGGCTGATCCCCGCCAGCCTGTGTGGTCCCACGGGGATGGTGGCAATGCCCACGCGGGGTTGCCCTAGGGTGTTGATATGACTGGCCCCACTGAAAGCACGGGAAGGCGACGTGCGGTGGGAGGGCTTCCCACCCGGGGGGTGCTGCGTGGGGGCATCCCTGGGTGGCAGTGTCCCCGCGTGGGGCTGCCAGCCCCCCGTGTCCCCGCGGCGTGCGAGCCACGAGAGGGCACTGAAACATAACCGAAGCGCTGAAACGCGCCCAGCCTCCTGCGCCAAAGGGGGGTCTCCCGCCCGATGCCACTGCCTTCCCCGTAATTATATCTTTAGATAAAATTCCAGAACAAAGGACCGATACAAGGATATATTCATTGCTGTGTGTTTCAACTGTCCATTATGAGGTCTGAAACAAAACCAGGGTTCATAAATCCCCTACAATGAAATGCTTCATGCGTCGGGAGCTCGTACGATGAAATATGACTTTCTGTTGTAGTTGTTTGTCAGGCTAAAACAATAATTGTATTGAAATTCATTTTTAATTAAACTGTTTGCTGTGCTCTGGGAATCTGCATTGGCATTTATGTAGTGTCCATCATCGCTGTATCGGTGTGCTTTATCTGCACAATCAGTTAAGCTTAGTATATTTTAATTGAAATTCTTTCAGTCTTTCAGCTGTTACTTCCCCCTTCAGATTATCATTCATATTATAGCTGCATTTCATGCTTATCCTCTCCTGAGTGATTACAAGAATTATTCTGCCATTATTTTTAATTCTTCCCTACTTCCCCCTCACTTTCACAATCCCTTTTTACCATAAACTCCTACTGTTATGAGGGAATTTGGTGCAAATCAGTTCACACATTTTTTTTTAAACTATAAACCAGATGTAAGAAACGCCAACGTTAAAAACATGCAGTACTGAAAGACTATTATTCTTCAGAACTGAAAATATGCCACTAAGATAATATGAAATATTTTAAAATGCAACTGGAATATGTAAGATGTAAGTACTGAAATAATTTTAATAAAATATACCCTTAAAATTTCCAAAAGACAACCTAATAAAAAAAAAAATGAATGAAAAGAGATCCTGTTACTGTATTTTTTACACAACATATTTTCTTTTACTTCATGTAAGTTCAGTTTCTTTTAAAATTTTTGTCAAGTGTTCTTAGCTCATCTTACTATAAAAGAAGGAAAAAGAAACCAAGAGATTCATAATATTTTGCATGAAATAAAAAGGTTAAAATAGAAATATTTGAAGACAAGAGATTTTGGTTCGCATTTGTCCAATAATTCCAATATATTAACTTAGCTAAAAAATAAGTTCTGCAGGTAGTTATATCGATTAATACTCAGTACATTTTTACTGAAACCCCTGGAAACACATTTCATTGTCTCGCATCTCACCGGTATGGCACTATTTACAGTTTAAGTGTAACAGTCTTACTGCTGAAAGCCCCGATACCGAGCAGCCTGCATTCCTAACCTCTGTTAGGAACAAAAGAGGCAGGATGTGGAGGGAAGCGCAGAGGAAGGAATAGCATCGGAGTTTGCTTTTACTTCAGTGGGAAGCATCACATAAGAAAGACCAATTTGTGTGAATAAGGTTTCTCAGGACCACAGTCCACATCCGACGCTGGCAGGGGAGAGGGCTTAACCTAGTAGGTTATTTCCACATCTAACTACCACGAGCCTAAGTAACATCCACCATGTTCAGCCTGAACGAGGCGTTCATTTCAACTTCTGAGAGCTTAATTCTTCCCGATCACAAGAGCATCGTTCTGGCACTCTGTGTGGACCTGCAGCTTCTGTTAGCATCTGCGAGGGCCCCGGGAGTGAATCCGGAGCGAACAACCCATGGACACCTGCTCGGTGGGATTACAGGCAATTTTGCCATTTGTTCATCAGACCTTTAGACCTCAGGAGTTTTTATACATCTAAGTCCAGATCATTTGTATGAATGTGTGTGTGCCCGTATGGTTGGGGGAAAAAGCCCTTCTCCAAGAATCTGTATTGTCTGGTGACGGTTTTCCAAGGAAAAAATAGTTTTTGTTCTGGCTTGTGCTGTATTTCAGAAAGCTCATACCAAGGTAAAAACGCAGCCTCTTTGTGGCTTCAGTGTAAGCTGTGGAAAAATGCTTCTTGTGCTTCCAAACAGTTGATTTGCGTCCATAATGTATCTCAAAATATAGAAGAAATGTATAAACACATAAGGACAATACTGGCACATATCAGAGCAGTATATATTATAAATGATTCTATTATATATGTATATACATATGCATGCATGGAAATTCTGCCTAATGCAGAGGGGGAACAAAACACGGAAAATGCACCCCCATTTAACCTGGTAAATTCCTGGTTACATTGATTAAGGAGAGTAGAGATTTGTCTGGCTCCTGGGCAGATGACCAGTACACTCAGTATTTTCCAGCTTTAAATCTCCCATGGCCCATAAAAACCTTTGGAAGTATTTTTAATTGCTAACCGTGGTATCTTGTGATGCAGGTAGAGCTGCTCTCTTGAATGATTTCCTCCCACTGAACTACCCAGCGAAGCAAACCTGACATCAGCACACCCATCTACACACGCTTCTCTTTTGCACCACTGGGAAACCCACCGAGCGATATTCTGCCCGCTGGGAGCAAACGCCAGCCCAGCAGTGCTCGAGACGCACTCTCCTTCAGGGGACGGGGAGGGGGGAAATAGCTTTTCAAATTCTCTGGGAAGATTCGACTTCCTCCCCCACCTTCTTTTTTCCCCCTCTTTTAAATGTCAGACTCCTACACAGTTTCTTTGAAAGTTAGCACAGTTAGTTAGATCAGTCTGGAAGCTAAACAAACCGCAGCACATTTCACCTTTTGCAGAACTTTCCAAGAGACGGCATGCATTTCAGAGCGGTGACTATTCAGCCTTTAGCTCTCTGGGGCTGGGGTGTAGGCCTAAAATTCAAAACATTTTTTTGTACATCTGTGTTGAATCAGGGCTTATTTCTGATTACAGTGGCTGAATTTTTAATATTAAATTCTTTTTAAAATTGATCACTGTTGTATTTAGGGACATCAGCTGGAAATGGGTAGTTCTGCTGTAGCATTGCTCACTCTGCTTAGGATCCAAGTTAACCGGGCTGGAAGGTTTCTGATTTTTCCTTCAGCTGTGTTTTGCCTGAGGTACAGCCTGTGACAACAGAGCCTAGACTCTTTCACCTACTCGTGTCATTTTCTTTCACTCCTTGTGCAGGGAGATGCTGAGGCTGCTGCTCTTCCCCTTGTCCTGATGCTTGATGGGAAGTTCATCTCCTCCACCTCTCCCTGCTGGGGGGATGCTGGGTGCTGGAGCATCCTAGGTGGATGGTACACGGGTCACAGTTGAGATAGGGCTTCCCAGGCAATAAAGTGTTATGGGAGATACTGGTCTGGTTTTGAACCCTGAGCTTTGAAGGGGAGTTGCTTCTGCTCCAGCTTGCTGCGAGATCGGAGCCAGCGCAGCAATCTCACCAATCTGGGAAGACTGAGGGATGCAGTGCAGTTGCCCCCACCACTCGTTGTGGGGGAGTCTGTAAACAGTCAAACCCAACCAAACACAGCACATAAAGAAGGGGGGACACAGGAGAGACACAGGTTTGAGTCCTAAGTGTACCAAGTAGCAAGAGGAGCTTGTGTTTCCCTGTCCTCCATTCCCAAGAGCTGAACTAGCACAGCCAGCAATCTGCCAAAATCATCTCTTGTGTGCACTGGTTTTGCATGCTTGTCGTCACCCCGGCAGCATCAGCCGGGAGGGTCCCTGCCGCTTTTGGGTGTGCACAAGTGGACATTGCTGTGATAAAGAAAGGTACCTAACGAGCAGCGGTGGATCTGCAGGGCCGAGGTAGCGATGCGTGGCTGAGGCAGACGATGCTGCCAGCTCGCACACCGTACACACAGGCTGCGGGTGCTCTGAGCACCGCTTGCTAACTGCTAGATGCGGGTTAATGTGTTTGTGCCGTATCCAGGAACCAGCAGGACGCTCTCCGGGCCGCAGGCAGGGCAGCAGGATCACTCGGTCCACACTGAGAAAAGAGAGTGTGGCCACTGGAGTGCACAGGGCAGAAAAAGGTCCTGCCTCTGCAACTGAGTGAAAGCACTGCATTTAGGAGTAATTGAAGAGGGGTTGGCAGTAGTTTGGATTCGCCGGGACCTGTCACTGAACAACTGCGGGTCCCGTTCCCCTGGACCAGGGCTGCCACAGCAGCTGCCCGCCAAAGCCAGGATGGGGTGACAGGAACGGCTCTGCCCTTCTGTCCCACCTTCATGGCCAGGGTCAGTTTGTGGTTAGAGTTTATGGCACAAATCTAGATGCGCTGAAAGGTAAGAGGTTGCTGTGCCAACATTAATTGCGCTCACATCACGTTTCAACAGCTGAGTTTATGGTTAGGGAGGTGATGGGCATAGCTGGAGGTTGGCAGTAGGCTGGCAGAACCCCTGGGATGCCTGGCATGGTGGGATGGTGGGAGGTGAGTGACAGGGACGTAAATCATGTCTGCACAACACTGGCGATCACAATATACTGCAAGTCATCTCTAGCAGCACTGCTTGCCTGGAGACGGCTGCTGAGTCCACCTCCCCAGTATTTTCAAGCTGTTCCATGTCTGGTGTTTGTATGTACTGAGATAATGAAGAATTACAATATTTATTTATTTTTTTTAAAGGAACGCATCATAAGCCTTAACAACCTAGAAAATACTGTGATTTATCTATCTGCAGTCACTGGATTTGCCCACCCCATGTCAAACTTTGTTATTATCCGTCATCATCCATCATGCAAGAGGAATGGCCAAGGACACCCTCTTCTTAGCCCCCAGCCTAATTCTGTGGCAGCCTAACATTTCGTCTTAACTCTTTACTGTCCAGACAGAATCCCCTCAGTTTTGAATTAAAGAGATGACAAAGGCACCAAAAAGAAGGGTCTTTCTGTAACAACTGTGACTTCAGAATAAGTGGTCTCTTCTTCTCGATATTAGCAACACAGAAACACTCTCGCTACCAAGCTCAACCCTGTGTACAGTCTGTGTATAACCTTTTAAACAGCTTTTGCTGTAAAACACAAGTCTGTGTTTGCTGTAACAGAAGCGTTTCATTCCTCACAGCAGAATAAAAGAGTTTGCTGAAAGAGAAAGGGCATTGCAAGTCCCTGCTTTGTGCTCTGAATTCTTTTCCAGCATCTTCCTTTTAATACAGCGCAAAAGGGGGGAGAGAAGAAAAAAAAACACATTAAAAAAAAAAAGTGTTTTAGAGTGTTTTCCCAAGAAATATCACACACTGAATTGAAACACCTTATCTACAAGGAGGTCCTGGTGGCAAGTGCAGAAGCAACACAGGAAAAAAATCAATACAGCCTGCAGAGATTAAAAACATACTGGAAAAACATAAGAAAAATGCAACAATTAATGCCAGTTGTACATATAATACGTGAAAACAAAGCAGAGAGGCATTAGTGTCTACACATAGATCTATTGGATAGGTAATGCTTTTATCTCAACTTGAAAATGGAAGCTTTATTAGACTGCTTCCCATCAGGAGGCATCATACCAAGAACAGTGTAAAGCTCTAACTAGCTAAAAGCCTCTTCCCCCCACACCTTCCATCCCAATCACTTTGCATACGGATGAAATTCAAATGACTCAACCTCAGACTGAGGTGGTGTCAAATGGGTTCAGGTTTACCAGCTTGGATGAAACCACACACTCCCCCTCCGGTGGAAGACATGAACCAGCCAAGCAAGATAGGTGGGAGCATTTGGTCTGTGATTTTAAAAAAACCCCCATGAAGTTACAGCTAGAGATTGTCTTATTGTCACATTGTGTTATGCTGTGTTATCTATTATTATACGCCTGACCTGAAAAAAAAGTCTTATGCAGGTTTTAGCTGTGGAGGGTTTCACAATAAAGAAAAATGCTCACACACAAAAATTAAGCAAATATTTAAGGTGTGGCTCAGTGAAATGATTCCCCAAAATTCCCTCCAGCAGATTCACATCTGTACAATAATTAGGCCAAATTTTACCAATTTACCCACTATCTTGAGTGTAAAGCTTAGGAAAAGGCATCATATCTAACAGCTCTTTCTTACTCCACCAGCTAATGTCAAAGTACATTATGAAGCCTAAGTAGAATATTTGCATCCTTGGTTTTCTGGATCAGGAATAATAAAGAGGAATACCTCCCTTCTCATAGACACAGACCATAAACACAAGACTCACAGCAGGGCTATAGATAAGGATAAGCATCGAATAGCTTGGCAATAACTGGAAGAATAACACTTTAACCTTCCTTCTGCTACCATCCCATCAAAATAAATCAAGGTTAAAACCTTTCCTTTTAAACCCCAGAAACATGGCTTATGGTTTACTCATCCCCTTCCTGACACCGGTGAGTAGAGAGGCAGGTATAGAGTCACGCACGTGCCAGTGGCTTGGACGCTCGGTACTACTTCAAGGCAGTAAAAAGCTAAGCTGACTAAACCACCTGAGAGTCCTCCCAGGGCAGGGACTTGAAGGACTAAGACAGCATAAAACATCCAGACCTCTAACTCACATTTGGTACGATTTATATCCAAATACATCCACCATACTCTCAGCATTGCACAGAGGTCAGCAACATAGCAGCATCCTTACTGGAAGTCTGTGCTAGACAGACACGACCAGGGACAATACACACAGAGCTATTGTTACACGCCGCTGCGAAGGGAGGGATTTCATGGAGTTAGGAGCTGTGTTTCGCATGGATTTCACGAACAGCTCTCGGAGCTAAGCTCCTATTTTGTCCTTGCTTTTTGTGGCAGGGGCACCTCATGCTTTGGCCAGGCTCCCGTTTTAGCATCGTATAAATCCAAACGGATAAAGAACATACTTGGGCACTGGTGTTCCCACTATGGACAGGCTGCTTGCCAGCATGGATAAACAAAAGTACTTTTCATTTATTACTTACTAGATTTCATTCAAACTCCCAGAGCGCTGATTCTTTTACTTTGGACCACATCCCGTGCTTCCACTGAAGCCAGTTGTAAGATTCTCCTGACCACGTTGAGAGCAGATTCATTTGAAAAGCATTTTAAAACCTCAGCTCTGCCCTTACAAGAAGGTGTAAAGTGACTTCAACGGGTAATTCCTGAGGATGACTTTGCACAAGCCAAATTTGCAAGATTTTAATGAGCCTTGAATAAGACTACTAGCTTTTTTTCAGTAATGCTGTCTGCTCTCAGCAATAAGTAATAAACATTCACAACACCCCATGAGGCAAGAAGTCATAGCTGGGCCTACTTTGAGATGCATAAGCTGCAGAAAAGCTATTAAGGCTTCATAGTGAGCCAATGCTGGAGCCAGCACTTGGAGTGCAGGCAGTCCTGCCTCTTAACGCACGTATGAACCTGTTAGTGCTAAGGTTCAACTTTGTCCTGTCAGACATCTTGAGTGTTTACTAAATCCAGATGGCCTGAGGAAATAAATGAGATTAAAAAGAGTCTGTTTCATTCTCACACTTCCCAAAGCCCTCTGCAAAGTATTGAGTTGCTATAGATAACCCATGTACGTGCAGGCAACGGTGCAACCATTATGAACATGCTCAGGACTTCATTTAACTTGTTCTCAGCAAAGCTTAAAAGCCTTTAACACTTCCACGCCCGTAAAGAAAAGGAACATGCCATTCTGCCTTCTCTGTTCCTTTTCACAAATGCTGCCTAACCTCTGGTTTTCACCCGTACAGCACCTGGGTAACATTTTCACTGACATCTCCAAGAGTCCTTGGTGGCATTTCCCAAAATGTGGGGGACACAGGAAGGACACAAAGGGGACATGGGGTCTGCAGTGATGGAAAGGTGGCAAGTGGAAGCAGTTGAGCTCAGAGACTCCCCACTCACACTCTAGGGACATCAGTGTACAGACGGGCTGGAACTTACCAGTCCTGCCCAGAGGCAGAAAAACTTTTTGCTTAGTCTCGCACAAAAGAAAAAGCCAGAGAGGGCAAAATCTTCCACATATGAGTAGTGGCTGTTAAGAAAGAGGGATGAGTAACAACCCCAGGGAGGTAAAGACATTTTGAGTTTGGGCCATCAGCCCCCTGCAGCAGCAGGAAGCTGTGGGATGCCCTTGATGGAGCTGTTAGGGAAGAGCTCAGAAAGAGGTCCATCAGGAAAGGCCCAGGAATGCTTGATCCCGCCTCAGTGTGGGAGAAGGACTAAATGGCCTCCTGAGGCTGTCCCTCAGAGTGTGGATGAAATTAGCCCTGCTGCCCTGTATCTGGGGTGCAGAAGGAGCAATGGGGAACTTTGTGGCCACACAGTCTCTAAACCAGCACCTGGCCATGCTCCACATTGGCTTCTAGGAGCACGGCATTCAGACCTGTGTCCTTCGACAGAGAGCAGTGCCACACAGGACCGACCACTGCTGTGCTCACGGGCACAGCCATATGGTGATGCATAAACAGCAGGAAGGCACCCAGGGTGCTGGAAGAGTGAGGAAGATGATGCAGTCAACTCATTCATCTCCTGCATGGTGTTTGTGGGCACGGGCCAGACAAGGAACTCATCTTTGTAGCAAAGATGGGTGAGACCTTGATTTTGCACTTTGAATAGCTACGCTTCACTTGTAAGCCCTTCTCAGATCTCCTTCCCTATGACTCCCTTCTTCATTTTAATCTGATGAAACATTTCTCTTTTTGTAAGAAAAAGGCATCAGGTTGAGAGCTTCATATAGAATGAGAGGAGGGAAACGTGCTCAGGGTAAGGGGTTGCGGCTCGGGGAAGCCCAGATCACTGCTACTAGAGACTTGGACAGGTCTCCTGCTTGCTCCCCACTTCAGCTCAGTGCTTGCAAGTCAGAGATAACAGACTTCTTTTCTTCCAGCCATTTGTCTGGGAAGATTTGGGGTTACTGCACATCCAGCAAGAGGTGGCCCAGGCCTCAGCGGTGATGCCAGCGCTTTACCATTGTACAAACAATAGCACCTCTGAGAAGCAAGCCTTTGCTTTTTATATTTACTTCGTTTCTTGTTCAAGCTTTGTTAGGGAACCAAGGCACTTAGGCTGGTTACTAAAATAAAGAAGAGCTATAAAAAGAGATCAGCTCTTGCAAAGAAATCCAAGCTGCAGAAACATGAACAAAGATCCATTGAAAGGCAGGGTTAAATAAATACAAATTAATTTTGCATAGTTCCAAAGTCCTTTGGTCAATACATGCCTGTTCTCATTATTATTCAATAACATTTAGCTAATATATTTGGATTTGCAAGGCCAACATTTTCAAACATTTTTCTAAATTAGCACAAATCTTCTGCTTCTTCTTTTCTTCATCTACTGTCAGCGGAGCAAATAATCAGAGAACAAATAGATACGTACTCCGTTTATAAATTCTTCTTGCCAAAGACTCGACCTCTAGAGATTTGACTTCACATTTGCTTTCCTGCAGAATTTAACAAAATTAGTCAAGTGCGATTTGTTGCGTGTTTGTTTCTTTTCAAATGACGGCAAAGCTCAGAAATGTCTAGCTCCGGTGATTAAAGGAAGAAGGGAGGTTTTCTTAATAATGTTTAAGTGGAAGGACATTAGAATGCCAGAAATACTTATTAACATCTTCCACCTGTAGGTAAAAGCTTATAAAATTTCATTTTCTTTCAAGATTGAGGTCATATCCCACTTACTGCCCCAAAGTCAAAAAACAAGGGGACAAATCCTAGCCTTAGACACACCTGCATCTTCCTGGCTGGGCTGTGGGTAGTACAGGTCAAATATTAAATTTCATAACAGAATAATGAGCAAAGTACCCGCATGATGTGGCCCTTCCCCTGAGGCACAGACAAACTGAGATGATTATGTACCATCAAAAGTGCATCCTTTCCCCTCTTTCTCATTAAAGCCAGAGGAACGGACCCCGACCGAACCATTTGGTGCAAGAAGGAGGCATCGGCTTTTCAATAGGATACTTGTCAAGGTTGACAGCAACTGGAGAGCTACTTGTCATAATGCTGTGTACTGCAGTTGCCACGGCCCTACTGTGTGTCTCTGGTCACTGCAAGCACGCTCACTTGTCCTTTGCAGGCCTTTAAAGCATGTGGCAATGGGGGCTCAAACACTGCAGAAAGGGAGGAGAAGCAGAGGACGTGGCCAGCTTCTTGAACACGATTGTACCTTCATTTTTATGAATCAGCCTTTCTGGTCTCGAATGATAATAAATGGAGGGTTTGGAGATCAAAGGTAATTTGATTTCTGAAAGAAAACTAACTGTGATAACACGCTACCTGGGTACGTTTCAAGTCAGCAACATCAGGGGAATTATTCAGTTACTGCACTGATGCTTCCCCTGTAAAAATAAAAGAAGTCAGAAACTGGCAGTCCTGCTCTGTTGACTTAGGAGGGGCTGTCCAAGCCATCCCTCACTGGCCAAAGTCAGCAGAGCAATGGGGAGAATGTTTGGGAAGAGTCCCAGCTGTCAGCACCCGGCAAGAAATGATACACACTCAAGTGATAAAGAATTATTTGGTTTAATGGAATAGAAAAGATTATGTCAAGACAATTCATATCTGTTACAGATCTGGACTTCTGCACTCTTTGTTCATGGTCCTAGCAAGAACTGTGGATAGTAAGAAGTATTACTCCCCAAACTGACGAGATTGACATTTGCAGCCATGCCAGCTCTAACATGCCACATCTAAATCAAACAGGATTCAGCCAGTATTTTGGTATTTTCCAAGACAGAAGGTTACCCTGGAAGCAGAGTTAGCATCTCTTTTTGGCAGTGTCTGACCTGGTACTAAAAGGAGCTTCAGCATGACATGACAACACCCCAGATGAGTGAACCCTTTAAATTTCACTCGAACCAGAGCCACTACGGTGGACAACACCACCGTTCACTGCCAGATTAGAGCCCAGTGGGATGACATACCATTTTTCTCCATGAACCTGGAAAGTGCTTCATTCATACCATGATTAACATTTGTGTTGCGTGAAACCAGTATCTGAAAACAGTGTCCAAGCCAGTAGCTGCAGTCAGTTGTTCTCTGCCTAATTGGAGCAGAACAGCTAATAAAGTCTCCTCTGAAAGCACCTCCCAGTACCAATGACTCAGGACCAGATGCCTGACTATCCATCTTTCTCTTTTCAACTCCATTTGTTCCATCTTCCCACCTACTCACCTCTTCTTACCTTCTTATGCCTTGCCTTTCCTCCTACCCCTTGCTTTTGTGTTACTCTTCCATCGCCACCCTTCAACATTCAGCTTATTCCCTGCTAATTCCACTCAGGGAAAAATAAAAGTTCATGAACAACATGCTTACAGGCTGCTTCAAATATGGCTTGTCTCAAGTGGTCCATTCACCCCTGGGCCATTAAGTAACACCTTTGTAAACACAAGTTCACTCTCTGAAAGGTATCTGAGGCAAGAATACAGATACTGCCCACTTCGTGCATGTCCACATCCATGGGCAGCAAGCTCAGTGGGGAAGGCTGCCCTGTGGGTAAGCTCACCAAGACGGGACCAACACTGCAATCTGCTGTGCTTTTTGCACTTTTTTCCTTCCTCTGTCCAACTAAAGGGAAGTCCTTGGACTGCACAGCTTTCCAACAATGGTATGTATAGGTGACCATTCCTTTGTTTGACATCAACCCTTCTTTCTTTATAGAGTTCCTTATTTCACAAAATTTTATAAAGAAACAACCCCTCCCCTTCTCAAAACACGTGGGGAAAAGAGATTTCTTTTTGTCTTCACTAGACAGCGCTGAGCTGCTGAAGCGGCAAACAGTCAGGGTCAGCATCACCCAGTTGGTAACAAGTGAATTGGCAAAAAAAATATGTCTTTTTACTCTCTACGAAGACAAGCATCTTGTTTGAACAGACTTGTGCATTTAAGAGACAAATTATGGGAGCACCTGCTCTTGTGCTATTTGGAGAAGTGTAAACCTGGATAATTATGTATTGTAACCAGTTCACTAAAGCCACCAATAGGTCAAAGACTTTCTTTTGAAAGGCAGAGCAAAAGACTCGCTTGCACAGTGAAATGACTCTTCCTGACAGTAATCCAGACATCAAGACATGTTAGTGGTTACATTTCAGACTGTCAGCCCAGCCCTCCCAAAAGACACAAGTGCTTGGTGCAATGCAGCTGGACTCCCAGGTACAGCAACTTGTGTCACTCCCATGACCAGCAGTGTCCCTGCATGCTGGGCCACCTGGAAACGCTGCTGGAGGGAGGAGAACAAGTATGGGAGCTCAATGATGGCTTCACTGATCCTCTTTGATACTGGGAAAACTTATTAAAAATGAGAAAAAAAGCAACAGGAACCTTATAATCATGCAACGAGCAAAGCCCTCAGTGCAGACAGAGCTTTTTCAAACATAGGTGTCCCCATGACAATGTTTATGGGTCCTCCTTAGCCTCTCCTGATGAAGCTCTGGAATTCAGCAGCTGCTGTGGCCTGAAATAAGGTCGCAGGTTAGCTGAGACCTTTTGCTGAGTTAAGACCGAAATAGCCGGGTCTCCAAGGAAATCCAACACCTTCCTTCTGTGCACTCTGGGAGCAAATGGCATCCCTGCAAAGCATGTCCCTTCTGGCTTTCCCAGGTCTTCTGATGTTCCTGAAGGCAGTAGCAAACTGTCGTGCACTTCAATGGATGGAAATACCAATAACTCTTGGCAAATAAAGCACCATAACATGGATAAAATGTTCAAAAACGTTTCAATAACCTTCTGCAGCTGGAAGCCTAATTCACATTAGTGGTTTCAAGAACTTCACCCCATGTTTCAGGTAAATTCAGAAGGTATTGGATCTAGTCACAACCAAAACAAAACTTTGAAACTGGGCCTATTTCCACTGGCCTCCGCAGGCCTTGGATCAGACTGACATTTATGTTTGAAATAACATATTTAAGAGCCTGTACCAAGTGAGTCTGTTCTGAGTATTACCCCAGTCATGTGTTTATATGGAATTATTGGGCTCCTGTTACTTCACTGAGCACCCATTTATGACCAAAATAGCCATTTTTTATGATTCAAGTTGTCCAGCTCCTCATGGTAGACAGAAGTACCTCTTAACCTAAGGGACAGCGGCAGATGCCTCAGAAAAGACTGAACTATTTTAAAGGATGAAAATCACTTGTCCTCATTCTTTTAAAAACAAGCTTTTTAGTTTTGGGTGGGTTTTTTGTTTGTGGGTTTGGTTTTTTTTTTTTTAATGGCATGATTGGCCTTCTTCATTCTTATGAAAAAAAACCTTAGAAACAAAATCAAGATGAAATAACCTGCTGTAAGCTTCACCACGTGTGAAAATCCCCAGATGCTCAGTCAGCTGCTCACAAGGAGTTAAGCCTGCTCGGGAGAAATTGCTAAGCACCTTCCAAAATAAATAATAATTAAAAAAACCCACAAAACAAAACAAAACCAAACCAAATAAAAAGTTTGTCTGTCTTAATCTTCTGTGTTATCACTGTGTTTGCCCAGAAAGCTTCTGTAATTTTAATAATGTGAAAAATAATTTCTTTGTCCTTATGGACAAAAAGCCTTTTTCAGCTCATTGTACACTGGAAAAATCTCAACTATAAGGTGCTTTGTAATTTAGTTCTGATATACACCTTGGCTCACAGGTGTAATTAAAAACCCATTACAATCATCCAACGAGCAAATCAGAGCAGTCCCGAGAGGAGCTGAGCTGTGAGAGCCTCTATTTATAAAATCATATTTAATGTAGTCTTATCTCTACACTGAAAAAACCATCTGTTTAACATACTGTAAACAAAAATATTAAGGTTTCCTGGCCTTTTTGTCAGAATGGCTTATGACATGATCTGCAACATATGCAATTAAGGTGTAGCAGAAGAATTGCCTAATTTCTATGGAAACAACTACAAAAACATTGTACATTTGCTCCTGGTTGATACTTTCAGCTCAGGAGTGAGGAAACAAGGACTGATATGGGGAGGGGGAACTGGGGGGACTTAAGGGGGGCTTGGTCAACAATTTGCAGCCTTTTATTTTTTTCGTATGTCTCCGCCTGCAGAAAATAGAGGTGGTAACAATTTTTTTTTTTTCTATGATTTTGTCTTGAGACTGCAGGGAAAAAAACATGTTGCCTCAAGTGTTAATGAGCTCAAATTAAAAAAAAAAAAACAACCACCAACAAAACATAAACCAACCACCACCAGCACCATAACAGAGTAATAAGCGTATTTGCATAATCCACTCTCTCCCATGCATTTATAGATAACCATGTCTTATATCCAGAAGATGAGATGCAGTTTGTGCTACTATGAGGATAAAAATGGGAATATAAGCACTTTGATTTAAGAAGTTAGACTAAAATAACACAACGAGACCAACAGAAATTGGCCATCAGCTGTTGTCAGTGTCATTCTAGGAAAGTCAAGCATGAAGTTAAAATCTTTTCCAGTGCCTCTGTGAAATCATGTCCCCCACCAATATAGTGAATTTAAAATTGGTGGAACGACACTAAGCTGAGGGCCAGGATCAGGACGGACATTGATGAGTGGTGCTGCACTCAAATGCCGCTCTTCCTGGGAGCAGGACAGATCCAAGCAACACCACAGCACAGCAAAAACCAAGGTCTTCTGCTTGTCAGTGGGAAATGCAATAGCACAGGCAACAGTGCTGCAGAGTCAGGTTTCCTGGGGACCTTCATGGACCAGAGTGTGACATCCCACCTGAATTCACGTGTCCATCGAAAGCCGGAATAAGGGTCAGTGCTGGATCTTGCAATGCCCTGAGCAGGTAGATTCTGGAGCTGCTGTCACCGCAGGAGCCCAGCACTGCCTGTGCCAGTACACCCTGCACCTCTGGCACCCAGTGCTGCTGTCACAGGCAGCGAGGGCTGGAGCCGTGCCAGGAACCCACGCACCCTGAAGCGCCCACTGCTCTATGCTAGCCTGGACCAGCTGCCATCCTGCCATCCCAACCTTGTGTTGAGGGCCTTTCTTCCAGCCCATGTGCAGTGATTATCCTCCTCTTGCTTCGTTTTTGTCCCTTTGTTAGGTCAGAGAGTCCCATTGCAACTACACCCCTGGAACGAATTAACTTTTCTTTAGGGAAAAAGCTCCGTTTTCCTAGTTTATTGTGGCCAGGCTTTTAAAAGGGTGGACATTAAATGCAGCAATAATTATGTTTTTTAGTAAACAGACAATTGCCTGTGATTACATGGTGACAAAGCACAAGATGCAGATGAGCAGCATCCCAAGAACCTGAGGAAATTAGATCAGAAAAGCCTTCACAGCAAGGACACAGCTAAAGATAGAAAAAGAAACTGACACATCCTACTTTGCCTGGTTTGTTTACTTCCATTTTCCACTTGGAGAAAACACCAAGTTGTTTGTACGGTTTCTGTTTGCTGGAGACACTCTTTCTTGATATGTTAAAATGCCAGCGTACAAATGGGAAGCCTCTCGTATGCAAAATCCAGAACCAAAAAGTCAGATGGCACTTCAGGTTCCTTCAGAAGTGCCTGAACATGGTGAATGTGTAAGATACACAATTGCTTGTCTGGGCAAAAAGGTGTCCTTGAACTCCAGCTTTCATGATCATGCAATGCTGTATTAAATGACTAGAACAGGAAACCCAAACCAACACAGGGTAAGGCAGCAGCACGTATCAGTTCATTGGGAAAATGTCCAGTTGTAACATTCCCAAAACCCAATGGCAGTAGGAGCGCTGTGCTATTGAAACTCTTAATAAACAATCTTTTGCTAAGTGCACTCAAAGCCATGGCTGAAACTGGGGCTACTGAAGTCCATGAAAAATTTCTGACACGTGTAATGGCAACAGGATCCTGCCCTGTGCGTTGTAGCTGTATTAACGGTCCTCTGAGCAGGGACGTGGAGTTAACTTTCAATGTCTGCTCCTGTTGTGAAGTGGTACAGAGAGTATCTTAATTCAGACAGAAGGGATTGGTAATTATCAGCTCTGGAGGTCTCGTGGCTGATCCACCTACAGCCACAGAATTACATGCTGCGTGTTCATTTCCAAATGGGTAAGTTGGCAAACAGACGGTATGTGGCTTGCTTGAGATTATATGATTACAGTCAACAGGAAAATATACCTGGTTAAGAGAAATTACAGGACAATCCAGTTTACAAGTGCAGTTTTTCCTTTGAAAACACTTCTAACCGGCTCTACCTACATAACTGAGCCATTTTCCTGCTCTTCTCAATAACACAGTTGAGTGAAAAGGGGAGGATTTCCTCTGATGTTCACTTGAGCCAAAAAAACAAAACAACCTCAGAGCTGAATTTACCACCCTTTCGCAACCACCGAGTACCAGAAGGGACTGTCTGAGATCACAACCGACATACAAAGAAATTAATTTGGTGTTGACACTTCGCAGTGCTTTGAGATTGTAAATCAGAGGCTGCTTGGCAGGTAACAAACACCACCTCCCTTAAACGCAGGAACACAGCAGCCGAGGAGACCTTTCTGAGTCATCAAGCACAATCCCCCACTATCATGGATTGCAGCATCTAATATCCCTGCTTCCTTAATAGCCTTCATTATCACAGCAGCTAAGCATCTGGCAAAGTACACAACACTGGCACTGCTCTCCCACAATGATCTGAGCCTGCGTGCCTGCTAAGAGGAAAGAGATATTCGTTCATACATTTTGATATACCTGTGAACTTCTGAAAACAGACAATAGTCACTTCTAGCCCAATGGAAACCTGGGCAGGAAAGATCTTTGAAATATTTCTCAGATGGCTGAGAAAGACAGAAATAAAGCAAATTTTTCTATTCCACTCTTATACCTGGAAGGTTCAGAGTATATTTATGCAACACATTCCTTCCATGCAAAAATTTAGTCCCGGACATTAAAAAGAGCAAATAAATCTTTCTGGCCTTAAAAAAGTCTGTGTACATGGCTTAGAACAGGCACACGGCAGTGTCAAGTGGAACGTGTATTCCCTGTGATAATAAATCTTACAACGGAAATCAAAGCCAAGTTGAACTGCACGTTAGGCATTAAGTGTCCCAAACTGCTCATCTCGCTAAACCTTCATAATAAAATAACATTACAGTCTATAATTACATAGTGTAATGATGCCACAGGAGTAAAGCTCAGGAAAGGCTTAATTTTCCAGGCTTTGCAACAAGTGTGAATTGGTGTGAGGCTTAAGAGGCATTCACAGTCTGGATGCAAGCCTAGGTGCAAATAGGACTATCATATGTGACATAAACCAGACAAACAGTACAAGCTCCTGCTCAGAGTTGCTAATCAAGCACCGGGAAGGGAAGTTCCCAAAAGCCACCCAGATTTATTGGTGCAGCGTTGCAGCAAGGGCTGCCTGTTGCATCTACGGTGCTGCTTCTGACAGGTCTGAACAGAGGGACCTGGAAAGGCTGGGAGACTTTTTCCACTGTTGCTTCTGACAAACTGTGAAACAGCAGCAGCTAAAAGTGGAAAATAAAGAAAGATTTCAAAAATACACATTTTACTTTTAAAAGGATCCTTTTTTTCCTAAAGTCCCCAACTGTGACCATTTGTGTTTTTTTAAAAATGCAGGGCTCTCTTCCAAATTAAGAGAACCTCAAGACTTTTTTGGCCAGTACTGATCTGGTACTGACACAAAAATGCAGCGAATTACCTGTAATTACCCTGACAGCCCATGGTGGCACTGAGATATCTCCAGCAGCCAAGGAGCCACCCCAGGTATTGTGCTCAGAGCGGGCTGCTTCTGCTTCAATCATTCAGCCACCTCCCAGGCAACACATCCTGCAAGGGGATTTGTCTCCCCCTTTTTCTTGCGAAGTGAACAATCACCCAAAGTTTTCAATGCTGATATTCTCCAAAAAATCACCTGAATGTTGGTTTTGAAGTTCAATGTCATAAAATTACACTTCAAATTACCTTGCTCAGAAATGTGTTTTTTTTAAAAAGAGTGTTTTATACCTACAGAAGGTCTAAATGCTAAGATAAATCCATTACCTCTCATTAAAGTAGCAATCTCAGGGGCCCATTTTGGCAATGCAGACTGGCTGCTGAAACAAAGCCTAAGGCTCAAGTTTGTTGAGAAGAACTACAAGGACATGCTCTATTATTACAGAATAATTTAGGTTGGACAGGACTTCTGGAAGTCTCTAGTTCAACCTCCTCATCACAGCAGGGCCAGCTTCAACAGGTCAGGTTGCTCGTGGCCTTGCCCAGTGAGCCTCCAAGGGTGGGAATTTCCTAGCCCCTGTCCCGGTGCTTGGACACGTTCGCTGTGAAAATGGCTTTTCTTCCATCTAGTCCAAAACTTCCCATCTTCTAAGTATTGCCTCTTGTCCTTGTACAAGGCTTCTAATCTAATCTAGTAATGTTGCCTCCCTTTACCATCATCTTGAAGATGGAGATAGTCATCTCGGTTCCCATGAAGAAAGATAGCCCATGCTCAACTGCTTCAGCGTGGACAAACCACCTCCTGGAAGTGCCTCTTTTTGTCAGTGCCTGCAGAGGGACCCTATAGGATCTGGGTGAGATGCTCAACTTTCAGATCACTAAGTTAGGTTAAATCAGTCCTTTTACTCAGCTTTTCCTTCACCTTCTTTTGGAACTTCTAACCCATGGGGTACTCCACTGTTGTGAAATCAATGTAAGATGTTGAAATATCATCAAAAAGCTCTCGGAACAAATTGTTTGGGAACAAACACAGTCAGAAGTAGAAAAATGTTTAATTTCATTATCTGACTAAAACAACATTTTGGGGATTATGGCAACATTTAATTTTTCTTCTTTCACTGACCTGAAATATTTTATTTTGAATCAAGACATGCCAAAACCAAACCAAAATTAGATCAGTGTTGTACTAAGCTGGAATAAAATGTCTTGTTTAAACTCTCCAGACAGAAGACCAGCATTTAGAAGGAAAGCAAGGCTTTTCCCAATCATTTTGATTTGGTAATAGCATCACCTTCTGATTAAAATGGTCTTCAGAATTCCCTATCAAGCTCTATGACTGTGTGAGATGTTAAAGCTTTAGACACTTCTGCAGATTTTCACTTTCGTTATACCCATGGATTGGAATTTAATCCTGAAGTCCTGCTTGATATTAAGTACCTGTAAGTATTTCAGTAGCCCACCTGAACCTCAGAAGTTGGTTTTTGTGTTTTGTTTTTTTTTTTTTTTAAACTGGACTAACTCAAAAAAAATCTTATCACAAATACAGACTTCATTTTACAGAGCTAAAAGATAATACTAGGAATAGATTTAAATAACTAGCCTTTACATATCCACGACTTAAGAATGCAGAAATTACACATAAAACAACAGGTCTCGTTTGCCATTTGGGTGCTTTCTGCTTATTCTGCACCTTTTTTATGCACCAAACTTCTCCTTGAGGAATGGGTGCAGAATAAGCAGCAGACCCAAAGGATGGCTGAGATCTGCGTTGCAGATCAGAAAGGATAATTTCAGCACCACTAAGGATGACGGAAAGACACCACAGCAAAGAACAGAGCATCAGACCTAAAGGTTCTGGGTTTGAACCCAGGCTGCAGAGTTGGAGGAGACATCCTTGCCTTTCGCACCAGCAAAAACAGGGCAGTATTACCAACCTGCCTCCCTCAATCTGTGCAACAGTGGTATCAACAAGAAAGAACAAATTAAATTTTCTCTGTTCAGGCAATCTGCAAGGCAAAAGTTGATAACAATTTCTGTTTTGAAAAAAATTCAGACAGCTGTAGTTTCATTAATTGTTTATACAGGGTACAGTGGAGGCTGTATCTCCTATGTATTGACAGCTACATTATGCAGCATCTTTGTAAGGCTCTGAACGCTTTACATGCTAATCACTCAAATGCTTAACTTGGTTTTGGATGCAGACAAGGAGTGCACCAAGGATATGTATGTCTATATAAAAAATACATATGGAGATGTTGTTAATAATGATTAGGTTTACCATTCCTCAGTTCCTCTACAGTAGTTGCTATTTTTCCTTATGTTGCAAGCTGGTGGATCTCTTAGCTGGATTGGGGTCATAGCACTCACCTTGGTTCCTTGCTCTGCCCAGTAATGACTAAAGGCACAGGCAGACAAAATCCTGACCTTAGAAAGTCCATTATAAAAAACATCCATTCACTTCAAAAGGGCCAGGATTTCACCTCTTTCTTTCCCGTGGTGCTCAGGTATTGCCGCAAGCGCTCTCAGACATATCCAGGGACCTAGGTCTCTTGAGTACTAGTAACTATTTTATTTACAGACATGTAAGGCCCATAAGGGTCACATAAATAGCAATAGGGGAGTGAAAAGGTCGTGGTTCTCCTACAAAAACTCTATCCATTACTGGGCACATGGCGATAGGTCAATCATGGGGTCCCCTGAGTCATGTGGGAGCTGCATCTAGGTGTCTGCACAGCTTCCTCACAAACTCCAGCTGGGCTGGAAAACCTACCCATTATAACATCTCTATAAATGCTTTTGTATAACAGGATGACTATGAGAAGTAAGTCTCCCTACAGACTTCTCTGATACACTCTTCTCTTACCCACTCTTTAGATGCTTTTGACAAACACTAGTGAAAACAGACTCTTGAGGTGTGGGGTTAATTGTTCTCCCTTTTCTGTGTACATAAGTATTCTGCAGATTGAGAATTGCTATTTCCAGAAATACACAAATCAATTAAAAGTTTCATATCCCCACCTCATGGATAATTTCAGAGCCTGAATCATCTGGTTTGCAGCAATTAAAACAAAGGACTCTTGTTCGAACGCATTGTTTTCACACTAGAAAGCCCAGTCTGCCTTCAGCTGTCTTTACCAACTAGGAATTCAAGAAGAAAGAAGCTATTAAAGTTTCCTCTACTCAGTTTAAATGTGGCACAACACACATTCCTGGCCAACTTTTCACACTAAACATCTTAGTAAATTCTTCCTGACAATAGTTAGTGACAAGCATGTCAAAAACAACAAACTCAGTCACATATAAGGCTTATCAATAATTTAGTCTTTTCCCCCCACGAGAGACTGTGTGTTTTGCAATAATGAAATATATGATTTTAAAAATAAATAATAGGCTGTTGTCAGGCCGATTGTAGCTAGAAGTTATGAATTTGATTGATTGATTGAACATTTGACTTCATTCTCTCTAGCAAGATCAAAGCGAAACTCTTCCATTTGCCCAAGGCCACTTGCAATTTATTTAGAGATTGTGTTCATATCCCAGCAGGTAGCAATATTGGACTGAGGTACACAGAAAATCAGCTCTTTGAGGTTTTTTCTGAGTCCAAGAGATGCAACAAATGAGATTTTTTTAGTTCATTAAATCATTAACCACTTAATCACTAAAAACCACAACATTAGTTGCATTTTCCCTTAGCTAGGTGTAACAAGGAAGCAGTCATAGTGTTGAAAGCCTCCGTGTTAACATCGATGCCTTTGTCAAATGTGACAAGCCTGTATTTTTCATTTGTATGGCTATTTGCTCCCTCCCCCCTTTTTGGTTTAATTAGCATGGCAGGAGGCAATGACACCCAAAAGCGACAGGCGTATGAATTGTGATGAGAAATCCTTCTACGAGCAACATGGAAAAGAGACATACATGTGCATAAAAGCACACAGAAGATGTTTGTACAGCAAATATTGCAAATACCTTAGTATAAAAGAGCCCCAAAAAAGTCAGCCCAGACTAATAGGAAACCTTCAGTCACCAGGAGACGTAGCCAATATCAACTGCTTTTTTCCCCTCTCCAGATAGCATTCACATGCTGACTACAGAAGTTTGCAAGGCTCCCTCGCCAAAAAAAGAATCATTCTTTAGCTGTCCTGTATTCGTCCTACATAAGATTTGGGGATTAGCAGCATTAAAAGAAAAAAAAAAACCCAAACCCAACCAAGAAGGGTCAGCGCAGGCGGCCGAGTGGCAGCTTGTTGGCAGCGATGCACACGCATGCAAATCAGCAGCGGCTGCGCGCGTGGGACCACAGCGGGGGCTGCCAGCAACAAAGAGCCAGCAGCCCCAGAAAGCCTGTACAGACACAAAGATCAGGACGAGCGAGTCGGAGAAGGAGGACTTCCAGGAGTCAGGTGGACCCACCTCAGAACAAGGGAGAGGGTTCGTAGGAACCATAGCAGATCCAACCTGGGCAATCACGAGCCAAGAGGAGGAGTGCAACACTGCAAGTGTTCACGATGCCTGGTTCAAGTCTACAACAAATCATGTCACTTGCGGCCTTAATGCCTTTTGCCAATGGGCAAGACCTCTGTCTCTCATTCAAGTGGCAGAAAGACACCTCTTGATCTGATGACAACTTGGATGAGGTCTAGATTCAAAACACTGGTAAAGTGCAACTTCAATGGGCTTTGTTTACACTAATGAGAGCGTGGATTTGGAGCAGAGACCTATCCATCCAGGGGTCAATGAGCAGCAGTGCTAGGGTCTTCTCCAGAGGGCTTGGCGCTATCCAGCTAAAGGGTAGAGGGTGCCCAAGGCAGCTGGCATCTTGTACTGTCTCTGCAACAGTGGTCCTCGGATCCCTGAACCATAGCTAACAAAAACAGAAACCAGGAATTAGGGATGCAAGTACTTTTTTTTTTTTTTCTTAAATAAAAGATCTACTTGTAAAAGTGAACTCACAGTGAGAACCGGGAACACAACCAAGCAGTCCCAATCCTCCTATTCTCTGTTCTCCTGCTCGTTAGGGAGAGAAAAGTTACTCCAGCTGTGGAGAACTACAATTAGACCAAGTAACACTGATTGCAGATGAGCTACTCCAGACTGGGGGCAAAAGTGGCATCAAGGTTTATTAGCAAAAAGTGTCAGGTATTATCTGCTCCTGCTATCTGGAAAGAGGGGGAAGGAAAAGCTGAACAAACACAGAGGTGTCAGAGGGGTTTCTCACATACAGTAGCTTTAATATAAGTATGGAACTACAAGGAAAGAATAAAGAGTGAATATTTTCTCAAAAAACAAACTTCATTAAAGTTTCCCATAACAGGCCAGTACTGTAAGCAGACAAAGGTCCAGCTAAGTAGCACTTCAAGACAGACATACAAGATGTTTACCAAAGAATATACAGGCTTTACACAAAGTACAACTCCTTACAGTGATCACCAGTCACTAGAGGGCATTTATGTCCATGAAGCTGTCAGACCCAATATGTTCACTGAAGGTATGATTAGTTAATGAGGCTTGACAGTTCCTAGAGTTCAGCTAAACAGCTGAACATAATCATGTGGAAGCAAACACGTAAGCACAATTAGCAGAGTTCTTCAGACTTTCAGAAATGTTGACAGTGACTTACAAGAACAAGCCTGGCTGGTTTTCTTTGTGGGACAGCCTGGAGGTGAGAAAAAACAAAAGGCTTCTGAGTCCCAAGGCAGAATTAGTGAAGATACAACTCCCCTAGGATGACAGCATAAGAGCAGAAATTCAATCTGCCTACAAAAATGACCTGAAGGGACACCCAGTGCCTGATTCAGAAACAGAAGCCTAACGTGAAGAATAGAAATAGTCTTTTGGACCTCGACAAGTATGAAATGGTTGATCTGGGCACCTCATCAGGTAGGATGTTCATCAGGAACTTACATGCATGTTCCATGGTGTCATGACTTGGATTTAAATGCTTCTTATACGAATCAGATTTTATTTAATAAGAGACTAGAAGGACAAAGCTGCAGACAAACCTAATAAAAGCTTAAGAACTGCTGAAGAATTGCCTTGAATAATATGAAAGAGACATGACAGAGGCATGCCAAGGCTATTCCTTTCTAAAAATTGTATTTCCACTCCATCCAATCTGCAAGACTAACGTTTTTTCATAAATGCTAATGCTCAGGTGACTAAGAGAAGAAAAGGAATCAAACTAGACCACTGACACGCTCTGGGACATATCAAGAAACTAGATACGTTCCAAATAATTGATGGAGAGCTAGATAATAACACTGTTTTTCCATCAAAAACCTTTTCTGTAAACACTGTCTTCACACCATTAAGATAAACCATGGTTTGATTCTAAACTCTTTGCTGATTTCAGTGACAGATTACAAAAAGGTGTGAAACACAGGCTGATCTTCTATGCCAACGTAGACGGTGAAATGAGTCTTGTAAGTCAGAGTCTAATTCGCAGAACTGCAGGGATTGATTCAGAAAGCGAGGCTTAAGGTAGTGGGCAAAGCAGATGCTGTCCTTTAAAGAGAGGAAAACTATTAACTTAGCCACACAGAAAGTGATGATGTGACTGAGCACATCGCTATGGAAGACTCCAGCATTTTTTGCCATTCGTGCTGGGAATACAATTGTTTAGGTTAACAAAAACATTAAACAAAATGTTCTGAATACACCAACAGTCTTGAATCAATGTTTTAAATTACCTCTCACTTTACTCAAACTTGCTCATCCACTATTTGTTCAACCATGAATAAATATTTTGAGTAGGCAGAAAGAAAACCACTGAATCATGGAGCAAATCTGACCAAAAGACCTGTAGCCTTCAAAGTCACCTCCTGACTCATGAACAAAATAATTAAGGTCTTGCTAATGATAAAGGATTAGCATCACTCTAGCCCTGCTAGTTTAAGAGCACAAGCAAGACAGTAGCAGTAAGGAAGTTACCTTCTATTAAGGCAAACGGTATTGCCTCTCCTTGTAGACCTTGCTTACATACTTCAATGGTGATGGCTACAGCATGGAAGGTAAAGGTCGCCATTTGAAAGGGTGACTACCAAACGTTAGATAGATTAACAGCAACATCTGCTTTCTAGTTGGTTTACTAAAAATTTACTCCCACAAACTGTGCCTCATTAGTAACACAATGTCATCTTCCCCAGCTGGGTAGTTTTGCCCTCTTTCATTCCAGCTTTCTGTGCACATATCCCATGGCCAAGGCAAAAGAAGGAAAGTTTGGGGTTCTGGATTCCCTGCCTGGCTCTGAAGTTAAAATGCAAAAAAAAAAAAAAAGATCCAGTGCAGAGAAGAGAAGGTTTTACTGTGATCTAAGAACAGCTGAAAGTACACCAAGGGTGTTCAACATTCAGTGTCCAAGAAGGTGCATGCAAGTGTAAAACAGAACTGAAATCAATGAGAGACAATTTCAATCCAGAAAATAAATTATAGGCTTAAGGCCTGATGAAAGTTTCTGGGTAAAAAAAATAATTCGAAGTTTTGTAACTGAGAAAAAAGAAAGAAAAGTCATACTGCACATCAGTGAGGTGGAAGAATGTTCTGGTTATCTACATTGGCAAGGAAATGGTAATTAATGAAAATCACTCACATTCTCTGTCTACTGCCAGCAGTGGTTGACAAGCTAAAATTGGCACATAGTGATAGGCCAAAAAATGCTGCATATATTGGCAGCTCTTGCTTTTCCTCCCGGTATCCCCCAGCTGCTCAATTTATTTTTAGTTTTAGAGATTTTCGATTTCTCCACCAGCCTCTTGTTGTTGCTTTGGTACTACAGTGTGGTGGGGTCCTACCATAAGTTCCCAAGCATTTAAAAAATTAATAAATAGAAATAGTTGCAGCAGTAGTGGGAGGGCTAATTCAGAGTAGCTATTCATGTTTACCCCGTGACAACAGCTGGACTTGCTTAAGCAGTCGTCTTAAGTCATGGTGAGACAACTTGGAGCTAGCTCCACAAAGAAAATTGAGTGTTGGAAATGCAACTTCTAAATTCTTAACCATCTAATGAAGGTGGTATTCTGGAGTTAAGCCTGCAGAGCATGAACAACAAAAATCAGGGCCGTGATCGTGAGCCAGTGGCAAGTGCCGAGGAAAGGTATAGGAACCCTGTGTAAAACCAGTACGAGGCAACGAGTATTACAGAAGAGCACTTCACCTATGTAACTACTGAAGTGGGAGCTTCTCGTCAGGTTTGCTTACTGTTTCTATCTGCACACTCAGTATCTTTCCTATTTTTCACCCTACATATCTGTATAGTTTGCTTTCCAAGTCACACAGCTGCTAGTGGCTGCTCCTCCTAAGAGCATCGGCTGATGTGATAGTACAAAACTTCATTAGTTGGTTCAAATCAGAGCCCCAAATATAGAAGGAAGCCTGTGTATGTGTAACAGAGCCAAATTTGCCCCTTAACATCCGTAAAATGCCCTGGAACATTCAGATAAAAGGCTTTACAGAAGTTGACAGAGTGATAATTAAAGCTGACTGCTCCTATTTCAGCCAAAGACATCCTGACCTTTAAGTTCAGGCATGGAAAAGCTGGTAGTCAAAGCATACCTAGATAGGTGCCGTGCTAACCATGAAGCTACACCAATGTATTGCAACAGCAGAGCCCACAGTGGAATTCAAGGTTTTCTCCTTCCGCTCCGTTGTGCGCCGTAAAGCATGTGGGGCTGTAAAACCAGCCACCGTGCTTGTGCTGAAGCCCTGGAAGGTCAGCGACAAATCACCATGTAGGATACAGCTCCTGTCTCTCCACTTTTGTTTTGTTTTCCAGAGCACACTGAAAAGAAATCAGTGAACCTACAAATGTGCTGATATGACCTCTTACATTGTTCCCTTGGGCTTAGACACCAGTGCTGCTATGAAGCAGCTCTGCGCTGGCACAGCATTGTGGCATTGACATGCAAATGAGCAAAGCCAACAGAATATCTTCCAGTCCTTATGAATGCCTGATTTTTGTTATTTTTTTTATAGGTTGTATTTATTTTTTGATGCTTTCATAGTCCCCCAGAATAACTTAGATGTATTCCTACTTCGAGTGCTACAATTCTTTTCCCTGGCAGACTTAGCGCCTTAGTGTGTGTTTGTTTATATATACATATAGATGTGTGTAAATTCATCTTACTTTAGCAACTGGAATATTTTAAGCATTTCAACCACAAGAAAAAGCATATGATGATTCTTTGAAATTCCTCAGTGTAAAACAACTGCAGCTGCCTTGCTTTAAAATAGTCAGAAAATCTGAGACCTAACACCCAGCAATGATTATTCAGCTCCCATGAACTGACAGTCTGTGCGCCATTCAGGAGAAAAAAACCTCATTTCCCCCCTCCTCTTTTGGCTCGTTAGGGATGAACCAAAAACTCAACAAGTAAAACCTTGACTGAAACTTTTACTGCAAAATTGTTCCAGAAATGCACTTTTTGCATAGTTTAATTGTCTGGGTTTAGATCCCTCCGAGCGGAAAAGAACTCCCCAACCCCTTCTAGCAGACATCTAAAAGAAAAACACTGAAATCTTCAGTGGGCTTAACTGACAATGAAGATACAGAGCATGGTTTACCCAGTCTTCCAAGCACTTAAATCCAGAGTTCTGGCTGATATCCGAGGAGACAATGAAGTTCAGGGTATAGTTTACCCTGGAGATGCACAGTAGACAACTGCATCTTTTGCATATAGGCTCCACGAGAATCAAGAACACATTCATCTGGTATGGTTGAGTCAAAAAACTTGAGCATGGCTTTTTTTTCCCCCTACATTAAACACGAGGGGACATTGGTAACAATGAAAGCAATAGCTAGGCTCTTCTGCTGAAACAGCTCACCCATTTTCAGAGGCCATAGAGATGTAGGTTGCTGTAAGACATGCTGAATGCTGTTGGGTGAGGTTTCAAAGAGAAATGACATTTTTATCCTCCCAGATGCTTGCTGAGTGCCATTTCTACCTTCTTCCACCTATTCCTCCCCAAATGGTAATTTTTTACACTTGATTCAACTATCAAAAGTGAAACCTGACAAACATCGTAATGAACTCTGGGCCAGACTTCTCACGTGATCTATTAATTTGTGCAAAGCTAAGGAAGCATTTTTAGAATTTGGCCAGCAAAAAGACCCCATGACTGAGACGTGTTTTAAGGCTTCTCTGTGTGCATTTGTTTTTTAAATGTCTATAGCAATAGATATTAAAGGACTCAGAATAGCTGAACATTCTACCATTGCTTAATAGCAGCATTTATTTTAAAATCCTTGGCTATATATAGAATCTTGAGGTTCACATCCAGAGGGACGGTTTGTTTTGTTTGAACCACAGAACTGTGGTGCAGTGGCCCAGACGGTCCTAATTTTATTTAGCTTCGGAAAAAACAGGAGACAATGTGTTTTCATCTCCAAACATCTTCAATAGATCCATGGTTTATTGCTAATACCAGACCTCTGTGAATCTCATCCCCAGGCCCAGTATTGCCATTGATTACCCTGAGGTTTTCAACAAGCTGGCAGCCCATGATTCCTCCAGAGGATGAGAACAGACAAAAATAAGGTGGGTGGGGTAAAGAGGAAGAGGATGTTTCAATTCAGAGGATGCTCTACTAGGCACAAATTGGCTTGAAAGAACAGGAACGTAAACAGCACATCACCCTTGGCAATGAGCAAGTTCGCAAGCAAAAATACCCCAGGACTTTTTGTAACAGTGCCTGATAAATATCAGAATGGCCCTAGATTTCATTTAAATGTTAGAACTGAATTTGGATCTGAAAACAAAGGATAAACATATTTCTCCTGACATTTAATGTTGTGTGATGACATGCAATTTCATTGCTTTTTCTTTATGATGTAATTTTTGTAAGTGATACCAGTTGTCATCAAACGTCATAAAAGCCAGACTTGCCTCAAGTCATCAATATTTATTGTTCTCTTATAACAGAGCCTGTTTTGAGTTTGGTGCGCATGGCTTTAATTGTTTAATGGAAGAGTTAAGCCCAGCCTTTCCTAGTATAAAATATCAGCCTGAGATGGATCTGTTGACATGATGCAATTGAGATATTCTGGCAGCTGGTGCAGCAAATGTCCTTTAAGGAGAAAAAAAAAAAAGGGGCGGGGAAGAGATGGGGATCTGGCTGGATGAAGGGATTAGTAACAGTATACTGAGCCTTTTGCCTCTGGGTCAGTCGTTCAAATCCTCCCTGGGTCATGAGTGCCCACTAGCCCCATGCCACCACAGGGCCATGGGGCCCGCGAGGGCCGGGCCGGCAGGTGTCCCCAGCATTACACATGGAATTAATTCACACCACGGTTCACTGGTGAAGCTGGGAGAGACCAGTGGGAAACAGACCTGCCCTGGAGGGGTGGGTGTGTTGAGAAGCGAGACCAGCCTGAGCAACTGCTATGTCTACGATGGTCAGGGAGACACATCCAGCAGCTCCTGGAAAGAGCATGCCCTCCAAACAGATCCCAGCTCCTTCAGCCTCTACTTTGGGCCTCAAATCCTGTATGTGATGGGGTTGTGGGGAACAAAACCAACAAAAAAAACCAAACCAAAACCCACACCTTCTCTTCACTACTACTTGTTCTTCCACCATGGTCCAAAACCCTACATACTAGAGGAAATCATGCCCCATCCCTCAAAGGCACCACGAGGGGTGCTGACCTGGGGGACATCTCATCCCACGGACACCCATAGCACCAGCCTCCCATAGACCCATCCTGACGGTTTATTCTCTCCTTTCAGGAGATTTCTAAGTGTCTGTGTCCTTCCGCTTTTGTCAAAGAGAAGCAATTTAACTTCACGGCTGTTTCAGCGCTGACTGGAAGAAAAAATTTTGGCTACGTGCAGTCACTAAAACACAAAAATGAACAGCAAAAGCCCATTTAAAAGAGATGGGGACTAGAGCAGTAGAAGTTTGACAAGCAGAGGGATGTAAAACAGAGAGCAAAGATGACATTTTTGGAAGGAGCTCTCTGAGCTTGAGTGTCTCTGGAGACCTGCATAAAGTTCACTGTAGCAGCTGAAAGCAAGGAATAAAATTCACCTGACTTGTCAGGAGAACATTGTTCACAAAACCCTGCTAATCTGGCTCTTAAAGCACACAGACTAACTCACATATGCACAGGCTCAGACGGAGACGCTTCTGCTCGCTTGCCACATTTAGTTTAGCTGGGTGGGTTTTGTTTCATTTATTTATTTTGCCCACACAGCTGGTAGAGGAAGCCTGTATTCGCTTCAGTTCACATTTGTCTTTGTGAATATTTTATGTTACCACCCAGGATATCAGTACTAGATCACCACAGCACAGGTGTTGTACAACTCAGATGTGCCTAGGATTGCACACCCTAAAAAAACAATCTCAAAAAAAAGAAGAAAAATTAAAATTTCAAGAGTTTGCTTATGGTTCTAATTGGATCTCCAAGTCTTCTCACACATGGCATGAGGCAGGCTGGATTTTGCTCACAGGCCGGCAACATAGGGAGCTTTGGTCAGGACTTATTAAAACTTGTTTTCATCACATGCTCGGCTTCTTTTAGCAGTACTCTGAGAGTGCCTGGTTTTTATTTATTTGTTATTTTGCATTTATCCACCCTGGGTCCTTCATGCACATTCATTAAGGAGATCTCACAGCTCGTCTGTCTGTCACTACTTCTGCTCATTACATTTCATGTACAGGTAAACCAAGCTGAGCAACAGCTCTGGGTGCTTGGGAAGATTTCTGGCAGCCGTGCAGAGTGCCTCTAAGGGGGACACTGGGACATGGTAAGAAGTTCTGCCCTTTAGAGGAGGCTTTGGGAGAACAGAGAGGCTATGACAGTCACCCAAGGTGCCACCTTCCCAGCTGTGCTCAGCTCCTGAGGTTTTGGTAGACAGCAAGTCTACTATAGTCTCAGGAAGGCTACTAGCTCATGACAGAGTGCACCATGGCCACTGTACTGTAAGGCCCTTAGCAAGGCTTTCCTGCACAGTAGGAACAACAGAACAACCAAGTCCTATAGAAGAAAGAGAAAACATACTCTTCACTAGGGTACATGCCAGTACCTAATGTAGGGAACACCCCTTCCTTGCCCAGTTAGGAGCAAAATCTCAGCTCACAATCCAAGACCTAGCATGATTTCAGCAAAATTTGCACTAGGAAGTCCTAAATCCCCAACCATTAAGCCCAAGCCTCCTCACCCTCAGAAGCGATGCACTCTGAAGCCTTTCTCCAGCAGCAGCTTAGTTTCCTACTAGGCTCTCCTATATGCCTTCTCTGGAGCTATGTCTCATCCTAGGTGAGCAGCACCTGCCTGAGGGTGGGACCCATCCCAGGTGGAGTCTATGTCAGCCCACTGGCTGATGCTGCATGAGGAGATAACCTAGGGGAACCAGCTGCAGTTGCTCCTTTCTCTCTTCTGTGCATCAAGGTAGTCTTTGATCATTTTGATTTATTTCATGTCATGTACGTTATACTGCTGGGTAAAAATCTCTATCTCCATTCTTGTCCCAACTCTGCCTCCAAGTAATTTGCAGGCAGATGAGAACTGAGTTCAGAGGTGTCTGTTGGGACACCAAGATAACATATAGCTTTTGCTCAGGTTGGAGCCTGGGTGTAGTAAGCTTGCCTCTGCTTTCAAAAAGCATATAGCAGCCCTTCTATCTACTCTCATTTTCAAGGTTTGATCAAGAAGCCAGCATTTTTCTCACTAAGAAGTCCTGCTGCAGAAGGTAAAACAAAATATGTATATTTATGTTCCTGACACTTCAGATCTGCACTTTTTTAACAGAAAAAGACTGAGTAAAGAACGTGGCTTTTGCTAGATCACCTAGTCCAGAAGACAGTGTAGCAATACCATTTTTGTAAAAAATACTAGAATCCTTAAATATGGTTCCTCAGAGGAATGACACTTTTCTTACAAATTACTTTGAATTTTGGTTAAAATCTTTCAATTGTCCATTTCATTGCCAAACAGAAGTTCTACTAGCCTAGAGGGAGAGAAAAAATGGCCCTTTGGTGGTACATGGGATTTTTCATTTAGTTTTCAAACTCAATGCTTCTTTCAGTTGTCTGTCTGTGCAGCTTTGTCACCTTGGAGAATGCTCTTTTTGTGACACTGGAGGACCGCCCCAGCGGAGAAATGACTTAGTAAATAACATGGAAGAGATGAGATGTGGAGTTGGAAACATGTGGGATGGCCTTAAATGTAAGTTTGAATAAAAGCATGAACTAGAGGATGATATGAATACCGGCTGCTCTTTAACACGGTGTATTGGTCTCTCCTAATGCTACCATTCAGTCTCACTCCAATTCAGTATTCTAATGATGGAAGGTCATTATGCAGATTTCTGGTAGCTACTGAAGCATCATCCAGTCAAGGCAATATCTCATTTGTTGTAAAGATCTGGGTGTACTAACCATCAGCACAGAATAGCATGTTGAATTTTGGGTGAGTGTTATATGATGTAAGGACTCCTTGATTTTGGTCTGTGAAGATTAATCACGTAGCGACTAGGAAATTGCAGAGCACGAATGGAAGAAAACTACATTGACTGCTTTTACTTGCCAATGGAAATCAACATTTTCCTTGCTGTTAAGAAATTGTGGCAGTCGAGGCAATCAATGTGAGGGGACATTACACATGTACCCTGCACCCCCACAGGTGCGCTCAGTCATTTGGAGTGAGGGTGTATGGCAAATCTTTTCTTTGAAAAAAGAGAAGAAAACTGATACTTACACAAACCTATTCAACAAAACACCCTCTTGTAGGTCCAAAGAAACCTGTTTTCAAACAGGATTTTCATCTCTTTAAGCAACTTTAGCTGTCACCTGTGTGCAAGGAGACAGGCTGCAGTGTCCATGGAGAGGTGATGCAACACCTTGGGATGATAATTGGCCTTTACAAGAGCCTTTGCTTAAAAAATGTGTTTACCCAATGTCGATTTAATATTCCTTGTTTAAGAGAGCCTGGATATGACCAAAGACAGTGGTGCTCAATCGGGCTAAAAAGCTGTTTAAACATACTTGTGACGGGAACACAGTACAATGGGGCCAGCCAGCATGGAGAAGGCAGGGTCATGCGGTGTGTTAAGAAGCAAACAGCCCCTTCTTCTGCTCCATGCTTGCAGTGTAGGGCTGAGCTGGGGCTCATTTACCTCCTGATCCAGCACTGCTTTTGAAACTGGGCCCTGTGGGCTAATTCCCAGCTGAGCACTGGAAAGTTTAATTTGTGTTGGCAGATGTTGGCTCCAAAAGGTAAACTGTGTGCCCTGCCTGCTTTAATAAAACAGACCTGTCCATATGCACGTAACCCTCCCAGCTTCTTCAGATCCTTTCAGTTCCTTGGATGACACTGGCTGAAAGCCAGACCTCCACTGCCCAACAAGCCTGTGGCTAAACCCACAGGAGAGGCTGGAGCACCTCGCAGTGTTGATAAAGCCAATTCTGCTGAAACATCCAGAATTTGATCTTTATCCAAAACATCACCAAGCTGGGCCAAAAATACCATTAGATATTTCCATCCTTATCCCTAATACGCACACAATGAAAAGAAGTGAAATACGATGTTAAAAAAAGGTATTTATTTTTTTCAACCATAAGGAAGGATTTACTCTAGGCAGGGCTCATTCTTGTTGTCATATCCATCTCCTGTTTTGAGGATTTGATCCTGCAGAGCCCCTGGCTCATGCTCATCACCACCTTTGGCTGTCAAGTTTTAATTATCTAATGAAATAAAAAAAAACCCCAAACAATACTTCCTTAATCTTAAAGCCATTGCTAACATGCAGTATGACATTCCCTTTGGAAAGGTATAGCACTGGAAGGGCACCAGATATGAGCTTGGGCCACAGCGCTTGGCTTCTCTGCCAGGGAAGGGGAGAACATAGCACCTTTCCAGCCAGCCATGCAGGCTAGTTAGAGCTTTTGCAGCCTGGTGTTGGTGGCTACCACTGTGACCCAGAGCACCTGCACCTTCAGCAGTGGAACCACCTATTCAGGTGCACAAATGTAGATTTCCAGGTGCATGGCAAAGATGAGTCTGTGCATGCTCCTCCATACAAAATGCAAACACAATTTCAGCTGAAATAAGAATGAAGAGAAAGGAGAAAAAAAAACAAAAACAAAAACAAAAAACCCCAAACAAACAAACAACAACAACAACAACAACAACAAAAGGACAGTAATTTATACAGCTGAAGATGAGAAGGACAAATCAAGAAAAGTCAATGATCCGAGTGCTGAACAGAGTGATGTTTCCAGACATTTCAAGTCAGCCTGTGTGTGTGGAAGTGAGTGTGTCCTGCCAAAAGGGATGCAGGACAGAGTTTATAAGGCAAATCCCAGGAGCACACGGCTTACCGCTAATCATTAATAACTTCCTTTGTTCCTCTCCACAAAGGTGTGGGGCATTCCAGCTAAATACACTTTATGGCAATATCCACCTTGGATAAACAATACGCAATGTAGTGTAGTGTTCCTGTAAACTCTTTGGCCAAATAATTACCCTGGCTTCTTGTCAGTAGGCCAAAGAGGGGTGGGGGGAAAGCGCTTCCATGAAAGGAACTAGGATACATTGACCTTCATGCAAATACTTGTTTCTTCTGCTTAATTTCACCCCTCCTATTTTCCAACAGTAAAAGAGTTTTAGAAGGCCAGGAAAGAAGTTGTTTGGGAATGGAGGTGCCGCATTTCATTGTGTTTCTTTTTTTTTTTTTTTTTTTAAGAAATTTCTATGTAATTTCACAATTAGCCTACAGCAAAAATTAGCCCTTCATGTAGATTCACACAAAAACTGGACTGCTTTTGCTAGGACTTTAGTAAACATTTCTAAAACAGATGTAGCCTGAGGTGAAGCTATTCTTATACTTGTGTTTAGAAAGCGAGGGATAAAAAAATACGAAATGAATAATTCCTGAGTGGATTAAAACTGTAAATGCCTGTTAAAAACACAGTCTCTGATCATGTGGGCAGATGGTTCATCCTACTATATAACGTTGCTACCTGGCAAAATGAAGGGCAATTTAATTGACAGATATTTTCAAATCCACAGTAATATACCTTACAATGAGTGAGTTGGAGTCTGATGCTGTAGCCCTTATTCTTGGGAGTAATCTTTACTCACCAGAGTAGTCTACTGGTTTCACCTTTTACCAGCTTTAAACTGGGGGGAAAATAAAGAATATCCATGGATAAGTTTTTAGCTTTGTTAAGATGACACATTCTCTTCACCCATTCAAGAAATATCATCCTCTCTTATCACCCTCTCAAGGTCTTCAAGTACCTACATGGGGAAGAGATTTCTGATGGAAGAAGGGTCTTTAATCTAGCAGAAAAAGGCATAATGAGATCCAGTGATTGAAAGCTGAAGTTAGACAAATTCAAACTATCTTATCTAGGAGCTTGGTAGATTCCCCATCACTTTTGAAGTCTTTAAGAAGATATCCAGTCTTGATGTAAAAGATATGCTCTAGATCAAACAGGAGTTATGGGTTTGATGCGAAAATTATTGGGTGAGGTTCTGCAGTCTGTGTTATGCAGGAGGTCAGACAAGGGAATCATAATAGTCCCTTCTGGCTTTAAAATCTGTGAAGCCCAAACACGACTTCAATAAGGAAAAAGCAAGCCACCCTGACGACCTCTTCTGCCCACAGAACTTTAATTTTGGAAACAGAGGCTGGTTAAAGCAGTTCATCAGCCTTACCTGGACTCTGCTTAGCAGAGTATTCGTAACACCTCAGGTTCTTTCAAAGGAAGAAATTTGAAAACAGTCTAGTTTCTCTTTAATAAAAGTAGTTCGAAAATGCTGACTGGTTTCTCAACCAGCATATAGCTATTTCTTTTCAAAGTATAACAACTTTTTTTTATTTTAAATTCTCATGGCAAGTCTTTTACGTTGTTTCTCATAATTTTCTTTATCTATTTATTTGATGCTTCTTACGACATATTCCTGCAAATGAAGAGAATTGAACTAATTAGGTAAGATTCTTATTTTTAATGACATTTATGTAGCTGCTAAGTGGGGAATAATTAGTGTCTTATAATCATATTATTTTTATTGCTTTTCTACTACGTAGTTAAGAAACAGCTTTCAAATTGAGTCCCAATAATACCAGCCTTCACAGCTTTATCTTAAGTCTTGGATAATTTTCCTTAAATTGCTGGCTCCAGGAGTCATGTGAATATATGAAAGTATAGACATTTATTTTCAAAAAATAATCACTCATGGTGGTTGCCAGTAAAGTTTGAAAACATGATACTCGCTTCTCAAAAGACCTAAGCAAAAAGCTAAGTAAATAAACACCTCCATTTCACTTTTCATCTTATAATTATAAAGCAAAATCCCCTGATTCTGGAATTTAAACATTTGCGGTTGGCAGTCACCGGGTGTGTTGAGACTGAAATTCTCCCATGTGGAAGGAAATGCCAGCTGGGGGAGAAAGGGCCACATTGGTTTGCATGGCAGTGGTGGTGGCTTTAAAATCCTTATTTTTGGTAAATAAACCCTCAGAATTCAAGTGCCAACAAAGAGCAAAGACCTGAACAGGAGATGAACACTTGGAGATGCTGATGGCCTGGCCCAGGCGCAGGGACTTTCTGTGGCTTCTCCCAACAGCACCTTTCCCTTCTGTAATGGTTTGGAGGGCAGCCGCGATGAATATTTGGGCAAGGATGCGGTAACACACACACCGGCACTGCCCCTCTTCCCGCAATGCTGGTGGCAAATATTCGCTGCAGCAGCAGCCAGATGTTTCCTGCACTGGCAGCGTTAAAGAGGCTAAAACCAGTTTTCTGCGACACAGAGATGTTTCATTCATGTGGGGCTGCTGCCATGCTCGGTGCAGCTTTTGGGCACGGGGTTTGTCACCTGCACGGCTCCTGGAGGTGTCCATGCCCAGGTGCAGGCAGTGCCCAGAAAGCTCCAGCACTGCTGGGAGCCATTGCCGGCTGGGGAGGGAGCTGTGGGGGACAGAAGAGGCTGGATGGGGTGGGAGAGGGTGGGAAGGGGCTGGGGGGCTGGCACCTTGTTAGCATGCGCAGCCCTTGGTGCAGGAAGGTGTGTGTGGGTGCCGGTGGACCGAGGACAGCCGTGGGCAGGGGGATCAGGCAGGCGAAGGGGAGCGCGCATGAGCTGCCTGATCCCCCCCGTCACCTCGGCCTGACAAGCAGCCCCGGCCAGCCATTTCATAGCCAAACAGGGGTGAGCAAGCCAGGCTGACTTTGCGCTGGGACAGAAGAGGAGCATTCACATAGTTACTGCTGAGCACGAGCCTTGAAGAAATCTGACCCTCACCTTTCGTCTGTCTGAGATTTGCTGTCATTTATGCACACCTCGTGTAGACCAGAGCTCAAGCTTTTTCTGGAGGGATTTCTCTGCTCGGACACTATCTCAAGCCTTAGACTGTCATACCTTCCTTTGAAGAGTAACAGTATGGATCGGCAGCAAAGTGGGCAGAAAGTCAGGGCTTAAATGCACTTAAATGACCATGTGGACCTGCTCACAGTGGCAGCAGCAGGGTCCACAAATGGGCTGTGGTGCAGGAGGCATGTGAAAAATGGCAATAATATGTAAAAGCCTCTTTAAAATCTCCAGTCCTTAAAGAGGCATGGACACCCTGCAGGCTCTCCAGCTCTTTTCTGTTGTCATCTCACTCCAAACAGTCACAAGATGTCAGTGTTTTCAGATACTCCTGCTATGGCTGAGCAAACAGCCTCTCCGCACTGTCTGGCTGACTTTCAATGGCATAAAATTCGTCCCTAAAATTAAGCCATAAGGTTCACAGCAGAGTGACGATACCGCAGAGAAACTCAGTGTGGGGACCACATCCGAGTTTCAGCCTCCGGCAGTGGGATCAAGGCACAGTTGCTGTTTCCCCTTGGCCCTAGGGTAGCTCTAAGGCACCTGGCACTCAGACCGAGGTGGGTGATGCTTATCTGAGCTTGGTGTCAGCATGGAAGTCCTCAGAGCATAAATGCAGCAGGGTGAACCAAGAGGAGGAGGAGATGTGGCAAAGCGGCAGACAAATTTGTCTTTCTGCATGTGGCTTGACATGGACTCAGAGACAGGTCGCGCTCTTGTCGCAGCCTCCCCATGCTGGTGGTGTGCCAGACAGAGGGATGCTGCTCGAGCACCCAATTTGTTCCTATTAGGCACGATGCAATGAGCAGAAA
Source organism: Burhinus bistriatus (assembly GCA_013397275.1). Classification (NCBI taxonomy): domain Eukaryota; kingdom Metazoa; phylum Chordata; class Aves; order Charadriiformes; family Burhinidae; genus Burhinus; species Burhinus bistriatus. The sequence continues at coordinate 1,797,417 of VYXH01000326.1, forward strand.
TGATGAAGGTGGGAAAGGAAGGGGCTGAGACTGTTAATGTGATATTATCTAGCAAAATGGTCCTTGGGCAGGTCTTGGGGCTATGGCATTAAGGTTTTTGAAGCAGGTCTTGCCTTTTTTTTT
>VYXH01000326.1:1801358-1845795 GCA_013397275.1 Burhinus bistriatus
AAAAAAAAAAAAAGAGAGAGAAAGAGAGAGAGGAAAAAAAGAAGAGGGAAAAAACCCCTCCAGATTTGCATCTTAATTTGTTACTTTGTAAAGATGTTGTTTTTTTTAAAAGTTAAATACTCCCTCCGGTTTGTCAGTCATAGAAAGTGAAGAGATGATAGCAACTTCCCACCAAGAAAAGGCAATTAATCATTATATTTTGCACTTCTATAGCAGCTTTCATCCCCTGATCTCAAAGCGCTTTGTGAAATTATTGTATTAAGTCTCCTGCCAAGCCCCGGCGAGGGTGGCAGTGTACCAGCAAACTCCTTGGGGCCAAGGTGGTCTTAATCTGCGTCTGCTGAAATGTGCCAAGGACACTAATAAACTTTATAACAAATAATTACCAGTCTACCTGTTTCAGGGAGGGGTAGGTAGAGGTGCAGGGAGTGCTCGGGGGCTTCCTGCAGCAATATGACCCAGGAGCTGGAGGGAACATCTTGAACCACCTTCCTCTAGTCTCAGCATTCCCGCTCCTTCTTTAATAACAGCCTCAACTGGCAGCTACATGCAGAAAGATCTCTGGCATTGCAGTAATTAAACATATTAGGGCTACAGCTGGTTGGGAAGCAGCTTTTCCACTGTGCAGAATACCCCACAGACTATGAAAACTGCATCCGCTCTGTCCTGAAACAAAAAACTTGGGAATTCAAACATTTCCTTCCAGGCAAAAGTTGAAAAACAAGTGCCCAATCACTTGAAACATCTTTTTCGTAGACCATACCACTTCACACTAAATCTCAGCACTGCAAACTTCCCTGTTGATTTCCACCTTCCTAAAAGAAAATCTATTTTGCTTCGAAAACCAAAGCTATTTATTCTGAATGAGGGGGTTTGTTGTTAATGGGGTTTGGTTTTTTTTAAATCAGATGCTTCCCTCCAGAACTGATTTGTGCAATTTTAAAGCAACATGTCAAAATCCATACATTTCCAAGAAAAAAGGTCCAACTAACATTGAATGACCATTGCTCCTACAATAGCCTCTTCCTGAACCAGTACTGACATGGGAAGCTCAGCTGCTTGCCTGTTTCCATGTGTATTTCGGATTGCCTGGAATTTTTCTTCCTTCATATAACAGGGGGATTCCATTGAGCCGGCAAGTGGAAAGCCAGGAGGTTGATCCCTAGTGTCATTTCTGCTGTGGCCTTGTTGCAGCAGCACGAGTCCACTTGCCTCAGTTTCCCCTTTCTCCCCTTGGCCGTGGTGCCCCAGGCTGCCCCCCTGGAGCCCTTGCTCCCCTTCTCTCTCCTCACCCCAAACCCTTATGGGCCCCGCAGGGCTGTCAGGAGGGGCAATTTGTGGATGCTGGCCACGGACTTGCAGCCCTCAGGTGAAGATAAAATACGGCGATTATCCTGCTTGCTTCCCCACCCCCCTTCCCATCGGATAGCAAAGTTGCCTTACAAGTTAAAATAAATTGCCTCGCGCTCCCCACTGAAAGCATTTTGACTTTGTCTTGAATTGCGTATTCCAGTAGTCATTATACTTCAGCTGCTTCTTCTTCTTCTTAGCATATGACATATATAGCAGTTCAAAAGTTGCAGCGAGCTGCTGCCAGGTCACATTCAAAGGAAAGTATCTGGGAAGCTGGCAGCTAAAAGTATCTGATAAGTTGGCACTGTTACTGCTCAGCAGGAGGAGGGAGAAGTGAAGGAAGGAAGGGGAGGGGGAGCCAGGCATGGGGGAGCAGGGAAGGGGAGAGATTCAAAGGGCTTTTGTTTCTGGATCAGATTCTTCCAGACTCTGAAACTTTTGCAGAGATGTATGTGCCAGGGATTTTTCCCCCCCCTCTTTCTCTTCCTCCTCTCCGTAGTTTAATGCATTAAAATAACCTATTAAAAGGCCTATATTTGCTTTCAAGCAGACTCTGAAAGGCGCTGAAGATGTCACTATTAAAAACGGCGCTGCGCTTTGCAGGCGAGGGTCTGTGGCTAGGAGAATAAAGCAGAATTGATTAGCTGCTCCGACTTTGCCAGCCTTACAAAGGCTGCGGTGTGCCACAAGTTGCTAGAGAACAGATCAGCAGCTTCTAGCCAGCCCGCCTGTATACAAGGGTGCGTCACTTCGAAATCCAGCTTGGTTTTGCAAAGCCTGACGCTGGTCCGGCATTCCCATGATGTCCCCACATTTCCCCCTTCCTGATGTCCTATTTTCCCTCTTTTGCGAGTCATTTGAGAAGAGTCAAAATTAAACTGTCATGAAATTCTCTCTGAACCCAGAGAACAAAATACCCGCCCCGGGAGGCTGTGGAGGGTGTTCGATCCGAGGAGGCCACGGGACCCCAACACAAACACTGCGGCTGTTGCCCCAAGAGGCTTGTTCCCGGCTACATAATCGACAATGAATATTAGAACAAACAGACTGCAAAATGTCAGCAAATGCTGCAAATGGCCAAAAAATATAAAGCCGAGGCACAAAGGTAAAGAGAGGATTGGAGCCCTTACGTTCTGCATAGAAATGATCTAGTCTGCACCTTTGAAATTAAGGAATGGAGTTAGTGTCATGCCGTGCATCAGTCTGACAATCCACCCCTGAGTAGTCATTGTCATTATACCACGGGTCACATGTGTTACAACTCTATTAATGTGTATGAAGTTACTCCCAGTCTAACACTGGTCTAAGAAAATCAGGCTTAATTAGATTCTCCTTGTAATTAAATGCAATTTATTCTTATGCTTTGTGTTATGCTTCTGGCTTGCCCATACTATTGTCTGCTGATTATTAGAAATGTATTTATGGAAGGTGTAACAACTGTGTAAGAGCCGTGTTTATAGCAAACATACAATTAGCTGTGCTTGTACCATTCCCAGCACAGCAGGGGCTTGGTCCCTGAATGCAGCTCATGATGGGAGTACTCTGCAAATAAATAGTAGGCACAGGCAAGCCTGATCTCATTTGCCTTGGGAGGTTAAGGCTATATCGTATAAATCAGGCTGAGGGTCTGTGTTCCATGTTTATACCTATAATTCTTCCTGGGAAAAGCTCCCACTCGCCCTGACTAGTGACTGACTAACACCTTCGGCTCCGCGCTTTCGGAGATTTGCACGTGATTAACCCGATGTGTTAAAAACTGGGCCACTGACTTGCACAGAGACTACATCTAGGGCAACAAGATAAGCAGGTGCCAGTCCCTGAAGGACTGGGACCCTGCGTTATTCATACCTGTGCGACTCAGGTGGAAAACACCCTTTTCTCCCTTCACAGGTATGCCGACAGCTGCCCAAGGTACGAGCAGATGAGCAGATCCAAGGAGAGACGAGGCTGCAGGAGCAGGTTCACATCAAGGGCTGCTCCCCGTGCACCTCCTCACCAAAAATTACCAGCCAGTTAAATTACCAGTTTTCATATTTTGTTTTCAAGGAAGTATTTTCTGAATGGTTCTTCCATGCCTACTGAAGTTAATAGAATAAGTGGAAAATAATCCAATACCTTCAGTAATTCCAATTTGTATCAATGGTAAACTAGATGCAGAGAGCAAGCCAGGTCTTCCCTGTTGCTACTTAAAATATTTTAATAGAGGGAAACACTTTTGCAGGTGAGCTGGCTCAGGGAGGGCAAGAGTCCAGATTGTGGGAACAGTTATTTCCAGCCCCCTCTCGCCCCAGCATATTCTCAAATAACCTGATTATTCTCATTAGCGCTCCATTCAGATGGCTGCAACTAAATAAAAGAAAGCAGGGGCGGGAGCGGGTAGTAAATCCTCCATATATGAATATGATGAGGAGTTTAGGCAGCTCCCTCCCACTCCCGCTAAAAAAAGTTTTAATCTTGGCCGCTCCATGAATATTGACTGGCTGCATATTGACATGCCACCTGCTGGGGCTGCTTCAGCTATTGATAACCAATGCCATCACGTCTAAAGTTCAAAAACCGACAGGCGGCTTTCATGTTTGTAAACAGTATTGATCTGCATAAATAAGCTTGCCATTAGACTGCTGGATTAAACAAGGACGAAGACAGAACATTTGTGAGATTAAATCCGGAAACAGTTAATTAAAAGCTGAGCGATAAACCCAAGCTGTAAACAGCAGCCAATTAATTCAAGCGTCTGTAGATCTATTAACAGCCCTTCCCCGCGTTCCTGGCCGTGCCCTGCACCGGTCCCCTGTCCCTGACCCACCACCCGTCCCCATCCCCAGCATCCTCCTGAGCTTTACCTGCTCTCCTACACCTACCACCGAGCCCCGCGCTGTGCTACTCTCTCACCACGCTGCCGCAGAAGGGGCTCTGAAAAAGAATTTTGAGATGTAGGGGCACTTTTTTTGCGAGGAGGGGGAGAGGGAAGCCCTCTGTGCTCTCCTTGTGCACAGTCCAGTCCTGTTGCAGCAGAAGAGCTCATGTAGGTTCCTTGTGAGGAGCAATGGTGTGGATCTGGGAGAGGACCCAGGGATTCCTGTGATCTAAATATCTCTTCTGACACTGGTCCTCACTTTGTGGCCTTGGGGTCAACACTTTGGTGCTTCGCTTCAGTTTTCCTAGCTGCAAATGGAGAAGAGAAGGCCTTGAAATATTTGGTCTCTTCAATTCAGCCATATTTTCCTGTGACAAACAAGCCATTTCATGAAAGAGAAATGTCTGGTTTTTACATAAATTTTCATTTTTGAAACACTCTCTCCCCCCAATGATCTCAAAAAAATAACCAGCAAGGTTTGAAGGTTTTTGGGGTTTTACTCTTGCTTCTCTGTTTGCATCCCCTTCCTCCCTCCCTTCACTTTTTCTAATGACAATATGAAAAAGAGAAAAGGAGGAGAGAATAAAAGCTGCTTAAAGGAAGAAAGAAAAGTTTACTTAACTAAACCCAAACAAGAAAATTCAGAAAAATATATGCAAAAGTTATTTTAAATTTTCCCTTGAAAAGATTCCCATATTTTCTAACCAGTTCTGTTTGCTACAAGTCCTCAATCCACACCTTATAGAATTACAATTAAGTTGGTTGCATTACAGATGATTTAATGGTTATTTTATACTGCATGTGGAGAACTTGTAGGCTCTAGAAGACAGTGCAGTGCGACTTAGTCTATAACTGTGTGGGATTTATAGGGCTGCTGCCCTCCCACATTCAAGAAGGATGTGCAATCCCCTGCCAACTCTGCTTTTGGAACTGGGGAATTGGGGCATGGAAATATTACAGAAAACTGGGAAACAAATCCTAAACTTCAAACCCATATCCAACACCATGAGCACTGAGCTACCACTAGCCAGGGGTCTCTCCAGCAAGCAGTGTGAACTGTCAGCAGGTCTGCACTAGCCCCAGGGGCTATTTATTCTGCTTGGTTTTTCTGTCCTGGTACTCCCTCCACCATCTCATGCTGATTTTATTGATGGGAACTGGATGCTGTATATTTGTAGATAGACAGACTGTATGGTTTCACCAACATTTTCCTACAGTGGCTGGTGGTATTCCTACGAGTGGTCCCAGTGGCTTATAACTGACAACAGCGGATGACAGAAACACCTGAACTTCCCCAAAGGTGGATTTATGATGGTACCAAAGCCAAGACTTCAGCCCAAATGAAGTGCCACGTATCACTTCAGGAATGTGGTGTTCTCTGCTAGGTAAAATATGTCTACCTTAGATCCTCCATCCATTTTTCAGGCTTAATCTTAAGTTACAAGAAGCCACTCCCCTTGGGGTATTCCACTTACATGGTTTTCTTTCTCGTGGAAAGAGTACAAGAAAAATATCTGATGAACAGCACTGGAAATTAAATGCCTGTCACTCAGCTTCTTGCAGTAGTGTTCTGATACCATGTCCTCCACTCTGGATGAGATCTGACAATGGCAAGAAAATAGTAGGCAAAATATTTTTGTGTGCTGGCACTTTCTAGGGATGACAGTTGTTTATCAAGTATATAAGCAAATAACATGCAAAAGGAAGAGTGCTCAAAAAGGTGGGTGAGAGTCCTCTGTTTGAAGCCCAGCATCAGGAATTAGTATTATGAGATCAGTAGTTTTAAACTGGTGAACAGCAGACTTTTAGGAGACCATTCCTAAGAGGCTGATTTTTGTAATAAATATAAGATTTTCCCTGCCTGCACAAATCACCTCACTTTAGTAAGCGATGCTTGTGCTACCAGCATCTCATCAGGTTTGCTGAAATGGTGTGGACCAAAATCAAACCAGATCAAACCAAACTAAAAATTCCTTTATTTTGGAAAGTTTAAAGGTGCTAGCCACAATAACCCAGTTTGCAGCCCAATGCCAGGCTGTTTCAGTGGCATAGCTGAGGAGCTGAGTGGGAAGGAGAGAACTGGTGCCATGAAAAGGAACAGAGTGGTTGTGGTGGGGTAGCTGGAAATGCCTTCAGTGTTTTGAACGTGAGTTTTGCTACTACTGCTAATTTGTGTGACTCTCCCAGGGGTGCAAGCCTTGACAGTCACCAAGAGCTCTGCCTGCACTGCCCCACGTGCAGGGGATTGATGCTGGAGCTGCTGCTTTGCACAGCTAAACCTCTGGATATCGGCAAGTACGTTCAGCACACGTATTGGTGTAACACTGGTGGACATTGTCACAGCACGCTGGGACAATTATCAAAGCTAATGGAAAATAAACAGTAAAAACCACATATGACTTCTTATTGTTTGGTTTTTCTCCTTCCCTATTTTCAAGAAAGTATCTGAAATCTTCGTAAATCCCTCCCCGCAGTGGCTCAGAGAGCCGGCGGTGGGAGGGGGCTGGTCGGCATAAGGGATACGCCTGTCCTGCTTTCCGTCCCTGTTCCTCAGAGAGCAAAGCTTACCTTGAAGATCTCGGCTGGAAGTCGGAGGTTCAGATGCTGGTGACTCCTTCCTTCAGTCAGCCCCCCTGAAGGGTGTCCCCAGGCCATGTGGGGGTGTGAGTTATTTATTTAATGAACAAAACCCCACGTGCTGGGAAATTAACTTTTACAAGTCTGCACATTGACAAATGCCATACAAATTGCTGCTGTCAGCAGCAACTGGTTCCTCCTGACTGGTTCTGCCCAAGGCCTTCGGCTGGAGGGAGAAGACAGGTCAGGGCTCTGTTTGAGACCTAATAAACCTAAGCCAGTCACTGGCTTTGCTTTGGGCACCCCTGACTTGGGAAGCACTTGGGAAGCACTTGGGAAATGCAAGTATAATGCTGAATCATGAGATCGTTTTAAAACAACCTCTGAAAGCTCCCAAATCATTGATGAGACCTAGCATTGCCCTGGATGGTCAGAAGGACATTGTACTTGGCAGGAGGGGAAGCTGTAGGGGCTAAGCGAGGCACAGACCTTTCTCCCTCCTCATCCTGCCCCCAGGTGCTGCGGGCCCACGTTAAGCAAAAGCCTCGTTTCTTTGACACCTCTCCACTTCACTCAGGGTTGAAGGCCATGTACAATTCGGGATCAAGAGTAATACAGGGCAGCCCAGCCTTTGAAGACCCTTCTACTTGGCCTCCCTCCAAGGTTTTATTACTATTTATTACCTCATTATGTTATTACTGGTATTTAATGCTATTATTTTTGCAGTATAGTCGTGTGTCAGACCTCTGTCATGAACCAGGACCCTACAGTGTTAGAGGCTGTACAACTCCACAGGAAAAAGAAGGCAGTACTTGTCCCCAAAGCTCACAGCCTAAGTATAATACAGCGTCATGGTCTTTTCCCTTCATTCAGATCCCTGTTTTCATCTTCCTGGATTCGGCATGTAAATTCAGGTGCAAGGACTGGGTTTTTCTTATAAGAACTCAAGTGCCACCAGCGACAACCAGGAATGATCTCTCCAGTATCACCAGCCTGCTGACTGCAATGCCCTGCGGAGCTCAGCCATGTTCACCCACAGCAGACCAGGACCTCTGAAATCAAAAGGTGTTTTTCCCTGGCTTGGGTCAGGCTCGGGATAAGATGGTTCAGGGAAATTTCAGATGCCTGGTGCTGGGGAAGACAGCAGAGAGTTAAGGATGCTGCTGCTCCCTGAAGGCTGTGAGTAAATGAATTCCTCTCCAGCTGGAGACTCTTATAAATGGCCTTCAGTCCAAAGAACCAGATCTGTTTAAATTACAACTATGTATGTGTCACAGAATGTAAGAACCTGTTCAGATCATATGGAAATAACTATTCTTGGAACACCCAGGTCTCCTGACATCACTTCCTTCAGAAAGAGATCCAATTACTTCCACTGAGAGACCAGAAAATGGGTGAGGGAGGGGAGAGGAAAAGAAAAGCCCTGTCAGTGGAAGGTCAGAAAACTCTGCAGGTGGAGACCTTTTTTTTTTTTTTTCCTTTTCGGAACTGTTTCAATTCTTCAGCATAGAGGAAGGAAGGATGGTCTGGTGGATAAAGGATAAAGGTAGAGGCGCTGTTGACAGTTCAGTGAGTTGGCCCCCCTTCCAGCTCTGCTGCAGACATCCTGTGCAACCCTGAGCAAGTCATCACCTCCCGGTGCCCTTCCTCCTCCTCTCCAAAATGGGGGTACTACCGTGTTTGCTTGCCTTTCTGGGAAAGCCACATGGTTTAGGGGCTTCTCCCTCCCAAAGTCTGCAGAGGAGGGAGGGAAAAAGCACCAGGATCCAAACTGGCATCTGGCAAACATTGGAGCTGCTGTGTGCCCTGCGAGGGGAGCAGAGCCGTCTCGCACCAGCTGAGGAGCTGGGCTCTTTCTTTCTGCCCAGCGTCTTGAGGTTCAGCCTGCACAGTGGCCGCTTGCAAGCAGACTTTGATTTTGGTAGTTGTGTTCAGCAAGATAAAAGGTGGATTAAGACAAAATGCGTACAGCAAAAGCTATATGTCCGAGCAGCACTGGGGCACAAAACTTTTTGAACAAGACAGGATTCTGTGTACCTCTCCACAGAGTAAATACTACCACATGTGCATTAAAAGGCTCCTATTATTTACAGAGTGCTGACATGAAACCCCCTGAAAGAGTTAGTATTTTGTTAGGTAAACGTTTTTCCCTCTGAGCATTTTCCTCTTCTCCCTCTCCCCTCCCCCCTGTCCAATAACTTACAGATGTTAGAACAATAAATTGAATGAATAGTTTCCCACACTGGAATGCCTGCATGCCGAAGAATGCAGAAATGATTTCTGGCCAGTTTCTGACACTGATCTACAACTACACTGCGTATATTCTGTTGCTCTTGTATCAAGTCTTGAGCTGCTCCCTGCCAAGAATTAAGTGCTTGTTCCATAAACCTGGTGTAGATTATCACTTAGCTGTATAGATGTATCTAATAGAATTAAATAGTTTGGCTCCTGACCAGTAACAGATGTGCTACATATAATGCAATAATAATGAGACTGAAAGCACCATGTTATGCCAAGGGAACACTGTGAGATAGCTCACATTTCTTCTGTTGCCCAGTCAAAGCTCTGTGAAAAGTAAATCGAAAGTCCCATGTTTATATGAACAAAACAAGCTTTGGCTTTCCTTCTTTTTTCATTTTAATCTTACAATGGGTTTGTTATCCAGCCCACGCACAAAGGCGAGCGCGGGGTCAGCTTTCGTTTCTATGGAGCAATGGATTTGCTTTACTGTAGTTTTATTTTTCACTAAAGTTCTCCTGTAACTTAAATGGTTATAATGAAATAATGTTGAACCAAGTCATAACTATCTGCTTGGGACATCTGAGTCCATGTAACTTGACCCACCGGGGACAGAATGGGTTGGGTTGGAGGAGGAAGAGCTCAGCTGTACACATAAGTTGATCTTTTATTTTCGAAAATAAAACTAAAAAAAAAAAAAAAGTCAGGACATAGTCCTGTGGCGAACTATGTATTTCCTACAAGGCACCCACGTCGTCCTGATTTCTATTGAAATTGAGGTTCTCAGTTCTCCAGCAATAAGGTTCTTTATTTTTTCTGCAGGGAAGGGAGGAAACTCCTCAGAGATCCGGTGCCCATGCTGAGTCTCTCCAGCAGACTGCAGCAGGGCCGGGGGCACAGCCACCTTACCGCACCACCACTGCCTCACTTCAGGTCGCGGCAGAGGCTCAAAGACGAGCGGTGGCACTGGTGGCGGGGATGTCACTTGCCCACCTGCTGAACTGAACCCACGTTATCCACCACGGCTTTTGATCAGCACCGCAGCTACCCGGCAGCGGGGCTGGGGGGAAGGAACTGCTCTGCCTGAAATGGGGACAGCCGGTGGGTGCAGGATATCTCTGGGAAGTGCAGAAAAGGCATCCAAACAAGCTATTACTGGATGCTGGCAATCTGGCTGCGCTGTTTCTGTTCTTCAAGTGTGGGCATGGTTAATGAGAAAGTTGTGAAGGGAAGCGAATTCCCCCAGTACCTGACTGTCTCAGCCTTTCTTGACCCGTGTCAGTCTGGGTACAGACGGAGTACAGCACGGAGACTGCACTGCACGGGCAGTCCAGGTTACAGATGAATATCAGGGCTCCAAGATGTTATTGTTAGATCTATCAGCTGTCTTTGATGCCCTGAGGTATTGTTGAGTTGCTTTTGATCCTCAGCAAGAATAGATGGGACTGTGCTCTGCTCACTTTTCCCTTAGCTTTCAGAGAGATCTCAGAAGGTAATTTTGGATAACTGCCCTAATTTATTGACCTTCAGGGAATGCTGCCTGATGTTTCATCAGCGATGTACACAAAATCAGTGTGGGTGATTAATGAATTGATACTTTTTTTGCAATTCACTTGGACAGACAGGGCTTTTATTAGCATTGGACAAGTACCTCTGAATATATTCCGTGACCATCCGTTCAAATACAACATGGAAAGGCCAGGCTGTCATAGCGACATTCAGACAAAACTAGTCTTTCCAGCTCTAGTGGAAAGACCACATAGGAGAGTGTTAAGAGGCCTGGTGCTGTAACAGAGAGGAGTTAGTCCTTTGGGAGAAGAAGTTGACTTGGTGCTCGCTAATTGCTGGAGCTTGGATTCAAGACCTGGAGATGATCCACTCCGATGGACAGATGTAACTCCTCTTTCTCTTTGCTTTCCCCTTTTGAAGGGAAATGCTCTGGGTGACAGAAACATGAATGTGACCATTCTTTTAAGAAACGGTTATGGAAAATTCATGCAAAACTGGATCCCCAGAGTTATGACTGACAGCAACACTGGGGCCAGGGCCATGCGACCCCACTACATGCCTGATTAAAGTGAAACCACCCGGCTTGAATTTCCAGGATCAAATGGCTGTAATGCATTGTACAGACTGAGAACTGATATACTGTGATGAGAAATTTTGGACCAAGCAACAGACCCAGACTATGCTTACAGACAGTTCTGAGGCACGGGATGCAGCAGCAGCTAAATTTGGCAAATAAATTATTCACCCAGGTCTGCTAAAAGCAAAAGAAAGGGATAGAAAATAGCCATCTGGGAAGCAAGGAAAAGCTCAAGACAATTATCCTCCTTGCTGTACATCATCCTCGCAGTAATAGTCAGGGAGAATGTGACAATTGATTAAAACTAATTGGAGGTTAAATTAAATGATAATTAGCATTAATCAATAGCAGCGTTGGCATGCCAGAGCATCCCTCCTTTAGGCAATTCACCTCCAATCCCCAACACACCAATAAGGCTGGTGATCTGCGAGCCCAGCATGTGCTCCTGCCATCAGTAAAGAAGCAAGTCCCAGCAGCATTGACCTGGAGGGTTGGAGGAAAGAGAGCATTTCAATGAAAGACAGACTTGCCATCACGAGAGATGGCTGCTACACTACTCCCGCAGCTAATTGCAGCCAACATCAAAGACTAGGGTGCCCTCAAATGATGGAGGCTGGTAACGACAACTCAATGCCCGCCTGCTTTCAAACAGCAGATCACAGAGAGCCTTGCCTTAGCATATTATTCTGCTTTTGTTAAGAACACTCGTTTCTCTTCCTCTCTCCCCCTTTTTTTTTTTTTTTTTTTGGTGGTGTATTATTGTGTGGCCAGTGCACAAGGAATAGCCATGATTGCACAGTCCCTGCTAAGGCAGTATTGCCTCTTCGCAAAGGGCCAGTTTAGCTGGGAGGTTGGGGAAGAAGAGTTTGCTCCACGGGTGTCATGTGCAGACACAGAAGTTAGTGAGCTTTTTGCTCTGATCTTCATGTTGAGTCCTAATTTGTGGTTGTGTTTAAGGGGAGATGAAGTGCCACTTTCTCATTCACCCAGAGCCCTGGATCTGCTTGAATAAATAAAATGCAGGCACTTTTTATGAGCACTTGAACAGTGTGTGCACGCGCGTGCATGTGTGCCTAATGCCCTGCGGACATCCAGCCCTCAGCAGCCAGCAAATGGTAGAGACTCCCAGTCAGGCAGGAGGATCTGGGACCAGCCACAGATGCTCATTGAACCTCCACCTGCCCACCTGCCCCATAACCAAGAGCTGCCAGTTCCCTCTGCAGTATTGAAAACAATTTCATCTCAGAAGGTTTAGAGCAAGGATTTGCCTAAACAATGTCAACATTTGGATGCCAAATTGGACAGTTCTTGGGAGACTTTTGGCCTTTCATGCTTCCCCAGGTATCTCCAGTCGGACCCTGGAAGCACAAGGCTGTGCCAAGTGGACACTGGCAGGAAAATGGAAAGAGGGAAGTGTTTTAACGCTGCTCACTTCTCAGGCTGTGCTTTGGGGTGAGCGTGGGGAAAGGAAGCACAACCGCTTCTCTCCCTTTCCATGATCAGCTCCTGCTGGGAACAGGTCTGGAGGGCAACAGCCTGTGCAGCCACCGGGAAGTGTTTCCACTATCAGTTACCTTTACTTTCACATACAAGCAATGAGCAAAAAACATTCAGCTCAACTCAACTAGCTTCTTGTCCCTATCCCCAAATCTAGGGAACCAGGAAAAATGAAACAAAAATCATACCTGCCTTTCGAAGTTTCATCAGCGCAGCTCACAGAAATACAGTTTTCTACCTGGTGTAAACGATGCCAATGTCAGCATTTTTATGATGGTGCTAGGGAATTTTGTTGATCTTACACTGCAAAGCTCTGCTTCTGAATGTTTTGCCAATCTACATGAGGTAGGGAGGGAAAAAATCCTACCTTTAGCTCACACCATCCTGCTGTCAGAAATCTTGATACCAGTCAGGACTGGGACAAGATATCCTGCTGTTAAGTGTGGCTCATTCCTACACCTTTAGTCTTGCATGTCTGCCAACTGCCTAGATTTCCCGCATGGTCCTTCCTCAGGTGGTCACCTGAAAGCACTGCAAACATGACTGTGCCATGGTTTTGGAAACCATCTCTAGTCCACCTGCCCCAGGCTGGGAATGAGTGACTTATCCCTGCTGGGAACAGATATGCTATGCTATGCCATCAGAAGAACTCTGTTGCCTTTAAAACACCATTTACCCTAGGCGGATGTGCCAGTGCAATGGTCCTAATTTTACCTTTTCAGTACACTTAAATATCAACACATTTACGGCTGTAACCCTTATCCTCTCCTTGTGTCCTGCGCACTGCTGTCCAGCCTCTCTCCAAAAGGAGGCTGCAAGCTGTCATTTTCTGGTGGGTTTTGGAGTAAAGGAGACCTTATAGCAGCCTTCCAGTATCCGAGAGGGGCCCACAAGAAAGCTGGAGAGGGACTTTTTACAAGGGCATGTAGTGATAGGACGAGGGGTAATGGCTTCAAACTGGAAAAGGGTAGATTTACAATAGATATTAGGAAGAAATTTTTCACTCTGAGGGTGGTGAGGCACTGGAAGAGGTTGCCCAGGGAGGTTGTGGAGGCCCCATCCCTGGAAGTGTTCAAGGCCAGGTTGGATGAGGCTTTGAGCAACCTGGTCTAGTGGGAGGTGTCCTTGCCCACGGCAGGGAGGTTAGAACTAGGTGATCTTTAAGGTCCCTTCCAACCATTCTATGAACCATTCTATGATTGAAACCAGGTGTTGGAACACATCTCTAGGCAGCACACTTTGGCAAACTCTTCCCAAGGTCTGAATATCTGGAGGAACCAATTCTGATCCAAAATCTGGGGATTTACTTCATCACACTGCCATCCTCAAGCCAGTAAGTCATCTGCTGAGAAGAGACTTATCAGCTCCAGCAAAGTTTGATGTTACGTACTCAGCTTCCACTTCAGAGCTGTCCTGCCTCTGCGCTGCTCAGAACAAACACACATGTGCAAGTCTCTCTGCAAAAGGCTGTTGTAGACCTACAGAGACACCAATCTTGTCTTCACTGCTCCATCAGCATGAAAAGGAAGGGGCTGTGTAAGTAACCAGATATTTAGATAGCACCCAAGATAATGGGAAGAGGACAAAGAGAAACATCTCTCCAGCCTAGAGGAAAACATGGCTTTCCTTGCACTGACCACACACATTAAGCATCTTTGATCAGGGGAAAAGCAGGTGGTAAAAGACAGCATAGAAAAAGCTTGGTCATGCCTAACACGTCCCTTTCCAGATCAATATATTCTTGTGAAGATATAATCTTCCTGCTGTAATGCTGACAGGTTAATGACAGCATGAGTTATCTGCTATCTAAATGCCCGCATCAGTACCTGAGTTAGATTAACCCTGGACGGACTTTACTGGTTCATGCAACTCCATAACCTGTCATCACAACCCCCTCACTGGTGACTTTTCCTGCCTTCACTTTATTAAACCATCATGCTGCGGGCCCTCGCCTTCCCCTGCCTGCGTCATGCTGGGTGTTGAGGGTTGTGCTGGCGGCCAGGGAACCCCTCCATCTCCACCGAGCCACAGCCTGGGCAGGTCTGCTTGCGAGGTGGCTTTGTCTCCAACAGAGGCACTGCCAGTGTAGGCACACCACCCAGTGGGAAGGACCTTCTTTGCCATGGGGAGGAACGGACAAGTGGAGATAACCTGCCCTTTCAGTGCAGCTGAGAAGTGGAATAAAAACCAGTGACCTGTTCCTGTAATTCCCCCAGCACGTGGCACTTGTAAATTTGGAGCAGATCTTTTATTTTTAAAATTAAGACTCAAATTTGTGGCTGTGAATTTTACTGAGTTTGGGTTTCAAGTGCAATCCAGTCCTTTGAAAAAAATTAAGTCCAGACAGCGTGCTGTAATGGTGCAGCAGGTTGGAAGAGGGATGAGACATGGCTGGGCGGCATTCCTGGGATCCTGCCCTGGCTTTGGCCCAAAATTTGCAAAGTGGATTACTTCAGCACATAGCTGGGGTCAGGGTCCAGTAGCATTTGCAATGAGTAGTCTGCACTGGAGCTGGTCTGGGACTCGGGGGATTTAAGCTCTAATCCTGCTTCTGGTCTTGACCTCCTGGATAACCTGGAAGAAAGGCAGAAGGTGCAAAGTTTTAAAAAAGGAATTTGAATTTGTTGGTTTAAATTTCAGTAGAATACCCTTGCCACGCTCCCATCAGTTGCCAGAAAATGTCACTATTAACTTCCAAATTGCCTCATTTCCCCCATTTATAAAGCGGAGATGAACCTACCGAGCTGCCTGGCTGATGAATCTCTGGATCCCCACCGCACTCCTACAACAAAAAAGACAAAGAGGGCAAATTCAGATGGTCAGGGTGCAAACATCTGCATCTCCCGCATGCTGCATTTGGGCTGGAAAGCGCTTGTGCTGCTGCCTGGGAATATTAGTAGTTTAACACATAACTGAATTAGTGGCGAGAGAAAACAAATCACATGTGACTGAGTCTTCTGACAGAAGCAGCTTTGATGTCCTTCTGGTCGGGCTTGCCTGCTTCTCAGCCCAGCCACCCCCCACCTGCACCCCACCCCACCCCGTCAATAAACTGTTTGTTTAGCCTCGCACAGATTATTCATTTCTTGGCACGGAGCTCTCAGCTCCAAAGAATTAACATTTGGATTGTATTTACTGACTAGCAAAGTGCCAGCGATACAGCTGGGATTCGTTGCACAAACTATTTTGATGGGGGAAATCAATGACAAACTGAGAAGAGGAGGATCAAACAGTGAACTCTTTTGCAATCGTTGTTTGAAAACATTGTGTTGGTGATATTTGGAGTTTCTAAAAGGGGGGTGGGTGGCAAATGGGGTGGGGTAGCCTTCTCCCGCGTGCTCTTGCTGACTCCCACACACAACAACCTGATCCCGTCCCGGTCCTAGAATAGATTAGTCACAGGATATTTCATTTTAAACCCAAGCTCATGTTTTTTTTCCTACAGAAGAGGAGACTTTCTGGATGTTTATTGCTATTTTGCTGGAATTTCTTTCTGGTCGGAGAGGGATTTGAAAACTAAACACATTTCCTGTTGGAGGCCGAGGGCTGCGAGCCGCAAGGAGAAGCATTGCCTTTGGCTTGGTTCAGCAGTAAATAATCACTTGTGTTCCAAAAAGTCATTCGCATTGGCAAGGGCTCCCAGCACCTGCAGATAGAAGCGCCCGGGGCAAGTCCAAGCACTTCATTTAGACTGTCCCTATTACGATCAATCAGACCCCATTCCTCTTAGCCACAGGAAATTCTAGGCTTAACCCACATGCGCTTTAAAATTAAAAAGGTGGAAAGACGTGTGGTTAAAGACACAGAACAAGAGATATGGGAATGGAGAAGAGGTTTTGTATGTTTGCACCAGAAACTTTCTTTTTTCACTTCAACCCTCCATGTGAAATTTAAGAACACGAAACCTTCATCTTATCAATATTTTGATGCTTGGAGAAGTCTAGTAGTTTGCCTTCACTCCCATTCTACTTGTATGCCTTTTGTGTCACCTTGTTTTCTGCAATACAGGCACATACAGTGGAAATTGTATATCTTTGTCTTCCTATATTTTTTTTTTTTTTCTGTTAAGCTTTTAATGCTGGCTGGGTTAACCAGTTTGGCAAATTCTCTGAGCAGAAGTGGTGTCAAAGCCCAACAGGCAGCGTGTTTGTCCTTAGCTCTCTGGCCAACAAGCTAACACAGCAGGACTATCCTCTTCTGGGGAAAAAATAGTGCAAATAGTAAAAAAAAACCAGCTTAAGTCCTTTACGTCCCAAACCCACAGCAGCACACTGAACAACTTCTCTTCAATGGACCTTGGATCAGGACCTGACAGCAAATCTATGAGATGTGTGGATGTGGATTACTGCATGAGCAGGGTTGAGGGATCATGTCTGGCTATGGTCAGGATATGCTCCTGTTTCCTCACATCCCAATGGAGTTTAATTTCACACAATGTATTTCCTAGCCCAGGTGTCACAGAACAACAAGCGCTGCCAGCAGTCACTTTGGGCCCTGCTCTAGCTCCTTGTAATCTCAAAGCTGTTGCCAGAAGAGACATTTTTTGAGGAACAGGGTGAATTTCTTGCATGGAAAGCCCTGGCGTCTTCACCTTTGCAAGTCTGAACCCTCCTCTCCTCCTCTTAACCACAGTGACACAGAGTAAAAACCAGGTGTGGGCTGCTCTCTGTCCCAGATGGAGGTTTGACCGGCCCGAGAGCTTTCAACTTTGGATGTGTCAGGGACACTTGGAGCATCCTGGTGCTATTTTTACCAGTACTAGGAACATTGAGTTCAGACTTGGGCTGCCACCAGCCAAAGAGGAGCTGGTAGTACCTTTGGGAGCATGACTCAAAGCAGCTATCTCAGCACCGTAGTGTCCCTGACTACCAAAATAATCATGGATGTAGGAACATCCCAGGCTGAAGCGGGGAGCCATGACTCACCGAGATCACACAGTGTCAGGTTGCTTTGCTGTGCAAAGACAGTTTACAGCACAATAAAATAGCATCTGCTCCTCCGCCCTCTGGAGATACTAAAGGTCTTTAGCCCTAGGACTCCAGCCTCGCTTAATCTGCTGCTGGATTTCCTACTAATGCAGACCTGTCACCGCAAGCGCTCGGTTGTGTGTGTGCAGCATCACAGCAAAGGTTCACTTCAGCAGGCCATTGCCATCGGCAATTAGGCTGGAGCAAAGCTCAGTCTCTGTCTGAAATGCAATGAAAACGCTGGAAAGGCAGCACTGGGTCCCACTCGGGCAGACTCCACAGGTTCTTCTTCAACCAAAGCTAGGTAAGTGGAGGCTGCCACCACCCCTGCTGCTCCGTGGGCGTCGGGGGCACCATCCATCAAAGTAACACCTGAAGAAGAGCCCTGTGTCAGTGCCAGCTGCCAGGACGAGGGAACTATCGTCCGCCGCTCAACAATACAAAGGGCTTCTTTCCTCCTCCTCCACTAAGTAAACTGTTAAAGACCGTGACCCCTGGAAAACATAACAAGAGCAGAGGAATTTACAGTCGTGTGTTACAGGTCAAGGCATTGAGCATTTCACAACCTTGTGATTCCATCCAAAAGCTTCTCTGTCTGTCTGCTCTGTGCAAATGCAGCTCCCATTCTTACACACACACACACAATGGATACTCATGATAAAAATGTTAAATGGAGGCCCAGCTTTTGTTTTCTGACCTTCCTGCCGTAACGAACAGTGGCAAAGACATTAGCAGCAGGGCAACTTCCTCACAGAGACCTGGAAAATATTCAGTGGGCATTTGCCACCATGAACATCCATGTCCCACCATACAGCGCCTAAACACAGCTTATAATGAGCACAATGTTAAGATTTAGTCTAAACTGGAACAGAAAGTGGACATTGTGGTTTCATTTGAGATGGGACGGAGAAGTTCTTGGGGCAGGAGAGCTGGGGAAGGCTGGAGCATCGGATGAAGGGGGAGCCTGGTACAAACTAAGCAGAAACGGCTGCAGGGTGCTTGGGAGCTTCCTCCTCATCTCCATTCAAACCACACCACAGAGCAGAGCCGGGCTTTCCAGCTGAGCCAGACACCCTCTCCTTGGAGGGGACACCAGGAGCCTCAAAGTTTGGGACACAGCCGCCTTGCATTAGCAGTCTGAACACAATGCGAGGCAGCGTTCAGACCTGGGCTTTGACCTACATTAACAAATCCTGAAAGAGAGGTTTGATTAGAACAACCAGCATGAACAAGTTAACAGCTTTTTGCTTGTTTGGGCAGGACTATTTGATTTAAATGCCTAATTGGGATTTGAGAGAAAGGACTTCTGTGCTGAGGAATGACCACTGTAAGCAAACACTACCAAGATTCCTCTTAATTGACCTAGAAAGATGAGGTATTCCTAGTACTGTGAGAGTTACTTCCCTTGAAGTAACAAAACCTTGTTAACTTTGTATACAGTGAAAAAAGGAAAAATCTTTAACCTCTCAATTAAAAAACATATATTTATGTATACATATTTAGTAAGGCCTACTTACTGATCTCCTAGAGTTCAAATCAGTGCTGCTGTATGATCTTGTCAAACCATTGCAAAAGTCTCATACTGACACTGAATACTTAAGACATGGCTACCTCTGGATTTCAGACTGAGCATTGGACGCAAACGTATCTAGGTGAGCAGGGACCAGCCTTTCCATGAGGATGAACCATGAACACCCTTGGAAGCACGCAATGCCTGCATGGTTCATCCCTTGCCTGTCACGTCACCAAACCTCAGCCTTCCTTCTCCCAGGATGAGCCCACACAGGGCCATCACAGGGGTAGGGAAGCACATTGCCTGGGTGGATAATTACTGATGGCAATGACGGGAACTTGGTTGTATGTCTGGCACACTTCTAATCACTCCATGGGAGTCGGTCCAGATGTGCCATGGCCATGGGGGAGCAGCTTGACAGAGTGATTCTCCATGGCCGCACAAGCCAGATGAATTTCCTTGGTCATTACTCTCCTACTCCCTGCCATGGCCTAGAGCAGATCACAATGAAGCCCGACTAAAATGTCTAATACCATAGGAAATATAAATTTTCCTGCAGCATGCAATACTGGATCAAGCCTCAAATATGTGTTGATGTTGCTCTGTGTGTGTGTGTTTGTATACAGATGCACGCACATATATTTATATTTATATGTGTGTGCAGAGGATTAAACATAAGGTTTGATGCGTAGACATGAGGATGAAAAAGAGGGGATCAGCAGATTCTTAAAGCCAAAATTACCAACTCCCTTTGCCCAGGCCTATCACAACAAAAGAAACGCAGGCTGCCAGCAAGAGCCCGTGTTTTCATCCTTACATATCCAGTATCTCCATCCAACAATTTCCAGTAATAAAAAGCCAAGCTGCCGCCAAATGAGAGGCCATCGCTGCCATAAAGCAAAGAGGAAGTAGAGCCTGTTCTCACAGTACAGGGTCTGCAGGAACATTTGCCAGAGTCTTCAGAGGAAATGTGCTGGCAACATCTCAAGGGTGTAAAATAACTCCATGCTGTACCTGCTTCCCACCTTCCCCTGCAGACACTTCCACAAACACACATGCAGCTGGAAAGAAAGGGGCAGACTTAAAGAGAACTGACACCTCTTGCAAATTAGAGGAGGCAATCCCATTTTTTGGAACAGCTCTGTGTAACTCCCTAACATGGCTTCCGTTCTGCAAATGTCACATGAATTATCCATCAAAGGCCAATAACTGTGAAAAGTGATGGGGTGATCACCGTGCAAAGGCAGGTCTTTCCTTCCAGGGCATAAGCTACCTGTGGCTGGTCCCATCTGGGCC
Source organism: Burhinus bistriatus (assembly GCA_013397275.1). Taxonomy (NCBI): domain Eukaryota; kingdom Metazoa; phylum Chordata; class Aves; order Charadriiformes; family Burhinidae; genus Burhinus; species Burhinus bistriatus. The sequence goes on from VYXH01000326.1 coordinate 1,821,743, forward strand.
TCTCTCCCAGTGTCACAGAGTAGCCCCTACCAGTCCAGGCATTGTTTTGCTTCCAGCATGGGATAACAACTATTTCCAGTTGCACCAGTGGTTTGTGTGATGCAGACACCTTGACGCTAATATCCAAAATGGGCTTTCTCAGCATGGACAGCTGCTGGGCAGCAAGCACACCCTTCCTTCAGCTGCTCAGTTGAGTCCTAACCTATCGAGTCTGGGTCCTCCCAGGAGCTCATGACTCAGGACAACGCAGGGGCCATGGGGGTATCACATGTGCAGTGGCAAACCAGGACGGTGCTGGGTGCTGCTCCAGCCATGGCTTGCACGCAGTGTTTACAATAAGAAGACAAGTGGCTTTGGACATCTTTGGGTACCTTCTGTTCAGGACCCCAACAGTCAGGAAAAGGAGTGGGGTGTCCATCACCCGAAAAATCACTAGTGCAAATCTGGCATTATATCCCAGACATAAGACCAACCTCCCTTCTTAGTATTTGTTTCAGGTTGCCTCCAGATCAAGTTTTCCTCTAATTTCATCCCCTCCTTGCCCCAAACCTTTTAACATGAGATACAACCCCAAACCCAAGACAACAAGAGTCCGAAACAACCTCCTGGATGGTGAGAGATGTCATATTTGATTTTCCCAGCTAACAGGAAAGTGAAATATTTAACGCTCCCCTTCAGATCTGATCCTTTCCTCTGTTTCTCTGCCTTTATAAACCACTGCTGCATGGGGAAGAGGCCAAAAGAAGAATATCAATTGTCTTTCACAGCGCAGAGATCTACTCAGAAAAGGCGCCCTGTTCTGCAGAAGCACAAATGTTTTTTCAAATGCTTCTGGCAGAAGAAGAGTGCAGAATCCTTCCAGGACTGCTCTTTATCTGGTGAGATGGCTCTCTGAAGAGTTGGGGGAGGGAAGGTCACTGTTAAAGTGTCTTCATTCCTTTTCCTTTCTTTCCTGTGACTTTTCTGCAAGAGGATAGTTAAAGAAAAAAAAGGAGGGGGAAAAAAAAAAAAAAAAAGGGAAAGGTTTGCTGCAATGCAATCACAGGGCTACCGCTCTAAAGCTTTCTGGAGGTCTTCCTCTTCCAGGCCATCTTGGACTGCAGCTGGAAGTGCCTCTATGAATCTTTAAAGAGTTTTGGTGGAACGTGGTTTATTTTCTCCCTAATAGAAAAGAATGAACTAGTATCTTTTCTTTAAATGATCTAAGCAGCAATTTTTTCTTCTGCACTTAGACAAGCAGAGCAGTTTGCTTCAGTTTGCTTTCTTTTTTTCTTTTTTTTTAAAGAAAATCTGAGGGGGAAGTTTCCTGCAGTATACTACAAGCAAGGTATATGTGTCAGGCCCTTGGTCTCCCAGTGATAATTTTGTAGTAATAAATAACACAGGTTTCTGATGTTATGATTAGGGATTTTCAAGGCAATTCAGGTGATTTAGCTTTAATCTCAACACAAATTACAAGTGCAGTTTTAGGATGGATTTTGCCACCAAAAGAGACAATCCTGCCCTCTCTCCTGCTCCTGCTGTTTTCTTCAAGAATGGTTTGATGCTGGTGATCAAAAACTGACCCTCTGAGAGAAACTACTGGTTTTCTGATGGATCAGCAAGCTGCAGAACAGTGTCTGTATTTCCTCCCATGCAGTTGTGGTATGGAGCTGCTGCAGGTAGATGGTCCCATGAGCTGCCAGGGGACTTGTCACCTGCTTCAGGGACGGCACGTCCAGTGGCAGGGCATGGCAGAGACCTGCTCCTTGGACACCTACACCGCACGTTGGGTCTGCGAGCACAGAGATTTGGAGCCTAAACTGCTGATGTGTGTTTAAATATCTTTTTGCCAGCCTTGTAGATATTATTTGGTGGTAGTTTCTATTTATAAGGCAGGCAAGCAGTGGTGTGGGACACTAGCGTGGAGAGAAAAAAAGGGCAAGGGGAAGCTCTTCCCAGTCCGAAAGATTCTCCTCTTTGGTTTAGGGTGCACAGAGACCAACGTGAATCTTTCTCTGGATTTCAGGGAACTTTGGATAAGGCCCAAGGTGCATCATTATCCCATGACAGAATAAAGACACATACTCATTTTTATGAGTGAAAACTATTCTTTCGCTCCAGTGAATGGCTGAGATCTGAACACAGCTGCTATTTTGCTCTGTGCAGTGAATCACTTCTGATTCTTAAGTATTGAAACAGTGACATACATTCCCCTTGCCTAACATGGGGACCTTTCTCCATCATTGTACCATGAGAAGAATATAGTAATTCATGCTGTCTTTATTTTTTTAGTTTTGTTATTGTTGGGACTCCTTTCACTTCACATTGAAAAAGCAGGCAACTGGGGCAGAGTGGAATGCTGACATTACCCTAAAATATGAAATTTTTGAGAATGGGATGTCTCCAAAAGAGCTGGAGTACTCCAACATCTCTTCCTCAGCCGGTGAGCAGGAAATGCAGGAGTGGCTTTATATATTACTTGTTAGGTTGTGGTAGGTTTTCCTCTAAAGATGAGTTGGGTGTTTTGCTGGCAGAACTGGCTGTGCAGAAGAGCCTACATCCCTTCCCCTCGTCCTGGCACATACTAGAGATTTGAGAGCATCTACCTGATAATTCTTAATATCACGCTGCAGGAAAGAAATGTGATGATTGTAAAGCATTTAGGAGAGATAAACAGGCATGATCAGAGGCCTGGGGAACAGGAGATATGAGGAGAGACAGAAAGAATGTGGCTCATTCAGTCTAGAGAAGAGGAGGTATAAGGGAGACAGAAAAAATGCTAAGGGGGATCTTTGGAGGTCGTCCAATCCATTTCTCTCCCCTGAAACAATCTCAGCAAAATCTAAATCACTCCTGATAGATATTTCTTTGACCTGTTCATAGAGATCTCCACCGTTACACAGCCTACAAGCTCCCTCGGCAACCTGGCTTGGTGCTTCATGAGTCTTACTACTAAAATATTTTCTTATCAGCTTATTCTGAATCATTCTTACTTCAGTTTAAGGCCTCTCATCTTATCAGCCATGGTCAATTCCTAAACAAATTCAAACTTTCTTTTCTGTTCACCACTGCTGTGTTAAAGGAAATAAGATGACATGATTTTTTTCTTGACAAACCCACACCGGCTGTTATTCCTTTCCTTTTCCCAGGTGCTTCCAAACAACTAAATTGCTTGATATTTCCTGGAGCTGAAAATATAGATGAGCTGGTCTGTAATTCCCATGCTCCTCTGTTTTCTCTTCCTCTGTATGAAGATAGGTACCACATCTGCCCTTTTCCAGTTTTCTGGTATCTTGCTTAGCTTTTCCTGGCTTCTCAAAGATAACCACAGGTATCTAAGATCATTTCAGTCCACTTTCAAAATATTCTAGGATGAAGTTCATCAGGTTCAGCCAATTATAAAACATGAAGCTTATCTAATTTTCCCACTTCCTTCCTTATTCTGTGCTGAACTCCTATCCTTTTTCAATTCAATTTCCAATCCTGTTAGCCTCCTGCTCTCAACTGATCTTTTAAATGAACACTGATACAAAAAAAAGGCTTTAAACACTTCTCCCCCTTGGTATCACCTGGTGCTGCCTTTCTCTTTTCATCTTACGATAGCTGTATTTGTAGAACAATTTCTTCGTACTCACTCTTCGTGTATGTAAAAGAGATCTGCAAAGAGAAAAGGAACATGCTATTCCTCACAGCCACCAAGGGCAGGACAAGAAATAATGAGCTTCAAGTGAAGGTTAGACATTAGGAAAAGTATTTTACCTGTTAGAACAGGAAAGACTCGGAATGCATTATCTTGGGAGTTTGCAAAATTTTTCTATCATTGGCAGTTTTTAAGCATAGGTTACACAAGTAATTTTTAGCCTTTTCGAGTTTGTGAACTCCTAGCATTGCTCTTCACAGGGCTTCATACACAGCTGGTTTCGCCCAGTGTTAATGGGATTTCTGCTGTTTAGATCTGCCTGAGACACCCCACCCACTCCGAGATGTGCTCCACAAAAACACAAAATTCTGTGGGGTGCAGTTTAGGAATCCATGGATTATAGACAAACATTTGTCAGGAACTGGGTCAGGGGTTCCTGCCCCTCTGCTTTTCTACAATTCAGTGATCCCCAAATTCCCAGGTACTATAGCCAGATCCTCTACATTTGTGATGTCTCAGAAGCAAAATTAATGTTGTTCTTTGCAGTTTCATTGCTTCCTGGCACTGAATAGTAGCTCTGAAATTGTCTGTACTTTTTAACAAACTTGATAATAATTGTTTCATCTGCCCTACAGACCAATTAATTAGTGACTATTAATGTCTAGCCTATTACATCCACTTTATAGTGCTGCAGGTCATGCAATGATGCTGTAGCAGAGCAGACACAGATCTGAACTGCCTTCTCGTCCTCCAATCTCCAGATCATTTTCCTTTCCTTAAATCTCATCCATCTGTATAAAGGGAGAACTGAACTGATGCTTGGGTAATTTGCATATGCAAATCTGAACTAAAGAGAAACCCTCACGGCTACTGCATCGAGGCTTCTGTTAAATGTTATAAATTGAAATGCTTTCCTCCCCAAGCTAAAATAAAGAGTGCCCTGGAGGGTATATTTCTGAAGGGTTTGTGACTAACCTGATTAGTCACCCTAAATTGTGATAGATGGAAGGAAAAAGCAGTTGTCAAACAAGGAGGAAATTCCAATAGAAGAGTAAATTTAAGGATGACAGTGATGATAAATTCTTACAAGCCTTAGAAAAGATCAGCCTTTTGTGTAGCTCTCATAAGGACCATTGAGCGCTCACTATATAATGGGCTGTTGTTTGGATAACTGTAGGAATGTGGTGATCAGTTTTAAAAAGGAAAAAAAAACCACTTTATGTCCAGGCTGATCTGAGCTTATTTTTAGGTACTAAGACCTGTTACTAAATTTTTAAGAACTCCCTTTCCTTGCTGCTCCTGCAGGTGAGCTTGAGACTGCTAGGCCAGGGGCATGTACTGCAAGAGAGGATGACACTCATGGTTAGATGACTTCAGATTAAAGCCAGGTATAAATTTTAAACAGTCAGTATTGGGAAAACTCAGCAAAGTTTCTGCTTCATTTTTGTCACTAATGATTTCTAAACTTAAGTCAGATGGTTTTCTACTGTATATGTTCTATTTGCAATGGGAACTAGATCAGTGAAGAACAGAGATGATCACAATTAACTCTTCTAGGTTGATTATTGCTGCATGCTTTCTTCCTTTCTGAACTATGTAAGAAATGATCATCTTAAATCCAATGCAAGAAGGCAACCAGTTTTCTGTTCCGCTCTGAACAAACATGATCCTCTGGAACTAGTTTAGCAGGACATGTAGGAAGGGAAACTAAAATACTTCCCCTCCTCTGTCCAGAAAAGGCTAGCAATTCTTCAGCTGGCTGAAAACTGAAGGGAAAAGAGCAATAAATTTCATTCACATTTTTCAGTACTTCAAGTTTTCAAGTATTACCAAAACTTAACAATTACAGCCCTTTCTAAGATCAATATCGCATGGTGAATACAAGGGGCTGATATCGCTGGAGTCGATAGCAGTTGAGTAGTTTGGGACAAATACAAAAGAAGTGCAGGTAGACTCAATCTTTTCTGTTTTCTGACTAATTTTGTTGCTTTGGCATTGAAATTCTTACCAGTATGTGCACAGTAATAGCACCTAGGAGCTTCAGTCATGGAACAGAACAGCATTGTGCTAAGACTATACATTACAAAAAGGCAGTCCATGCATTGACAGCCTGCATGGCTGTCATTCAACTCGACACCAACCCTTAATGGGTCTTGTTAGTTCCTGGCCATGAATTATGTGACGTTTCAGCCAGAGAAAGCCTGAAGTTTTCTTCAGTCATGAGTCTTTCCCTCAACAGTTGAACTCTCTGTCTCTAGTAATGTGGTCATTTGTGATCAATGGGGTCAGAAGTAGTGACTTCTCCCATCTATGATAGATGACTTGCTGACTTAGTCTGAAGCGGGAAGCAGATCAAATCTCACAAGAAAAGCCTGTTTTTGTGAGATTCCAAGCCAAAAAATGCCTTTTTAAGAGATGTGCATGCCCTCAGTCACTCTTTCTGATAAGCTCATCATATTTTCGGCTGTTTGCTGGACAAACTGAGAACTCTGACAAATTCTTTCAACTAAACCTGACTCTTGGCTAGATGGGATAATTGCTCTACTCCTGCTACTGCATGTGCATTTTTGAACAGAGAATTAAAACAGCATGAATTTCACTCCATCCAAGATTTGGCAATATCCCTCCAGAACAGTAGATTAAATCAGTATTTCCCAGACATCCTGTTAGATGTATCCTTCTCTAATAAAAGCTTTTTTATTTGTTTATTGCCTTAGCTCATTTCCACTAAGAAAATGTCTCCTTTGTCTAATCATAAATCTTCCAGGACTGCAGTGTGAGGTTCTTATGCATATATGGATAGGCTATAGGAGCGATTTTTCTCAGGTTTAATGTGACAACATTAAACACAAACTATAAAACAGGATTCATGGGATTTCCTCTTACTTTCAAGGACTGGCAGCGATGTCTTTTCCCAAGCAAAATTCCCACTGAAGCAAAAAATTTTAGCAAGAAGACCAATGAAAGCCAATGGCACCTTGGCTTATGTGAGAACTGCAACACCAGACACAGGAATGACCATCCCGGGTAAAACCACGTTGCTGATGTTATCTGTAGAAACATGTACAGTTCTTACCATTGGCATGTCCTTTTTGTTGCTTCTGATCTGAACGGCCAGGCAAAATTCCCTGTGATGTTTGCTTTGGGAGGAGGAAGGACTGACAAAGTTTTAAGGAACATTTAAAATCCCAGTCCACTAAACAGAAGGGTAATTAAAAGAACAGAGGGAAGCTCATGAGCTCAAAACCGAGTCCTTTCCATCAGCATCTGGCCTGAAAGCTCTCGCCATTTGTGTCATTAGTAGGTAAAGCTATCAGCACTGCTGGGTTTCTTTCTGTCTCTCTTATTCTCCAATACAGACATGCTCCCCTCCACTAAACAGTTGGCAGTGAAGTTTTCACCCCCTGATTCAAATATCTGTGCAGCAGCGAAAGGCCTGTGTTTTGGCTGAATTCCTGTTGTTTCCACCAAACGGTCCACAACTGACTTCTTTCAGCTATGTGAGAATAGTGGTGGCAGTTACACTCTGCAGCTACAACGAGGTGCGACCCATCTAATGATAATATAAATTATTTCTTCATCTAGTTAGAATTTCCATTACTCCAAGGGCATGACAAAGTTTGGACACAGAAGTCATCTAGAGTTTCATTACTGACCAATGCAGGGCCAGGCACAGTGGAAGGCATCACTCCAGTTCCTTATGTACATTGCTGGTTTCTAAATTAACTGTGGCCACTTTGGAAGATGACCAGGGCATCACTGCACAAAGTTAAGTGGAAACTCCTGCTTCCTGTACAGCAGAGAAGAGAAAATACACTTCTTGCAAACGCAAGCCATGAATCCTTAATATGTAAACACACGACAAAGTGCCTTCAACAGGACAATTCAGGTGTTTCAGGGTGCTGGATTGTCAACCATATGTTTTTTAAGTCATAGAACACCCCTCTACACTTTCATACATCTCTTCTAAACTATGAAACATCCTCCTCCCACAAGAGTACAGTCTGGATTGAACATGGTGGCAGATAAAATAGGAGCAATCACCTCCTTGGTAAGTACCCAAGATAGTCTCATCTGTCCTAAAAAGTCAAAATCTTGCTTTTGCTAAATGCCTTGATTCCAACACATTTGTAAGCCTTTCCCTGGAAGATTATTCGTGTAAGGAGAGGGAGGATTGCTGTGTGTGCTGACCAGAGGGTTCTCTCAGTCAGACCTAAGACCTCCAGATAGATCTTTGCCTGACAAATAATGTCTCCTCCCTACCGAGTGTGCAGAAGAGATGATACATCCTCAAACAGCACTTTGTTACAACAACATGTCACAAAAGCTAATATTGCCTTTAGCGGTGCATGCATTAGAAATATGATAGTTGATATGCTAAGTGATTTTTTTAATAGACCTTGTTAAACACGTTAGCTTCAGAGACCTCAAGCTATCTATCACTAGAGTGAGTCTTTTTTTTTTTTTTCCTTTTTTAAGGCTTAGCAAAGTGAACTGGTTTTTCCCTGTAGACTTAACCTACAAATTTATTTTCAACAACACCAGGCCCTCTGAGAGGATGTCCTGTCCACAGCCCTCCTCTGCAAGACAGTGGGAACTCATAAACATATCACCTGCGATTGTAACTCCAGCCATGATGGGAGATGGGGCAAAGGACGCAACGTGCCAGCTTAATTGGGGAAACTAAACCAAGGAAAGGATGACCACAATTCAGAGAGTTAGGAGTTTTGATTTAAAGACTCCTTCTTTAGGGTCTGTTAATAGCACATCACCTCCACCGAGGCTGAAGCACACCCCTGTTTGTATCAGCACAGCACAGACTAGGAATGGATCCATCCCCCTCCCGCTTCCAAAGCTGATAGTGTTTTACTGGAAACATGGTGGGATGAGTGAAATTGTATCTACGCTAGTGTTTTGCAGCTAAACTCAGTGTTGAATTCCCAGTGTGGACAAGTTCTGAGTCAAAGAAAATCCTTCCTGAGGGGAGGAGAGTATCCAAGAAGTTCAGGACACTTCTTTAGAGGTGACTGCATTGGTTGTGTCTAGGGTAAATTAGCCCATAAAGTATAGGATCTCCAGATTTTCAAGTAATAAGGCAAAGCAAAGAGTTTAGAAATGGAAGTGGTAACTGTCTTTAAACCAGACAAATCCACTGGATCCCTGTACAAACATGTAAGTAGGGCTGGGAAAGAGGATTTACTTCTAGTCCCTGGAATTGACAATATGCCCTGAAACTATATAATGAAATGAGAGGAAAAGACGCATTTTCCCTGTTACTGCTGACACACAATTAATATAAAATAAAGAGGCTGTTTGGTGTTGGTTCGAAGTGATCCATCCCCACCGACACAATGAGAGCTAATGAACTAAATCTGAAAGCATCAGCATAAGATTTTGACAAATGCGTTGTTTGCCTATTGAGAGGGTAGAAAATTATTATAAATGACAAGCTGGGCTTGTTTTCAGGCATGGACACTCCAGGAGCAGCGGTATTATGGCCTCAGTTGGCTTTTCTCTGTGTAAATGATTTCACACTTCTGCTACTGAACCAATTGGGTGTTTCTCCGTTTAAGAATTGCTGAAATAAAATATCTCCTGCTCCACAGTCAAGGCATGTTCTTGGCTCCCAGGGAGGAGGAAGGGTTTAAACATATCTGGGTTTTGTATTTAAAAATGAAGCGTTGGTCTCAATGTAGTGCTCTCACACAATTCAGGATTGGTGGGGATAGTGAAAATTTTAAGGAAATTATTAATAACCATGGTGGCAACACAGAATATTGTACTAGAAAACTGAAAAAAACCTAAGTTGTATTTCACGTCTTTTTGTTCTGAGGGAAAATGAGAAGTTGTTTATTTAAATATTTTGGCTAAAGAAGAAGTCCAGAGGCCAAACTAAGGTTAAGACTCTGGTATAATCTACAGATCATGTAATAGTCAAATGTAAATTAAATTCTGAAATCTCTTATTCCAGCATTTTTCCCAAAGAAGATAATGGCCTACGTAGACATCTCACAACCTAACTTTGCTTCTTGTTTCTCTGCTCTGCCAGTTCTTGGGCAGAGACTCTGTAACAGCTTAAATTCCCCAATGAGGTAGAAAATGTTATAGAAAGAGCAAGAATGAGAAGAGTTTTGGCTGATTTGCTGCTCCCCATTGCTCAGTTCTGCACACATCTGTGCCATTATAAACATAATGAATAATAAATCCAAGCTCATTTTTAGGGCTGCATCCAATGCAAGTATAAATACACAAAGGCAAAGGATTTCTCCTTGGAAAGTCAGCGAAAGGGAGTTTTATGTAATTCTTATGAGACTTAATGAAATGCTGAAGATGAAACAATTCCTATTTTGCCCTCATGGAAGCAGACTTAAGTGAAACGGTACCTTTCATTCCTCTTTACAGAAGGAGGTTCAGAGCATCAGCAGGTGGGCAGGTTTAAATCAGCAAAGTGCAAACCTCACAAAGACTGGTGCCTAGGCTCAGTACAGGGAAGCCACATGAAGTTTGGATGCTCTTAGAAAGCTCCGAACTGCCTATCATGAAGCAACGACGTGTCTTACAGGTTTGCCCAACCTCCACACTCCCAGGGGCTGGATTCCAGTTTGGGGACTCCTCTGGGTTGTGTTGACTCAGTGAAGTCGACCTACAGCTCTAGCCCCAGGCATGGGGTTGTATGCATCACTCTGGCACCATGGGCAGGCTGTGGAGCCAGCAGCAACCACCCTGGTACCAAACAGCTCGCTGATCCCCACCTCTGCTGAAGAAAAGTTGGTGGGCTCCATGGGACCAACATTCAGGCCAGATCCAGACTGTGAAGTGGCACATGGACCATTTCCACCATACCTAAAGTTTCCAGAGAGCTAAATGTTTTGGTTTTTTAAACCTCCAAAAGCATTTTGAGGGAAGGAAAAAAAAAAAAAAAAAATGATTCGGGTTCATCAAAGAGTGAGTAAAGCTGTGTCTCTGTGTGTGTNAAACCTCCAAAAGCATTTTGAGGGAAAGAAAAAAAAAAAAAAAAAGATGATTCGGGTTCATCAAAGAGTGAGTAAAGCTGTGTCTCTGTGTGTGTGTGTGTACGCGTGCGACCTGGAGTCTAATCAACTGCACCCAAGTTGATGGTAAGACCCCGTGCGACGCTCACCTAACAGTGCCATAACAGTCAGTCACTAAAACCATATTCTTCCCCTGCTCAGGGGTCTTCCCTCTGAGATTCACTTTGTGGTTTAAGTCTGATTTCCAATTAACCAATTAATAATGATTAAAAATCCATATTAGGATCAATGAAGTAATGCAACCACTTATATATCTTTTTAATATATTATATTCCCTCTTGGACTTTTCAGAATCTCATTGTTTCTGCCTTTATAATGGGCAGTTTATTATTGTCCCTGGACTGACATTTTGGGTTTTTTGGGAGGACCAAATTGAAGGCTGTTTCATTTTTTCCCTCTTCTAAGAAAAAAAATAAATTCCCTTGAGTATGGAAAACATGACAGGTGCCCAAAACCCCTTGAAGTCTGTCTGCCTAATTATCCTCAGATTCCTTTGCAAAGCTTACCGTTAATGTTTATAACTTCCCTGTACTAGCACCCATCACTGTATTTTCTTTGTGGTCTCAAAGCACTCTGCTAAATAAGGTTATAGTATTATTTTCTGGTTTTCATGCAAGGAAACAGAACAGAGAAAAGACTTGAGAAGAAGACATTCACCTTGCCTGCACCCCAGTCCTGACTTCTGCTCAGAACTTCTGCCCGTAGATTTTCTACCACTGGCAACTCTTTTGCTATCTGCTTATCAAGGAGGCTTGTCATCTGCAGATACTCTTCCCTAATTTTCCAGCAGGGAATGCCTTTCCAAAACTTCTGTACCTGTTTGCGCAGGGTTAGGTTAAACAGAAACAGGCAGAGCTTTACAATCAATTAAATAGGAGGAAGAGGCTCTTGGGAGGAGGAAGTCCACTTGATGTTGAAGGGATGCAATTCTGGCTACCAAATGGTTGTGCACACTGGTAGAAATCCTTCTAAAAAACCTTCTAAACTAGACATGCACTTGGCAAGCCACAGGTGAAACAGGCCTGGCGAAGAGGTATGCTGATCCTCCAGCGGTCCCTCTAAATCAGGATGCTGAGTTGCATATGGAACATCCTTCTTTACACTTGCTACTTGGTACTCTGTGTTTCTGGCAAGCCCAGTAGTTTGTGTTTGCTTCCCTGAACTGGCACACAGTAACATCCAACACGCAAGCTAAAAAATACTGGCTTTGCTTAGCTTTAGGTAGTCCAAGTCCAAATGAAGTTACTAATATGTCATTTGTGGGAGAGCTAGGAGAATAACCTACTAAAACGGTTTGTCAGAACTTTTACACATTCTAGAAATCCAGTGAGTTTGATAGGAGTTTTCCTCCTCCCTTGAAGGACTGTTGTCACCCAGAAGGACAGAGGTGGAAACCTCTTGCCTTGACCCTCAGACATAATCCTACAGTCCCCAGGCCAAACTCTATCCTGACAAAGACAAAACAGAGGAAAGAATTTTTTCCTACAAACTTCAGGCTGTTTCCTACTGTTGCCTATTGTCTCCGGTTCTGACACAGAGTCCGTTTTCTTACCCCCTCTTTCAGCCATGCAAATCAGGCAAAGCAAAGCGCACAATGAAACGTTAGCATCTTTTCAGATCAGCGGTTCTGAGCCCCCTTGAGAAATCCATAACGGCCCTCCCTGGAGTATTTAGCAGATAATGCTCCCTCTTTCCGCCTGCGGTGTTTTGAAAAATGTAGCCCATAAAATGTGTCTGACATTGTACAGCGAGCCCAGCTTCCCTGCGTACGCCGCGGCCTCCTCAGGACGAACATGGTCCCCATTGTTAGCCCTGACTTGCTGAATGCGGCGAGGCCAGATGAGATTTCTATGCCCTGCACAGCAATAGCACATGAGTTGGAAGGGAACTTCTCCAGGAAAGTATATTTGATCAGTCATAAAAAACCTTCCTGGAGATACATGCTGAACTCTGTGTGTGTGTATTATAGCTGGCACTGTTAACAACCCCTGTTGCTAAGCTTGCATGATACTTTCCCATACAAGACCTGGTTCGGCCGCTTATAACCTATTTGATCAGACTTTAACGGTTTGGGCTGATTTTCTTTCCATGCAGAATAGTGGCTTCAGGAAGAACATATATTGGAAATTTCTGCCAAGACAGACTGGTCCTTTTTTTAGAGTGAGTTTACAGGAAAATACATTATTTTTGCCCCTGTTAAATCTTACAAGGATTTTATTGAAAAACTCTTTTTTTTACCTCATTGCTTTGGTATTTGTAGGGAAGGTTTCTGTTCTAGAGATATGCCTTTTTCAATATTGTTGTTAACCCTCTCTTCCTCCCCCTTACACTGGGGCCGGATTGTAAGCTTATTAAAAAAGAGCAATCTCTTCAGACATGCTAGAGTTTGGCAAAGGATGTCTCGGAGGTTGGACAAGATTTTCCCTATAAATATATCAGCTGAGATGTCCCTACACACAGAAGCAGAGAGCTGGGAAGCACAAAGTTCCCCTTTCTGCTGCCCAGGCAAGGACGGTGCCCAAAGGGGAGCTGGAGAGGTGGTTTGGGAAGAAACTGCTGCTTTCACTCAGAGAAATCCTCCTCTGTTCCCTTTCTGAGATGAAGGACATCCACCTCCGGAGGAGAGGGGTTTAGCCAGCCTCCTCAAGCATCTCCCCCTCGCCCATCCCCAGTTCCCAAACAGGAACACGCAGGAGTGTAAGATGAGCTCACGAGGGTCAGGGCTAGCCTTTATTTCACCTCCCATCCGTTACTTCACTTCCCCCATATCTCAAGTCCATAACCTTTATCAGCAACGGAACGAATTGCATGAGAAAGTTCAGGGGATGGCAGGAACATCTGGGCCACATACTGTACATGCCACTGTAAGTTAACCTCTCACGCGCTGTCGGATGCTGTGCGAAAGTATGTCAGGGCCGCAGCTGTGTGCAGGGCTTCACACGCACGCACGGCTCCTGCGGGCAGGAGCCACCTCGGGATGGAAGGAGAGAGAGAGAAAAGAAAGAGGGAGAAGGGGATGGGAGACAGGAGATGAGAGGAAGGCGAGGCAAAGCAAGAGATGATGAATTTTTTCAGCTAAGGGATGATGCGCCGCAGCCAGTCACTGCAATGAATCCTTGGAGAAACCTCCTTTGCATGCCCTGCGTGGAGTGCACCGGCGCTACTTTTTGCCAGCCAGATTTGGTTTAAATGGAGACAAAAAGGGCAAGATGCAGTGGGAAACGGGAAGAAGGGAAGGGAAGGTGCAAAGGGAAAGAGACTCTCAGAGCACTGAGTTTTTGCAGGCTCTCTCCGACCCACATAATCAGCAGGGCTCAAGCTGACAGCAGGGGATTTAAACACTTATAGGGGGAGCTCAGCTGGGCGTCTCAAGGGAAAAAGGGTTGGGAAATACAGTTCTGTAGAAAAAACACAGAGAGAGAAAAGAGCTGTTAAGCAGTGAGAGAGACATCTGCAGCATAGCTGTTCATTTTGGTTACTCTCTGCTCTGAGCTGGCAATGGGAAGGATTGAGAAAATCTTCAGCATCCTGATTCTCTCGAGAAGAGGCAAAGGGAATGGCCCCACGAGAGAGACAGCTCGGGGCACCAGCAGCCCAAGTCCTGGGCTGATCTCTGATACCGGAGATGTTGCCTTGTAGGAAGGGACCTGCCCAGCTCTTGCAAACCGATTAAAGATGCTGCCCACAGGACAATATCCCTGCTTTAGTTTTCCATGCCTATATGGGCCAACATGTGGGTCAGGAGGGATGCAGAGAGGTAAAAACCAGGGCACAGCTCCTTAGGAGGGACTCTAAAATAAGGCCACTGATGAAATGGTGGGCCACTGCAGTTTATCACTGGTATGAGAAATGGTCCATCTACCACGAGACAAGAGACCTTTTCGTGGTGGAGCTCCATCATAAAACGAAGTCACATGAATTTTGACAGCGAAGTGATTGTTTAGTTAAAGACAGGATTAATGACCTAATCGATAAATAGGCCTGCAGACCTGCACTGAACAAACAGACGTGTCTGCAAAGAAGAGAAAATATTTGCAGAACCTCTGAAAACTGCTTCCCCCCCCAGAAGTGCCTGGTTCTCTTGGCAACAATGGCAACAGGGGATGGTCATCCTTCTCCCGCCCTGCCTACCACCATTTACATACTATTCAGTATCCTCTGCATTTTGATGTCTTCTGGAATCGCCTACTTTGCAAAAAAACAGTACGGTTGAAGAACAGGTAAAGGATGGAGATGGCAATCCTCGGATATTTTTCAAACAACTAACTTTTTATTTCAAAAAGGCTTCGGGTTTTATGGACCCCCAAACCTTTGAAAACTAAGTATCACTTAAAACATATTAAAAGATATTTAGAAATTTTATTATCCCCTTAAGCATGTCTTCAAAAATATATGCTTTCAGAAGAATACACGTTCATATACGGTATTCAGGATCCACTATGCACGTGGATCCAGGTATAGGATTTTTCTTGCATTTCTCTACTGCAGCAGTAGTGTACAACTCATATATGCTCTAAATGCAAACTTTGCACCAGCACTAGACAAAGACAGCATGAGAAGAATTTGCCCACACACATGCACATGCACAATTAATTTCCTGCTTGCAAAGAAAATGAATGCTTTATAACTTGTCCTTTCTGCAGCTCAAATAACTCCATAATGCTCATCAAAACTGACTTTTTCTACCTTACGTGTTTTAAAGCAACCAAACGAAAGCGCATAGACCACAGTCTGTTAGAGGAGAAGAGCAGCAGCATTTGGACACAGTAGCTCAGATACTCAGCAGGCTCAGAGGGCACAGGCAGGCTAGGGCATCCCAAGCTGTTTCCAGTCCTGCCATGTTTTCAGGGAGTACCAGAGCCCACGGTCGGTGGGAAGCTCCTCTCTGCCCTTGCTGGGCTTGGGTCGCTGCAGCCTGAAGAGGTGCACGGCTTACCTCCAGGGCTTGCTGAACACCCTGTATATGTGTCTTACAATGCTGCTGGTTTATTCCAAGCATACATCTTTACAGACACATTTACAAATTTGCCTAAATATTCTTCTCTTTCCTGAGGAATTCTGGTCTCACCTTGCAAACAGGACTTCCACCTGCCAGAAGCTCTATGGATGAGGCCCCGGCACTCCTCCCTGCATCAGCTGTGACCTAATCTGGGCTTTGCTGACCACCTTTTGGGCTCAGTCACTCACTGCTACTGTAAATGTGTTTTGCCTGTCGGTGGGGTCAGCCAGTTTTCGCGCCACAAGATGGGAAGTAATCCATTTAACAAAAGCAACACATTTTTACAGCTTCTGGAATCACTTCCCTTGCAAAAATAATGGGGTGAAGGAGCGGGGGGCGGGGGGCAGTCCTGAGACATTTTACAAACAATGGAGCTTTTCTTTCAATAGGGCTTTAGGAGTTTATAGGACCCCAAATCTTCCAACACTAAGTATCCCAAAATATATTGAAATGTATTGCATGCTAGTTAGGGGTTATATTTTCTATTTGCTTACATTGTTTGCACTGGTGCTTACTGACGCAATGTGAATGTATCAGGTGGGGACTCCATTCCCCACCAGGAGAGCACCAAAATTCATCACCATGGCCTCGGCACTGCTGCTCCCTGTGCAGTCCCTTTCCAAGGCCTAGGTTAGGCTAGGGTAACCATGCAGATCGCATCCTTGGCTGAAGAACTATTTTATATCATACCGATAGAGGCAATAACTCCCTTGGCCCCTGGCAGTGAAATGGGAGACTGTTGACACCAGGGTCACTCCACTTTGGAGAGAGTCTCCTGGCTCTGCTCTCCTGCTCCCCACATAGGTCTCTCCGAGCTGCTGCGGTCCCTTAGGACCTCCTGGCACTCTTGAGAGTCTCTCTCAACTGCTATAATCATCACCATGACTCACTTCGACGGGTATTCTTCCTCAGCATCCCTCAGCTTCTAAGTTTGTTCATTTTTTTTCCTTTCCTGGGTCCTTCTGCACAAACCAGCATGTTCACTTTGCTCAAGGCAGCCGGCTCTCAGCTTGCTGGTACCCACACTCTGTCCTCCACTGCCGGCTCCCAGCACGGAGCCAGCCCTGCCAATGCCTGGTGGCTGCCACCACCTGTGACACCTGCGTGTCACTTCTGCTGAACAGGCCACTTCACCTGTGTGATAACGTATGCTGCTGGTGAATGTGCTGATGGCCAGGATGATGTTTCTGGCCGAGACAGCTGCTCTGGGGACAAGAAAAGTCTCTCTGTGCACCCTGAAGATGCCATGCAGTGCAGGGAGGTGGCAGCTTACTTTGGGTGAGTGACAGCAAAAGACTTTTTAGCAGTGAGCTGCAACTGTGCTGGGCATGGAGACTGCCGAAGAGACCTGGTTTTAGTGGCATTTATTGGTCTAACGAACCTTGCTGGAGGCATGCAGTAGTCCCTGCTGCAGCCCCACTGGTGGTGGCTGTGACAGGGGCTGGAAGGACAGGTCCTGAGCGCAGGGGTCAGTGAAGGCACTCAAGTCCAATACAGGGTGACAGATAGCCTAGCACTCAGGATGAACAAAGGATGTCAACAAAATGAAGCTCTCGTTAACTTCTGGAGCCCCATAAATATTTCCACCTGAGGTAGGAAATAACCTGCAGAAGCTGAGGGGACAATATTCCTACTGGTGTAAACCAGACTGTGTCCACCTAGGGCTTCTCTTGCCTGTACCCAACCTGGGTATGACAGCACCCATACAAGGAGTTAGTAAGAGACAGAGTGCATTATGCCAAATGGTTTAAATCAGGTTAAACACAGGTTGCCCCATGAGGGATTATCACTACTGCTCTTACCACTTACTTTAAAACCTCTTACTCCAAAACTGCCTGAGCTAGGATAAGAGATTTTAAATAACACACTCTTATTCTGGGGTATAGGAGCACGCACACAAGGAATTAATTCGTCAATAGTTAATCTGGAATGAGGCCATGTGTAGGCAACTCCCCTTTCCGAGACCGTGACAAATATGGGGGAGAAGGGAGAAGAGGCTGCAAAGTATCTTTCATTCCTTTTGCTCCCGCTCCCTGTATTCTGCAGCAGCTCTATCCAGTCCTTCACGCCAGCGAAAGCGAGCTTTAATAACAGCTGTTTCCTCCAGTACCCAACGTGCTCTGCAAAAAGAGACTGTAATTACATTGCCTGGCAATGCGGGGACGAGGAGGAGGGCTACCGCGGGGGTCTCGCAGGAAGAAAACCTGCTTTGGGCGGGGAGGTTGCAGGGCAGCCTTTGCAAGAGGCATGCTGGGGGGCTGCTTTCTGCTGCCAGAGCGCTACAGGGAGGGCCCCAGCGTAACCAAGAGCTGCCTCTGATTTTCCAGCTGGGTGGTGGTTCGGGGCATATTGCTTGAAATGGCCACTGCAGCCTGCGCCTGGCGAAGGAACACGCCAGTTGTTAGAGTATTTTCCAGTGTCTGAAGCACGCTGGGTTCATCTGCCCCTGGACGGTGGTGCTTGGGAGGCTGGTTTTATTCCCTGCCTGCCCTGCCTGCTTTGGGAGAGTCCCAGGAAGAAACAGGAGTGCTGGTGTACAGGCAGGCGGCTCTATCTCTCTTTACAAGTCGAGGGGGGCTTTTGTGCAAAGCTACCTACCTCCCTGCAAGGGAAGTCTGCTCGTACAATGGGAACCTAACAGACTGCATCTGTTTTGTCTTAGTCTAAAGCATTCCTTTCTGGTGCTAACTGGGAACAATTTAGCTGGAATTTCCAATTGAAACGAGCTTTTTAACTTCCATATTGATGATTTAAGTTGGTCTCAGGCAGGGGATCTGCCCTGCATTTTACAAATAGGCCAAGCCAAATCTTGATGTTTTTACAAGGTTTTACTCAGACAAAATCTATTTCTTTTTCTAAAGTACCGTTCTTTTACTCAAACACAGATTGCAGTGCAGTGCCACAGAGCGTACCTGGTAACGGTCCATGCTGCAAGAATTGGGATTTCATGCAACTTGAAGAGGCTGAGGAAGTAGGCAAAGGAATAGTACTGGAAAATCCTGCTTGAGGAAATTGTTCAGATGCATCTGCAGTTACGTGCAACACAGCCTAAACAAAGAGCAGAACTTTTAGGGTCACTTACATGAGAACAACCAGACTAAAGGTCTAGCCCTGTGTCTGGCAGGGAGAGTCTTACGCTCCGGGAAAGCACGCAAGTAACAGGGCAGGATTTCTCCTAAGATTTCTCCTTTCCCTGTAGGCTTTTCCAGCACTCAGTGGTTGCGGCATGTCCACCTTGATCCTTCCCTCCATGCCTTCACCTAATCCCCTTTTCTGATCCATCTCCCCTCCCCACACCCTGCAGCAGTGAGCTCCCCAATTTAAGTACGTCCCTGCGCAGGCAGCAAAGATGCCCGTGTGCCCCCATGGCATGGCCCACCAGCCAAGGACCCTTCCAGCCCAAAGCCCATGGCCCCACAGGGCTGCGTTGCAGGGGTCTGACTGGAACGGGGCAGAGGGAAAAAAAAACTTCTGAATGTTGCTGATTCGTGTCATCTCAGGAGAGGCTCAGACAGTGCAGAGCACCAGGTCTGCTTCGAGCACCTCCACGGAATCGGGCCCCTACCAGTGAGAAAACACTGGCCTTGGAGCTGAACTGGGGAAAAATATATGTTGAAAATTACAGCCACTTATCGAACTTTGCTTGTGGGCATAAGTTCAATAAACTTACTTAAGCAAGCCAGTAAGCCTTTGCAGATGGGTGGCTAAGAATAACGAGCCAATTTGTATGTGACAGACAGGGAATGGACACAGCAAAAGGAAGCCACACTGGTGGCTGGTTGGAATTGAACCCAGATCTCCTGATCTCCATCCCAGGCCTAAAGTGACCTGTGATGCATCACTCTGGGTAAAAAGGGGATACAGCAGTCTTGTAAGAATGAATATGTCAAAGGCTTGGAGGCACTTGGGGGACAGGTAACAGAAAAATAATACGAGGTTAGGAGAAAAGATAAAGGCTCCTGTGCAGGCAAGGAACAAGAGGAGAAAATGGACTGCAGAGGCAAGAGGGGTAAAGAGAAAGGGGGAGGGAGGCCTTCCATTAAGTGACTCAAAAAGCTTCGGAGGTCCCTGGTGACACCAAGCCTGCAGGTGCAACTCTGGGCTCCCTCCCTGAGCAGGATCTGATGACACGCTGAAAAGCCTCGCTTGTTCATTAAGGATCCCCGTGTCCAGGGCTTGGCAAAGCTGTTCCTCGAAACCAGAGAAACCAAATGGTTCGAAGGGCTGCCTTCTCCCTCCTCTGCAACACTTCTCTGGCCCTGTGAGCCTTACAGTTTTTGCCTCCCTGCTTTAAGGTTGATTTTGTTACACGGGGAACACGGCTGCGGCTCTGCCGCCGCCTGCTCTGTCTTCAGTGCAGACTGTTTGCAGTTGGGATCTCTGCTTAAAACCAGTGGGCCCGAAGGGTCACGTTCCTCCCAGGTCTTGCACCGGGACCTCGCTCCAATGAATTCTGCAGCTGTGCCAGAAAGTCCCAGGCTCCTGCCTAATTCACTACCCACATGTGCGGGGAGAAAAAAAAAAAACAAAACAAACAACACTTTCCCTTGCCAAAAAAATTAAATAAGTCATAGGCATCAATCACTCCCTAACATGCACATTTTTATTCTCAAACAGCTTCATTTAGAGTGTTTTAATATAGAACAGCCTGACAGAAACAATGCCTCCTAAATAGCTGTATGGGACTCTTTAGTCAATAGTACATACAGTAAATATTTATTATAACGTAACACAGGTTCTGTTTGTTTCTGTTTGTTTTTGCTTTTTATACTTTGCATTTGATGTGAGTGGGAGACACACCAAATATTGTAAATATTTATAAAGTATTCAGATTTGATATTATTTGCTCAGGTACAAATGGCTCCAGTTACTAGACTGTCACAAATGAGAAAACCACAAATACAGAGCAGCACTGAATGAAAACACAGTGGGAACATGACATAACCACATCTACGGACTGCAGTAAACATTCCTCACAAGACGGAACTAAATAAAGGTGCAAATATCTTTTTAAAGAGCTGTTTTGGCAGATATTTTAGAGACATCAATTTAGTGACAGGGTTTTTGTTCCCCACCTGTTAAGCATCACAAAAATATCTTAAGTCTAAACTTACATGCAATTAGCTTTTGGCTATTTTGTTTTTAAAGAAAACCTTGACATGAAGAGTGCAGATAGATGGATAAGATGAGGTGGCGTTCTTTTTTTAATACTTTCAGTCTTGCTTTGCAAAGTAAACATCCCTTTAGATAAGTTGCCTGAAATTTGTTATTTGTTTAAGACAGATCATCAGGAGGGGCATGGACCTGCTGTCATTCCCAATTCACTTGTGGGGGCACTACTAGACCAGTCCTGCTAGTCAGCGGTATTTGGTTACCTCAGCAATTTACTCCATCTCTGATGTCTGTAAATATTTTACCGTTTCAGGTGAAACCTCTTTAGGTTGGGGATGAATCAGAGCACCTGGCTCCAAGCTCTCTTGTGCGATGCTGGTTTGGCTGAGCTGGGAGAGCCCCCCTCTCCCATCCCCTTGGGGCAAACCCAGCATCGTTGCCTCCTGGCCCTGCACCCTCTGCTCCACAGCACTGGCCTCAAACACGTTGACCCCGGCGAAGCCGAGACCCACATCCGCCACCATGCAACAGGACACAGCAGGTTCGCCCAGGCGTTTGGCTGCCCCAGCTCGGCTGGGGGGATTCCCTCTCCCCCACCCAACACAGCAGCACTGAAATCCAGCACTGCAGGACTGTTGTGGTCTTGGTTTCCCAATCCATCACATTTATTTTTGTCCACAGTTTTCATCAACCACCATTCAGAGGGGTTTTTCTAAGGCTGGTGGACAGGTCGGTTTGAGTCATAACGGAGGATCTGTACTGCAGACAAAGTTTCAGGCTGGTTTGTGTTTTATCCTGAGCTATTTGCCCAGTGCTAGTTTCTCCTTTAAACTTGCTGCAATCAATATTTTTTCCTCACCGATCACACTTGGTATATCATTTATTTCCATGGAATAACCCCTCTGGATAAAGCATGATGAAGTAAATACTGGAGACAAACACAGAAAACATCTGGAATATGTTTTTCTCTCCAGCTGATTCATCATTTCAAAATGTACTTTAGGCTGAACCAGTAGCCCAAACAGGACTGGGTTTTGATCATTTTTTCCTTCTTTTTTGTTATTATTCTTTTTTATAATAAAGTTCTCTTTTTTCTCTTCACTAGAAACTCTCCTCTTCTTTTACAGTTTTCCCCATGATGTAGCAGTGGCAATGTGTTATTGGCATGGCCTGTAGTTCAAGGTCGTTGGCATTTCTTTTTTCAAATGTATCCCTTACAAGCTCCAAAAAAGAAGTTAATAACAGCATTAAAACCACCTGTGAATGGTCATTTAAATGCCACATTTAAATTAATGATAAGTAATCTACACCTTCCCAAAATCCTGACTGACGGGTGGGTTTGCTTTCTCCCCTTCCAAGCTATGGGCTAGGTACTAAAAATAAAGTGAAATAACACGCAGGTGCTAAACAGATTATGACTCACAGCTGGAGGCAAAGAAATTGCAGCTCTATCCCAATTACACTAATTTAATTGGGTGTTAAAAAAATCCTGGGTTCCCAACAGTAGTAGCCAAGGCAAGGGTTGTAGACATCTAACAGGCAAGGGAGCCATCTCTTTTTTTTTTTTTTTTNTCTTCTGTTTTTTTAAAAGGTTTTTCTGGTGCTGGGAGAAATGCCTGCCCAGGCATGAGTTCTTTCATCTGAAATTAGTACTTAACAATAATGTTTCTCTAAGCAGCAGAGCAATGCCTCCATGTGGGAGGTGAACTCGCCGCCCCGTTTGACACCCACATTGCTGCTACCGCTGCGGGCGGAGGCTCTGTGCTAGCAGAGAGGGGTTACCCCCAGTTTATCCCCTGTGTCCTCTGGGTCCCCAATACTGGAACGTCCCATTATGAGGAACAAGGGCTCTTTGCCAGGCTTGTCCTGCTCAGACAATGAGGATGACAGCACTGGGCAGGGTCCCAGCACCCAAAGGAGATGTGCTCACCCGTGCTGGGGAGCACACGTGCTCATCCCCAGCCCATCCTACAAGAGCCTGCAGCGGGCGATGAGCCTCGTCACAGCCCCAAAGGGGCCTTGAGGACCTTTAAACCCACCCAGTGTGGGGGTGCTGTCTGTTGTTGTGGCTGGAGAAGGCAGCGCGTAACCCCGCTGGCCTGGGGAGCCGGGGAGCAGAGAGCTGAAGGCAGGATGCGCTCTCCTGCTGGGTGGAAGAAAAGGGAATTACTTCCTCCCTGGGAATACCCTCCTGAGGCTTTTTCCTTCCCCTTTGGTAAAGATGAAAGAAACACGGTCCACCTCCTGTGCAGAAGAGTTCCTGTTCCTCCCCAGCCCTCCTCTCCCTCTCCTTCC
Organism: Burhinus bistriatus; assembly: GCA_013397275.1. NCBI lineage: Eukaryota > Metazoa > Chordata > Aves > Charadriiformes > Burhinidae > Burhinus > Burhinus bistriatus. The sequence goes on from VYXH01000326.1 coordinate 1,844,823, forward strand.
GCTCGGCCTCCCGAAAGCAAAGAGCCGCTGGCAAAAGGAGTCAATAAGTAAATAGCAAAGGCTACGGCGAGGGCGACTGTGCTTTTGCCGAGCACCTGGAGCGAGGCCGTCAATGGGATCAGCCAGGAGCCACCTTCTGGTCCAGCACCCCTCCTCGCTGAGCACCTCCGCACTGGCAGAGCAGCCTGCCCGTGATGGGGCATCACCTGGGGAGCACCCACAAGCATCACCCACCGTGGGCTTGGAGCGGGGCGGGGGAGTGCGTTTAAGGGATTTCCTCTCAAAAAATAATAAGCAAAGGTTGCTCTGGCCTCACACGGAATGGGTTTGGCACCAGGGGAGCGTGTTTCTCTTTGCCTTGAGGTCCCGCAGATTGAGGCTCCTCGTCGCCTGCAACAGCATGGCTGTGCCGCTGCCTCATAGCCGCAGCGTCCTTTCAAACAGGCTCCTCTCTGTGATGTGCGCGTGCAAGGGAAGCCTTCGCGCACCAGTCGAAGTTCCAGCCTGTGTTGTGACAATTTCCATTGTGCCAGATGCTTCTCCTTCAGTCTGGGGTTTAGATTTAGTGAAAGGGAACAACCCGAAATACATGAATTCTTTTAGAATATAAATAGCAGCGATCAAACTTTCTGCATCACCGTCTAAGGGGAATAAATATCTTCAGGCCAAATATTTTTAAATATTTTAAATATTTTTAAATTCCTGCAAATAAGAATTACTTTAAGAAAAAAAAAAATCAAGATAATACATGATACAGCTAATGCAGAGATTCTGGTAACAAATGATTTATAAAGAGGCTGTCAGTACCGAAATTGAATTATAGAAATGAAAGCTCGTGAAGACCTATGAAGCCACCTCCTGACGCTGCTGGCTTGTCCCTCACACTGGGGCAGCTCGAGGTGTCCCCAGGCAGCCTGCCCGCACTCGGAGCTCGCAGGCGGCTTCATCCCTCCGAGCCTTATCGCTCTCAATT
>VYXH01000326.1:1846665-1871092 GCA_013397275.1 Burhinus bistriatus
CCGGGGCAGCGCAGGCCGAGCGGAGCGGCGGGCCCGGGGCGGGCGACGGAAGGTGGCAGTGCAGCACAATGTAGCAGCCGCCGCCCGCCGCCAGCACTCGTGGAGAGCCGAGTGTGTCTATCTAGATAAAGTACCGCACTTACCATTTGTTTATAATTCCTGAGGTCTAGGCTAACAAGTTTAACCGTATAAAAAAAAATACCTTTTTTTTTTTAAAAAAATGCGCAGATCAAGCTAAAATTAAGGGAAAAGCAGGCAAATCATTTAAGAAAACAACAGAGAGAAATACAAATGTACATGAGGTCTGTTTTATGCACGCATACAAAACCTAAACAAACAAGGAACGTTTTGTTGATGCGAGCTGAAAATGTAAGAATTCCAGCATATTGTCATATTTGTTTGCAGATCTCTACACATGCAATAGTTTTTCTGAACAGCTATTCTAAAAAATTATTTAAAAAATAAGAGTAAAAATCTTCCATAGGCTACTTTCATATTGATATATTCCTTCCAGATTTGTCTTTATTTACAAGGCTTATTTTATATTTTCCCCCAAATACTGTGTTAGAGCATCCTTATCTTTTCTTTCACAAATAAGGGACAGTACACGTTCAGGGTAATGAAGAAAAACATTCTTGACTCCGTTTGCTTCCTACTGTGAGCCAATTAAATACACGACCCACCAGAAAGAAAACGACTTTTCATTAGTTTTTAACGTCCTAAAACTAAAATAACTCCAGTGTTCAAAAAAATCCTTATCCTTCACCAAAAAAGAACAAATAAAATCCGGCTTTTGCTTTGTGTTTGGTTTACAGCATTCAATATTCATAAAATGTGCTTTACAAAAAAACCCAGGGGACATTAACTTTCTAAACTTAAAAAGATATATATATTATAATTATTTTCCCACATTTTCCAGTATTTGATCCATGAGATATCATGAGGATAATAATTTAGGGCCCGATCTCGTTAGTCTTTCCTCAGAGAAATACTATTCTTCAACGTATTATTTTTTTCCTGAGCCTGAGATATTTACCAAGCTGCATGTTTCAGGGACAGAGGAGTTGGGGTCAGACTCAGGGTCCCCCGAGCTCTGAGAGGTGCCCATTGACTTGGCGGGGTCCCTGAGTCCAGCTGGGCATTACAAGCCGAGTTCTACACTCTTTCCTCTGGCAAGGCTCCCACCGGAGACACTGGGATTTCATTTACAGCATCCGTGGTAGTTTGACCTGAGAAAAGGGAACAGACTCTGAATCGGGACCGCTGCGTTCACTGGGGCAAATGCTGGAGTTCACAGCTTCCCCGACCTGCCGCAGGAGCCTGAGCACCAAGTCAACCGGGAGCTGAATCCCAGTTCCTAAAAAATACACGGCACAGCTTAGGAATAAGACGCCCTCCAGAACATTTAAAAATAAAACCGGAAAGAATTAAACATAGCTTTTAAAGTAAATTGTAAGCTTACACAAAAATGCTTCATGGAGAGGCAGAAAAAAAGAGAAGGGTTGTAAGTGTGGATGTTTCTCCAAAGCTTAAAGTAAGTCTCTTTTGCTTTAGAAATTGCACCCTCTTGGCTGGAGATGTTATTTGTTTTAGGCTTTTTTACACAGTTTCTTGGAAATATACAGGCTGCAGAAGGGAGGAGAAAACATCAAGAAATATCATGAGTGCGTGCGGTGCGGTGGGGGGAGGGAAGACTGACAATAAAATAGATCCCCCACTAAATGCATATTCTTCTATTTATGTATTTGATAATGAGACAGAAATGCCCTTGGCACTCCGTAAACAACAGCTCCATAACCAGGAGGGAAGGGCAGAATAATGCATAGCTACGTTTCAGATTATAAACTATTTCAAGCACTATTAACATGCCAGCCTTTTAGATTATTGGGGATTTTCACTTTATTTTAAGCTAATGTTTACCATTCTGAAGTAATGTTGCTGTCTTACCTAATTGCTGGTTTTGCAGGTTTACAGGAAGATTGTTCCTTGTGAAGCTCCTCTGCTACCAGAAGTTCCCTAGAAGAGAAGTGATAGCTGATTTAAGAATAATACCCATAAGAAAATTTTTAGCTTTGTGTCAATAGAGCGAAATGTTTATATAAATGTATTTTATAACAGAAGGCTAAATTTAGGGATTATTCACCACGGCGAGTTGGCAACGCAATCCAGAGCTTTGTAACTTTCAGAAAAGGAGATAGGAAAAGTTCACGTTCATAATAAAAATAGCTTTTTACTTTGCTTTTAAAGATGTTTTTCTGCATTTTAAAATATCATTCTCTCATGATAACAAAAAGTGTTTGTATGTAATGTTTGCAGCATCAGATGGTATAACTCTATCGTATGATTTAAAATTAAACAATATAATTACCATTTGGCAACCGATATTTAAAGCTGAAGTAACTATTTCTTCAGACATTATTTAGACTGCATTTAAAAATACGAACGAAAGTTATATTTTTCCTGTATGTTCATTGCAAAACCTTGAAGCTGGAGTCTTTCTTTTTTTTTTTTAAACCAAAAAGAAACCAAACTATTTCTCTTTAAGAAAAATGGGTTTGTGATATCTTGAAAAACAAGCTTTTCTACGGCTGTGCAAGAATACTGCTGCACTGAGACTGGGAGTGGAGAGCTGCAGGAGAAGGTGGAATATCTTCGGTTTGATTTTAAAACCGAGTTTCGTCCTATGTTCTGATCACTGGATATGGAGATGAGAGCAGGGGACGATTGCTAACCACTGGGAGCGAGCATTTCTTCAGTCGTCCGATTCAGTGTGTTTACCAGTTTCTAAAATTAACACCAACAACTATAAAAAACACTCACTTGTCTTACACGATGCATATACATCTGGTTTCTTTGAATGTGGCTCATTACCAAAATTTACTACGGCTTTATCTTGGTCCTCCTCTATTTATTCCATTAATTAGCCAAGTCATCATTATCTGTTAGTTACAACCAATTTTTCCAGGATTATGGTTATGTTGAATTTTACATATTTATTTTTAGCAGCCCATCACATCTAAGGGAAGAGAGATAAGCAGGATACGGAATTTCTCCTTGTAGCTGCAATCCTTTTCTGAAGCTCAGACTACAGAAAACAAAGGCATTTTATTTCCATGAATCTAGTACAGCCAAGCTAGGAGTCAGAAAGGTATTCTGCTTCAAAATATCTGCATGAATTTTGAAACTGATTTTCAAGCAGATGTGTAGAAATGCCCATTCTTCTATTTTCTTGGTTACTATTATGTTTAACTCATTGGGGTTTTTTCTGTCTTTTTAATAAAACATCATTTTTCTCAATTCATTTCTGAACAGTTTAATTTTGTTAAAATAAACGAATACAAATTCTTCACTGCGATGCAAGGCAGAACTTTTCCTCCCTCTTTTCTTGAGTCATTTCAATCTATAAAGCGTATTGATAAGCAGAGCAGAAGCCAGCAGAGACAGTCCCCGGCAGCAAAGGCAGCGCTCCCGACCCTGCCTTGCTCCGCAGTGCGCACGCAGGCTCCATCCCCAGCACAACTCCCTGAACTAAAACCACATTACTTCCAATGCTCATCTCACATGGTAGTTTGGGGTAGACAAACACTGCTTAAAAACATCTCATTAAGGGCTGAGAGGGAAACAATTTTTATAGGGGGTACAAAAACAGACAATAAAGAGACATTCTTACAATTCTTCTAGATGCTTGAAGACTGAGACTTTTTGTTTTATTTTGTTAACCTTTTCTCCAATGTTCGCAATTTTCCAGCCCAAGCAAACGATTCTATTTCTATTTTATATTTTTTACTGCCTCATTGTGCCTATAAATGTTGAGTTTCAGGGATTTCATAATAATAAAAATATCAGCCAGAGACATCAGCACTGTGGAAGTTTTACAAAATTCTTTTAATAATGGATTAAAATCTGATGCAGACATTAAAATCAAGCAAGTTAAATTATGTCAAGCGATGTCAGTTGCATGCTAACTTAACTAATGGGAAAGACTTAGTGCACTCTCACTAAAAGATCTCAGCTCAAGAAACTTGCTAAATGCAGTGAGAAATAACCAATACCAAGTAATTTATATGACCAATATCTCCTCTCCCTACTAATAGTTAACACGTGTATGCCAAGCGGGTACAAAGCATTGCTATCTCTTAAAATGCTGTGGAGCTATCGGCTTTTCAGTCAGGGTGTGAATCATAAGGCTGTGTTAACATGAACGCATTTAATTGTGTGAAGAGGGTATTTCTCAGCGTTTGCTTAAAGCTTAGAAAAACAGCCCTTTGCTTGTCGTTTGTCGCTTGAGATCGTCATAGGGAATGAACAGCAAGCAGGAGCACACAAGAGGAATATCGCTGGGAAATGGTCTTGGGTACCAGTTCAATGGTAAAACTTTAGGGAAAATGCTGACCATATTTTCTTGTGGTTTAATTTCTCATTCCCCGAGTGCTTTACTCGTTTTAAGTTGCCAATTTGAGGCCCGAGGCCAGAGAAGCCTTTGAGCCGTGGGTGGGAAGAAGGGTTTCCTCCTGATCATCAACGTGGCGTTGGTCAACCAACACTTGACGTTGCAGCCTGGCCAGGTTGTGGAGCTGGAGCACTGCCTGCTGGGGCCAAAAGAGCTGGGTCCCCGCTGGGTCACTACAGGGTGCCCATGGCACCCAGCCCTGCAAGGTGGGCACCTGCAAGCAAGTTTGCTTCTGGGACTTCCATAACTCACATGACATTCAGGACCCCTCACTCCTCTTCTGACCTCCAGACCTATGACAAGGACACCACGCAGTCCCCGTGTCACTCCCAGCAGGATTTGTCCCTCCACAGGGACACGCCAGACCCAGACCGCATCCTCGCTGCCCCAGATCCAGGGCAGCGAGGCAAATGGGGTGCCTGTGTGCTGAGCCAGGGAGAGGAACACGGGCTCCAGCAGCCACTGCCTCGTATGCGCCACGAGTGATGCTTTTCTCCTTTTCATTACATGGGTTTCTTAATAAAAACTGAAAGAGTTTTTTTTTTCCAGAAAATGAACCCCAGGGGCCCAATCAGTGAAATACATTAACCTTTCAACTGTCAGCCCCCCTCCCCTGAAATTAGACTACAGCCCTCAAAACGGCTAAATTACCTTCTTATTTTTTAATTGTGTAATGATGGTCCAACAAAAAAGGAGCAACTCAGGACTAGTAAATATTCAATGAAGAAATTTATTGTAGTTCTTATAAAGGGAATACCCACAGCTTTCTTCACATGGACTTAAATCAGGCAGAAACTAGAGCGATAGGCATAAAATGAAATAACGGATGCATTATTTCTAGTGGGATTTACATCACCATTTGGTCTAATTATTCCTGATATTTCACCCATCATATTAGAAGCTTCTTCAGGGAAAGAAATAACAGTGTCTCCTTGAGAACAAAGAACAAAGTGTCTCTTTGCTCTCAAGAAGCTCAGCTATCATTATGAAGAGAAAGAATCTGTCCATTATCAAGAAATCCCACTAGAAATCTTGAATATCTTACCAAATAATTCCTGAGCACACTAAAAATACCAGCAAATGAAAGAAGCAGAAACTATGGGACCTTGGAAAATAAATAAGTAAAGGAGGGATCACGGATGCTCCACGACCCACTCATTTTTTTCTCATGGAATGACATTAATCCAAAAACCAAACTGTGCCTGGCATGTACAGTTAATGTAAGCAAGATCGCCACCACTCCTTTTTATTCCTTCTTCAGCAAGGTACGCTTCCAGCTGTATCTGTGGCCCTGGATTAACTGGTGGGAATGCATTTGCATACATTTGCACGGTGAGTAATTCGCCATGAGTGATTATGTATGGGACCCTCTCACAGGACATATGAACTTTTTAGATTGGATTTCATGAGGACTGCATGGTAAACCTTAGGAGGAATGTAATACGGATCTAGGACCATGCACAGCTTTTAAGAACATAATTTCTTAGGATGTCCGTAACAGTTCTTTGTTCTGGATCTTGTATTTAATACTGCAGTATCTAGCAAAAAGCATTTTAAATGAGTTTACAGAGCCATGGGGTTCAGGTGCACTCATTTGGCAACTTCCTAAACAGGATCTTGCTGGGTTAAGTCGTGAATGGGGAATATCCCCAGGTCTGAGGGAAAGAGCAAGCGTTTCCCAGCATCCTGCCATGATCCTGCACCTCTATAGGCAGCCGCACTTTGAAAAATGAAGGAAAATAAAACCTCAGCATGCAGAGATAAGAGGGCTCAAAATATCAGCTTTGTGGAGAACATATTTTGCCTTTTTCGTAAAATAAAGGAACTTCTCCAAATCTTTCCAAAGGTCTTTTTCAGTCCCTAAACACAGACATACGCTGTTCAGTCACTGCCAAGGGGGATATTGAACATATTTGACCTTGTATGTAGATGTTGTTTAAATACATTCGGCTTTATTGCTTGTGAAAATCATTGGTCCTTGAACGTAGAGTTCTTAAGTTTAGCGGCAGTGGCACGATTTATACTGGTACATGGTGCTGAACATCTGGGAAACTCCACCAGTTAATCAGGGGTGAAGTATGCAACAGCAGATCTCTGTTTCGGTGTGTGGGAGTGGGGTTCTGCCCCAGTAAGGGGTTTCATGGCCACATGCTGTTATGTTATGAAGAATTAAATACTCCCTCAGATAGTTTGCACAGTTCCTGTTGAAACCGGTAACAAATCTGCTCTGATCTGCGAGAGAATATAGCGTGGAGCTTGGATGTGGACTTTCTGTGGTTACTGTGGTCCTATAAAGCATCTGTAAAGGATTGAGTATCTCAAGGAACTAGCTGCCCTTGCCTTCTATTGAAAGCAATTGCAAGTGGGATGCATGCCCTAAGATGTGATGTTAGTGAAAGCTGAGCATAGTCCCAGATTGCAAAATCAGGCCAGAATGATGAAAACATTTGTATATGTGCTACCCTTTTATTTTCTTTGGCATGCTCTAAGTAACCTCTGACCTTTTCTTTCCCCATGTAAAGCTGCTCTTTGTTTGAATGGAAACAGAATGTGAAAATGATGACAAAGGGATTTTTGAAACAAACACAATAGCAAAAAACCAAAAGCAAATGAACTTTCACTGAAATCTAGTACCCTATCAAACTCTTATACATGTATGAAAAGAGCAAGTTTCAGCATTATGAGAGGATTTTATACAAAGAAAAGTGATAAGCTGAGAAATATTCCTGCGCTTGCCTGGTGTGAAAAGGAGCCGTGCCAGTCCATGGTGGGGACACGCAGGCACACCGCCCGTTTTCTCAGGTAGCAATGGAGCACCCCCAGGCTAAGCCATGTCTCTGGAAAGTGCTGTTACTGCCACCAAGAAACTCTTGTTGGATTGATAAATGTGAATGGAAATTATCAGCAGACCAAAGGAGCTGCAACATTAAGAACACAAAGCTGTTTCCTGGGATCTCTCCAAAGCTCCACCTGCCATACACACAAGAAGGATAGAAACAAAATTAATTCCAATTCAGTTAAGACAGCTTTCAAAGAAGGAGAGTTGAAGTGTTCATAACTGGTTTGAGGTACAAGAGATTGGTGGCATTTTCCTGCGTGTAACCCACAGAGAAGCACTGTCTCCAGTGTTGGGCGTGGAGAAGGCCACAGGATTTCCCCTACCAGGTGCACTGCTCCACTAGCAGCCACAGTTCACCAGCTGCCAAGTAGAAACTCAACACTTGCAGGCATGAAACCTCTTCCCAGGCTATCAAGATGATGATTCCTCCCCTTTCCCCACAAGGAAATACAGTGCTCCATTTCTTCCGTTTATAGCTTCTGCTCCAAAGCCAACTTCCCCTAGCGTTGACTCAACCACCCCCTCTCACTCCCCTTTCACCCTCCTCTCCCCAGTCTACCTCTTTTTAAAGGAGTGGATCAAATACCTTTGCTTTCTCATTCCTATTCTAGAAAGATTCCCTTGCCGTGAAGCGTCTTTGAAGAACACCTGAATCAACTGGATCCTTCCAGCTCCTATCCTTCTCATGAGCATAAAATGTGTTTAGCCAGACTCATCATTAAAGTATTAGCAACTCCCTTGCTTGCTGATGCAGCTTCTTGCAGGCAAGGCACAGGACATGTTAGGGTCCTTGTCAGCTGATGGCTGGTGGCTTTCAGCTCTTGGTGAATATGATCAGAGTTCACCGGTGTGTGCCTGAATCATCGTGAATTTGAACAGCCTCTGTATTGTGTTTCAGATGCCTTACGTGCTAGCTGAATCTGTCTATAGTTAATATCCCAACATCAAGGGGTCAGAATCGCCTCATCTCAGTTATTCTGATGTGGTTTTTTCCTTGGGGTGGGTTGCTGGGTGAGTCTTGCTTCTCTTGTATTTGACCCATTTAAAAGATTTTACTTTCTTGCTTCCAGGACCTGTTAGAAAAAAAAAATCAAGGGATGATATTCCACAGATCAATGTGGACTACTGCCAGACCTCTATCCCCAAATACATTCATTGTTGCTCTCAAAAAGATATTGTACAGAAAGAATACAGTGCCTTTTAAATGTATTTTTTGAAAATTGAACTACTGTGTGCAACACATTTACCACAAACTCTTAATTACGTTGCTGGAGAGAGCTCACATAAGCATATCCATGTCAGCACCGACTCTCACTTCCTCTGGTTTAAAAAACGTAGTATTTAAGAGTGCGTAAGGAATCTAATTCTATATTTGCATATTCAGAATTCAACATACATTTGAAAAGTCTATCCCAAGTTCCAGATGTTCTGGGAAATGTTAAAAATATGGTCCATTAAAAAAAAGGCTCTGCAGAGTTCAAGACCAAAACCAAGTAGAACAAAAATAGCCAGTTGCTTGGACCCCAATTACTTTTCATTAAATAGATAGTCAGGATCAAAGGCATTAGCTGCGGAGGACTCTTTTTCAAATTAGATGTGACTATTATACTCAGAATGAGCAGTCTGTAGGCCAGCAACAAATTTTGCTCCAAAATTATTGACAATCACTAAGTTAGGGCATGTCTACACCATCTCTTGAGGCAAGAAAAGAGTAAAACTTTACTGTGTTTTAGCTCCAGCCAAGAAAGGGAGGTGCAGTTATCAGATGTAGACTGATTCCGCTGAATAACATGCTTCTGTTTCTTAGATTTAAAAAGCCAGAGAAGCTTGGTAAAAGCTGAAAGATTTCCTACAGTAAGAAGTTTGTTGCTTTCTAGATGGGGTGAAGGAACCTGGGATTCAAATCAACAGTGCTAAGAGCTCCCAGTGCTTCAGGAACTAGGGATTTCATTTTAGCATCCTGAGAATTAGGTACCAAGGTTAAAGGTCTTTAATATAGATGTAAAAACGTAAGCTGAATTTCCAGCAGAACTGGCTATGCTGGGGAGGTTGATATCTGCAGTATGCAATGGAAAGCTGAGCACTTTTGATATTGTTTTCCATCACACATCACAGGCAGCCCTGAGATCTCCCCGTAGTTGAGCGAGCACGTCTAGTGACAGCATGGACTGAACCGCAGCATGAGAAAGCATCCTTTCCATACCATCCTGCAATCTGATGGCACCACGTCAGGAAGCAAAACTGGTGTGGTGCTCCGGCAGTTGCAGCAGCAATTCCCCATTGCCGCCTTATTCATTGTGGTAAAGCAGTAAGTCACAGCAAGAGACTCAGAGCCATGTAAGGCCTCCCATCTCCACTCTTCTAGTAATGGGTATCTATTTCCTGCCTGAATTACATCATTTTAGGATGAAAGATAGCAATGCCTTAGTAGTCTACCACTTTCTGGGAAGTGAATAATTCACCATATTATTGAAAGCACAGGAGGAATTTACTTAAGCAAAATGTAATACCCTAACTAGGACTTTCGTCACTACGTCTTCAATTTTGCAGAAAGTGGCACAAACACCTTAATTATTTAAATAATAATGTTTTCAAAGTCCTGCATACTAACCCACACCTGCTTCCATTAATGGGAAAGGTAACGAAATAGAAGCCAACAGTAAGCACTGCTGAAACTCCCAGGTGAAACAATAAGATTTTGGTTTTGTATGTCAATCAAAGGTTGCCTCCAGCACAAATTCTTCCACCTCTAAGCAGACAGTCACACAGTGTTGAAGCGGAGGGAATGTACCACCTCCGAATTACCACACTCGCTTACTAGAGCCCTTTGGCAGTATTTCACCAGACTCCTGCACTTGACTGTGCTGCTGAGAACAAGGAACTCAATGTGGTGTGACTTCAACCAAGATGTATAGCAAAGACTGGGAGGGGAGATGACCGTATTCATAATGTAATAATAGTATGTGTCACATAGAAATAGCATAGTTGGGTAGGATGGAGAAAAAGGGTAAATACAGCTCCTGAGTGGATCCTTCAATAACAAGTATTCTGTGAGATGAGACATGTCTTGGCCCAAACCTTATCCCTACTAGAATCACCCTTATAAAATCCTGTCTTCACTGCAAGCAGGGCAGCTGAGAATCAGACTTGTTTATATCTAAACTATTGAAAATTTTTTGGCAATGTTATTGGCTTTACTCAACATTTCTCCTGGCCTCTAAAACACTTGTGATTAGCCAGAGAGATGGCAACAGCTCCTCAGGCTGTGCATCCTCTTTCTGTGATACAAGACTCCTGTTTGTTCAGCCCATCTTTTCCCTCTAAAGCTCCACAGTTCTGAAGATGCGATTGGAATTAAGCCTGCAGTGGAGTCTCTCTGCATTTCTTACATTATTAACATATGGTTATCTAAGACTTTGCACCAACCCCTTTTAGCAAAAAAAAAACCTGATGGCAGAGAAACTGTGAAGAACAGTACAACTAAGAAAGCCCCCTTATTTTGGGGGTATGCCATGTTTAACTACTACCATGAGCTAAAAATGCAGCTTCTCCTGAAATACAGGGTGCTGACACAGTGCCACACGCATAGGTACCCTGTTTAGAAGGGCCCCTATAATAAATATTACCCTTTGGAAAAGGGAAGACAGAGGACATTCATATTCAAATACAGCTGTCAACATGTAGGCAAGTAGTAACAATTCTAAGCTTCATGAGCTCTCGTGTTTACAATGGAAGAAGATTAAGTCACAAACTTTCCCTTTGATTGCAACCTTATTTCTGGCCAAGGAAGCTACAGGACTGCTGCTGGCAAAGGGCACAGTGAAATGTGGTACTCCATTACCCATCCTTCAAGGTTTTTCACTTGCTGCTGTCTTATTCAAGTAGAGTTGGGAGATAACTCTACTCAAATGCCTGCAAACTTCCTAGTACCACAGTCCCCAGGAATAACAGCCTCTCTTTATATACAGGAGCCACAGGACCCCCTCCAATCCCCTACAGCTGTATCCAGCCCAGCTGTGCCTAATTACCTCATTTTCATCATTAATGACAGCTGGGGAGGAAGGAGTAGTGAAGACTTTGAAGGAGAGCTCCTAGTGGGTGGACTTTGTTTTCTCCTCTTGTAGCAGAGCAGGGAGCCTGGGAGTGTGTCTACTTCAAAAGTATTTCTTTTAGGGGAGAAGGGGTAAGAAGAAGAGTGTTTCCACCACCAATACTGTGCCACCTGGGGTACTTGAGGTCCCAGAGGGAGGTCACTTGAGCAGAGATTGCTCCTTAGCACATCTCCCACTCAGAGATCATTAATGGAAAGGTCCTGAATATCTTCCCAGTTTCAGGTATTCGAACATCCTTTTTGACCACCTTATTGCTGCAGGCTGTGGCAGAGGGACACCTAGCAGACCATGCAAACACGCATGTAATTTTAGAACACTTGATGCTATTTTATGTGTCTGCAGCTATTCGTGTGCTTAAGTGCCATACAACAAATGCTTAGAAAAGTTCACGGAAGGAGTGATCAATCGAATCCCATCTGAGTTACCTCTTGGTCTCTCTGTTTCCCCTGGTTCCTTTGTTACGCTTCTCACATTTGTATACAGACAACTTAGAAACTTTCCTAGGTGACCTTTGAATCTCTGCCTTTCTTCCTTTGTTCCATTTCCTGAGTTTTTCACTTAATGTTCTCTCTGCACTTTTTTTCTTCTCTGTGGATCGTGCATCATCTGTATCATCACTTAAAATTTTTCCCCTGGTGTCCAAGTATTTACTTCAGCAGCCTCTTCCTCTCTTGTGGTCTCTGGCCCTGCTAAACAGTAATCCTGGCCTTGCCCTTCAGCCCATTTCTTTAAACACTTCACTTTCTCTATAGAGCTGTTTCTGGTGGTACTTGGTTTTCTTTCTGTTCAAATTAATTCCATCCTACGTCTTACCGACATGTTCCAAAATAAGCCCTAAATGTCCAATAAAAGTAAAAACCTCCTACGTTAGGTCCTGCTCCACAGCTGATGAAGTCAATGGAAAGACTCCATCAGCTTCCAAAGGTTTGGTCTGATTTATGCAACTTTCTGATTCTTTCTTGTGCACATTTGCACAGTTGCTATTTATAAACAGTGGCTTTCATATTGCAAAATATTTGGGACTCTGTACTCACAACCTTGGAGAATTATGAAAAAGAAAAAAAAGAGGGGGGATTTTTTTTAGGATCAAAATGAAAATCTGAACTGAAAACCGAATGGGATTGTTAACCAAGAATTCAACTTCAGATACAAGTGGTTTTCTCCTGGAGGACAGTCTAAGTTCAGAAGGCTTCTGCCCTTGGGTATTTTCTCTTCCAAATTTAATGGCATTGTTCATTTATTTTTCACATTCCTAACAAATTTGGAAGCATCCCTAGTGACTTCTGAAAGGGGTATGATTTCTGCAGGTGCTCAGCACTCATGAAAAACTCCTAATGTGCTGAATGTCTTAATGCCCTAAACTAGAAGCACCCAAATCCCTAACTGCTTTTGAATCTTTACACCAATGCATTTTGTTCTTTAGCTCAAAATTAGTGATGATGTTATGAAAGTGAAAAATATTCTTATGATTAAAGTTTCCAAAACAGCTTCAGAAACATTTGAGAAAGTCAAAAAACACTTCAGTCTGGGGTGACAAAGTCACTTGACACCTCATTGCAGCCCAGCAGTTCTGGTTGACCCTTGGAGCGGCTTTGGTTCATGTTCGTCATTTTGGTCTTTGCAGAAAATAAGTCCAAAATCAATGAAGCACAGCAGCTTGAGAACATGAAGCTCTCCTAAAATAGCCAGAGAAGGCTTATTCCTGCTAACTACCTGGTAGAAGCAGTAAGTTTTGTCATAGTAATAGTGAAACATTCTTAATATCAAAAAAGAAAAAGAATGTGGCATCTGAGTTACTGTGGAAATTTTACTTGCAAAGCAGAAGTCTAGGGAGTCAAAAGAAATGTCGTCTTCTTGCAGCCTGGCCTTTCTGCCACCATCTTCTCCATTGACTACTTTGTTAGTGACACCTGTATTATTATGTGATAAGAACTGAATCCTTCAACTTTAATGAAGGCCCTGGAATAAATTCCTATTTGGAGAGAAAGGGTGTTTCAGCATATGGTATCTTAACCTCCTCAAGCTCTTAGGAAGAGATTATTCAAGAATAGGACATGGTACACTTAACGGAGCTTTCTTTATTTTGTTCTTATAAAGTGTAGAACTAAATAACAAAAAAGTTTTTTGTATTTCTTAACAAAGACCAAATTCCCTCTTTTATAAGTCTGAGCCTTACACAGCACATTTCAGTGTCTGATTCCAGCTAAAGTGGAAGTCGAATCAAGTCTATGTGGTTGTATTGATTTTAAGGTTTGATTAGCAAGGTTCTTCAACCTGGGTTTAATTTTATGTCTGTGAACAGTCATTGAACTCAGCAGGAAAACTCATGGCCACAATCTGATGTGTATTCACAAGCATTTTTTAAGGGCAAAGGAAAGGGCAAACATCCCAAGCAGTTTTGGAAGAGTGGCTCAGACGCAGTAGGCTATTACACTAAATAACATAAGACCAGGTCTTCCACTGGTAGAAGTGTGAAAAGGTCCACTGAAGTCAAAGACACCGAGTTTACGAGATTTGCACACCTGTTGTGTCGCTATCACAATGTTACTAACAGGAGCTGGACAAAAAATGCAAAAATAATGTCATCCCTCCAAAATCTGTTGAAGCTGTTCTCATTTCTTAAAGCTTGATTTGAAAGAAAAATGTTAACTTTCCAAAAGCCCCATTTTATCATTTTGTTTGGGCATTGGACAAGATGACCTCCAGAGGTCCCTTCCAACCTCAACCATTCAGTGATTCTGTTTTCTTCCTTTTACCAGTTTTGTAACTTTAAAAAGAGTTTACTCTGCCAGGTGCACAACTGAAAAAATACAAAGGAAAATGGGAGATGACGGGGAAACTGTAATCAATATCATAATGATGATAGTATAAATCTGTACTACTTGGTAGTCAGCAGGAAAATAAAGCAGAAGTGGCAAAAATCAAAATCCCAAGTGTTTGAAATGTTCTGACTCTCAAAAAACAAAAGCAACATTATATCTCTTGCATTTCACTTGAGACTGTTTTGAAAAAAAAAATAGAAAGGTATTTTAAAAATATTAAAAACCTGATTTTAAAAATATTTCCATAAAGAACCTGCTTTTTGTCAAGAAAACTGTAAAATATTCTCTGACATATCTAATGTCAGTATCTGCGTTTCTCTCATTTTTCTAGTCAGGATCAGAAACAAAACCAAACAAAACAGAACAAATGTTAAAATCTGTAATCTTTCTGACACCCTCTGACAGCTTGAAAGAAAAACGTGATAACCCTTCCGCTACTGAAGACCTCATTTTGGTAAGGGAGCTTAAAATTGAACTTGAGGATCCTCATCTTGTGAACATGGTTCGGCATCGTCCCTATAGAATGATGACTATAGAATTCACACTCGGGGACCAGCTCACAACATGTGCAGGCAACCAAGCCAATAATAGAGAAAGGAAGGAGCTTGAAAAAGGGAGTGGAAGAAAGGGGAATATTTTGTTGCCTCTCTCTCTCCCTCTCTTTGTCTGCTTTGTCCCTTAAGGTTCAGCTACGCAGGCCGTATTGTGTGAACTCGTCTTTGATATCAATGGGGACATCTACTTAAAAATTGATGGCATGATATGGCCCCAGGTATTTAAATTAACGAGATGTTAAATACTCTGTAGTTTTATCTGTAATTAGATGACACGGATGCAACTTGATCCCAAGAGTGATTTGTAATATTCTGGATTGTCCACTTAGGGCTTGGGGCCTGATCCACCGTCTGCTAACATCTATACCAGTCTTTCCTTTGACATTTTTGGAAGCGAGGCCCCTGGCTCACTCACACATAGCTCTCATTTGTTTTCCTATCTCTTTGTCAACGTCTATATGCAGATGTCTGATCTCTCCTTTCCACTATCTCAAAATATTTGGTGAATAATAAGTGAATGTCCTTATTTTGGGGGTAATTTCAATTAATTTTTAACTGTTTTTTTCTCTGTAGTTATATTTTGCCTTTTCATTCCTGGCTAATTGTCAGTTTTTGTTCAATATTTACAAGTTTTGCATTGAGCAAGATTTCTTATGCTAATCTTCTTCATCTAATATGCTCGCTAGAGAGGGTTGAAAAAAGTTGGAAGTTTTTTAGAGAAAAAAGTAACTGTAACATTCCAAGTCCTTTCAGACAATTTTTTTTACTCAAAAGGATCCATTTTTACCTCTCCTGCCCAGCAGAAGCCGGTTTCATTCTCAGTACATATCCGAAGATTACCCACGTGACTGCAGTATTTAAACACGTCCTGGTCGGTGCTGCCCGTGCCTGACAGTGTCCTTGGCAGGACTTCGAGTGCTGCGCTTCCAGGAAAACCCACGGCACAGTCTTGTCTATGGGTCGAACAAAAGTCAGTGTTGGAGCCAGGCATGGGAACCCTCTTTCAAACTTCTTCCCTGCTTGAACTAGGTCTTCCTCCGGAGGAGACGGAAAGGCAAAAAGTGAGTCAGCGCTGCTCTCATCACCCCACGCTTAATTTCCCCACGTTTATCTCAGGCTGCTGCAATCTTTCCCTTGGCATCGAGAGCAGGATTGATGGGGCTGGGAGGCTGAGAGCTCCCTGGCTGGGTGTAAAGGCCCTTCGGAACAGATAAAAGGCATTAGGATTATAGTATTAGGAAGCCTCAAATTATGTGAACGCTATAAGTAAATAAGCAAATAGCCAACAAGGAGGGAGAGGGAGACAAGACAGGAGTGCAAATGGCATGCTGATGCACCCGTGGCATTGCCAGGATTGCTCCCACTGGGAAGTCCATCACGCTCAGCTCAGCCCCGCTTAAACATCCCGAGGGAAGGACCTTCTGCAGCTCCTTTGGGGAGGCTATTCCGGGGCTGACTTGTTTCACGGCCAAATCCAGATGCTCCTGAGGTTGCATTTGTGTCTCCCTTCTGCTCCATATCGCCCCGTTTCTCCATAGCAGAGTCTCTTGGCCTTGCTGGAAAGGACTCTCCTCCCTCCAGTGCGCAGAGCCGCTGCGTCGGGAGGGGGGCTGCCCCGTCACTTGCCCAGACTATACATATTTCAGTCTTTTAATCTTTCTCCCCAAGCCAGTCCTAGCAGCCCCTTCACCGCGCTCGCAGCCGGCCCCGACTCCTCCAATTTGCCTGCGGTAATGAGGTGCCCAGTGCCAAGCGCGGTGCTCCAGGTCCAGCCAACACGTGCTCTCCGTGGGGGGGACCGCTGCCTTGCTGACACATCCCTATCTTTTATTTCCCTCCTTTTTTTTTTCCCTTCAGTGATCATCATTCAAAATTAAAATAACATGGAAAGGCAAAGCAACTGAAATCAAAATCTAATGCATAATTAGATACAGCATGAGACAACAAACACGTCTTTGCTATCTGCCTCTGTATTGTAAACAATGATTACTTTACATGTTCAATGTGCCATGAAAGAAGAAAGAGCCTCTTGTGATGTTTTGTGAGAGCTTTGACTACATTTGCCCACTTTTCAAACAACAAAAAAATAAACTCACACTAACAAGGTGTATGTTTTCAGTCCTAAAATGTGGGGTCACTCTCTGTTAAGGGGTCCATTCAATGATGAAATGAGATCAAAATGGTTAAGGCCACTGAAAGAAAGCAAGAAGGATTTGTCTGAAGTTCTGGTATACTGGCTATTATTTCAACCAAATAAGGATGCCTGGCTTTATTCTTCATGCTCCCTTGCCCCTTTTGAAAAACTGAAAAGAGAAAGGAAATGGCTAAGTTGTATCATCTATTACCTTGATGAGTGCTTATAACTCTTGATTCAGCGTTAATCATTAATCCAGGTTTTTGTGGCGATTGTTTTAGCTATGAAGTTTCCACATGAAATTTGTGCAACGCATCGCCATGGAAAAGAAAAAGCCAAGTGCAAAAATCAAATAAAGTGATTAGAGAGGGTGGACGTGCATGTATGTATAGATTTATATATCCTGCTGGTTTTATATTAATGCACACATGAATATTTGTATATCTATGTCAGAACTGCTGACCCTTAAATTGCAAGTGCTTTCTTGCTCAATACCAGGTTGCTTTGATCTATTATTTTTTAATGTATTTATTCATTTATTCTGTCCAGGCTCTGATACTCCTACTTATTCTGAGCAGTACTCTCAAATTGGGCAAAATATTGTTCTCCTAATCTCTCGTGTATTTAAAAAATTTTTTTTTTGCTCATTTTGACAAACAATGAAAAGCCTGAAAACTTCTGTAAAGCAAAAAAATTATATCACTTCAGGGCTGCAGAAACCTGTTTATGTTTTGATCATTCTGAGACATTTCATTTTGGTACTGGGATTGTTATTTTTGTATGCTAATTAACATACATTTCAAACAATCTTGTTTTGAACTGAAAAAATTGAATTTTTTTGTTTTGAAACTTATGTTCCAACAATTAAAAAAACTATTTAATTAAAAATGCAAAGCCATAAACATTTTCTGTAGAAAGCCTTGATGACAAGAAAACAGCCCTTTTTTACAAAAGGCTTGTTTTGGGCTTTTTTTTTCTAGAAAAAGCCATGACTACCTCTAGCAATAAAAACGTGATGTGGAAAAGGGGTGATCTTTAACTGTTCCTGACGTAGCATAACTGAATCCAGTACAATTTCATATACCATGACTCACCCACCAAAACATACTAAGATTTTATGTGAGGCAAAAATATGATTAAATGCTGGAGTATTACAGCCCGACACTTAGAGAGCAATAAAAGATATGCTTGAAGCATCCACTTTATATAAATGTATGGGTGTGAGTGTATGCGCATGTGAGTGTGTCCCTGTGCACCCCATATATATCTTATCTCTCCATCCATCCATCCGTCCATCCATCCATTCCTCCGTCCGTCCATCCATCCATTCAGTCACATATGGGCTGTACTCCAGGACAAGTAACTTCCTTTTGGAGCGATCTGCTCATTATATTCATTTAAGGGAATATGATCTGTTGTTGACTTGTTTGTACTCCATCCATGCACAGAGCTATTAATTTATTAATTAATCCTCCTAAAAAGTCACACCTCTTCTTTATAGATTGGTTGTCCTCATTTTCTATTATTTAACATCAGTCCCGCTAAACCATCACATCTTGTTTTACTGACTCAGATCCTGAATCAAACATCTGTTTCTTAAGGGTTTTGCAGCAAGTATATTTCATCTGCACACTAAACTCTTGTGGTTAGATTTAGGTCTTGAATGATTATTATTCAGAAACAGCAAACTATTCAGCTTGAAACAAGAGCATGACTTTTTCTAGGTTTATTAAAATTGCATTAAGGGGTTTGGGTTTTTTCTAAACCCAGTACTTAGAATGGCTGGAATTGTAATGTGTTTATATAAACTGTATTTCTGCAACCATTGACCAGGGTAATAAATAATTTATTCAATATTTCTTTAAATACTATTTTGTTTGGTTTAAACTCAAGGTTAGACATATATTTTAAAGCATTGCCTTCCTCTGCCTTTATATATATATATAAAAATATTTAAAAGGTTATTATGGTAAAGATAGATGAAAAAAATCTTCACTTTTCGTCTCTGCTAGCTCATATGTTGTGGCGATTTTGGTGGCTACAAAATAAATGTTCTGAAAATTTTTAGTAAGAAATTACAAACTGTTACGTTAGTTGATCATTATACTTATTTTGTGCATCCCCTTCCCCAAAGTAAAACAAATGTATTCAAATAAACACGGCAATCGGCTGGATACAATATGCCCACTGTGAATAAAACACCCGGAGAAGTTGTAAGAGTTCTTGTTTGTTTATATCTGTTAATTGTGAGGAGAAGCCGCTCATGTGGAACCAGGCAGAGCAGTAGGAGATGGTGGGATGGGAGCCAGGCTGGGGTCGCACTCCCTCCCGACAGATGCTCTCCGGTACCTGCAGGGCCGTCCCGGTGGTCTCTCCTGTTCCCTCAGGCAGGGGCAGCGCTGCCCGGCTGTGCCAGCCGGCACGTTCACTGCCAGACCGTTTTCTGCAAGAATACTACAGCTTCTTAAAAAGAACAGGTTTTTCTCAGAGATTAATCCTGCCAAGGTGCTCCTGGAGTGTGGGCTGTCTTCCTCCTCCCTGCGCACACACACGTGGGTGCACACACACGTGGGTGCACACACACACCCACACACGTACACACACACACACTTACACACACAAACTTACGCACACACAGATGCACTTGCCACCCGTGCCCTAACCCCGTGGCAGTCCCTGTATCCTTTCAACTGCCTCTGCTATCCTCTGCCCCCATCTGAATAGCACGGTCAATTAGAGGGAATTGATGGATCAAGGCAAAATGCCCCGCAGCTATAATTTTCCCATCCCACCCCAGGCAAAATTTTTCCTATGTGAATGAAGCTGGGAAAAAAGGGGGGGGGGGGGGGATTTTGACCAGGGCCCCCAAAGATAACTTGAAGAAGCTGGTACATCCATTTGATTAAACCGCAAAGACACCACCAGCTCCAGGGTTTTCCTAGATCTGAATCCCCTAGCGCTTCCCATCCCATTTAAAGCCCCCATCTCTCAACATCTCTGCACTGAGTGCAACAGCGGTGAGAAAAAAAACAACAAAGCCACCTCTTGAAACAATTTCTAATCCCTCTTGCTTCCTTCTGCCTCCGCCTACGCTGAGAAGATGCCTTTGCCTGGTGGGACCCCGAGGTTTGGTTTGACCCCAGCCAGAGGAGACAGGTCTCTGGGGTGGGCGAGGGGATCATGGCTGCCCCCAGCTCTCCCGCAGCCCTGCCGGCAGCCCTGCTCCCGCCGCGCCGAACGGTGCTCTCCCGCTGCTTTCACATGTCATGAACAATTGCTCTCATCGCTCATCATATTGAAGTTGTCAGGGCTCTCTGACGCCGATAATTTGTGTGAGTTGATCATACTTTGGTAAATCAACAGGTCGTGACCCCTGACCCATCAGCCCAGTGGCTGGCTGAGAGCCACCTACAAATCTTATGACAGGGACAACAGAGAGGCTGTGAACTGCTCAAGTGCTCACGTCTATCAGCTGCCACCAGAGAAGCCGGTCCCCTCTGCTCTCCACCGCTGGAGACGTGCTTTACTGTGAGCGCAACCCTGTCTGTCAGTCCATCTTAATTCCTCCACATATGTGTGGGTACATACACATGCATGTGCACGTGAGCATTTTTTGTAATTTTTATTTGCAATGCAGTCACTCAGAACAAAGTTTAGCCTCCTCCATATGTTTTAAATAAAGGATCCCAGCACTGGAGATAAAAGGAACACTACTCAAGGTGCTCCTCCAGCACCAATGAATTGCACTCAACCTAGATGCATGCAATGGTTAAACTTCCATGGCAGCTTTATGAGCTTCTTTCAGAAAACTTTATTGACTCACACGTTCTCAAGTGGTGGCTCTGACTCTTTATTTTCATTTAAGTACAGTGTGTATGTTCAAGATGCCTTTGGTCCTCTGCTTCCCTTTTTTTTTTTTTAACGTATAGGATTCCTGACCGATGCCTTCAAGTACAGACCGTGCAAGGGAGGGTAACACAGGCATCTTTTATTACCCATGGTCTTCAATAACTCAGCAGCTAAACAAGCCAGAGGAGAAGAAGAGAGACCTATGAACCTGAGCATGAAGGATACTGCGCAGATCAGCTGGAGGGAAGTCAGGAACGAAGTAGGTTCAACTTGGAAACTGCAAAGTTGTTGAAAGTCGCATGCCCTGCAGAAAAGACTCGTCCAGCACAGAAAGAATTCTGTAGCAACCGGGAGTTGCAGGCACAGCTGGCTTAAAAACTATCACTTCTTATAGGAAAAGGCAAAGAGAGTTTCTGTTTTTAGCAAATTGCGCAAGCATTGGCTTTGGCTGATTCTTCTCAAGCATATGCACCCAGAGCTAACTCCTCCGCTTTCATGAGCGGTGCGGGTACAGTGGGAAGAGAATGGATGGTGTGAATTTGTAATTCCGATTACAAAGGCAACAGCTGGCTCTCCCTGCTTTGATTGCCAGGTGTTCATCTGATGCCACATGTTCATTTCTGTGCCTTTTATAAATATGCTGAACAAATGAAAATGCCCATATTCCCCTCTCCTGTGCTTGAATTTAAATGCAGTGATGTGCAAAATAAATAGTATAAACTTAGCTGCGTGGGGAACAAGCAGAAAGCCCAGCTGATTAGTCATGCAAATAAAGGAATTCAGAGGTTTCCACTGCCCTACACATTTTTTTCACCAAACTTTGCTGTTCTTCCCACACTTGAATTCTCCTGCTGCACTGCTGGCTACTCCCCTGCTGTGGAGCAGGCAGAGCACTGGCACGTGACATGCTCCAACCATGGGCACGGATTTCAAGTTCAGTGATCCTCCAAAATAAGCAGAGGTGGTAGTGGCAAACTTGAAGTTTCTCTCGGCCAGCACCAGAGCTGCTGTGGGCACAGAAGCCATTGAGAAATGGTTTCCCACCTGAAGGTGCCCATTTTCCTTTACCACATTGCCCATCTTTTGTTTGTACTCTGTCTCTTCAGAATGAGCTTTGGACTAACCAGAAGGATCTGCTTTTTCATTGATTTTATAATAGTGCCTAGAGATCCCTAAGTGCCCTAAGGATCTGGAGTGTGAGCCGTGCGAGAGGACAGCTTGCTGCTGCCCCAAGGGACTAAGGCTTTCCCCTGTGGCAGAAGGAGGAGGAACAGAGCAAGAATGTGGAGGAGCAGAAGGCAAACCAACAGTGAAATACATCAGCCCTGCTCTGCAGCTGGTGCGATCCAGCTGTGCTCATGCACCTGAGCCACTTCACTCTGGCAAGTCCTACCGAGCAGTGTGCAGGAGTGATCATGAGCAGTCGTCTTTTGCAGTCCTTTGGGCGTACGTGGCTCCGAAGAAGACCTTCCAGCCTCCCCTTTCCCAGTTACAGCTGTGGCAGAAATCCATCTCAGGATATGCCATACAATTCCCATGTCATTGCTACACAGCTGGCTCTCCACCATTTCAAGGGCATACGGCATCCTGCAGGCTTCTTGCTGTCCCAAGCATTCCCCATAATCTCCTTCAAATGCAAATTGTTGTGTTCTCCCCACCCACCCCAAAATACCTAGATCTGTGACTGCCTTGCCGTTGCTTGTGAGACTGCGCAAAACTCACGTCCTCCAGGATGGGGCCTGGGGTGATGTCTATGGCGGCTGCATCCCACCATGTGAACATCTATTGCCTGAACAGGAGGGCCCGTCTTTACTAGACAATGGCCGTAGCAGATCCAGAAGGATCTGTCTGAGCTCAGCCCCCAACATCAGAGACTGGGCATGGGGACAGACGCATTAGTGACATCCTACAATGACAGTAAAACTCATCTCCTCCACCCTGGGCGAATGGAAAGTATTTCAGAGAGCAGAACGCACTGGGGTGATGAAGTGCGCGCTTACCACGTAACATGAAAACTAGAGCGAAAGGAAAAGTCTGACCTGCAGTCATCCATGCAAAGATTATTTTACATGCAAAACAGCAGCTGAATACAATTGCTCTTCAGCTTGATAAAAAACCAACAGAGGTAGGAGAAAAGCAGAGGAATCCTGCACGTTAACTGGCACAGCCGCTGGAAAAACATACAGAGCGCAGACCCTCTCCGCCCAGGCAGAAATGAAGCATAATTGGCCCTGCTGCACTATAACAGATGCTCAAAAAACTATTCACAGAATAAATATATGTGTGTGTGTCTGTGTATGTATAGGTGTACGCTTGTGAACAGAAAACTGTGTTTATAACCTGAAGGTCCTTCTTCCGCCCCGGGAAAAATTTAAGTTTTTGACCAAAATAATGATTTAGGGCTAGAACCATTTTTATTAAAAACCCCACGTTTTTAAAAACTTATGTAACTAAAAGATTACATATTTGAGTTTTCCCTTTAGCACATGTTAATTAATGTGAAACTTAGGTTGAAACTTAAAAAATAATATTTTTTGAAAATTGCTTGGCAAAGGGACCTTTTTACCGTGTTTTTTTTTTTTACTTTTTTACCAGTACTTTTTAATTGTTAGTTATTGCCAATGCAAAGTGGTTGAGCAGTTGTACCAAATGAGAATGTGTAATGGTTATTTGATAGTAGAAAAGAACTGCGTTATCAATAAAATAAACCCAATTTCACCCTGTGAATGGAGGAAATTGTGTTTCTGTCAAGCCAAATATTAAAACCACAACAAAATTAGATTCAAGTAGAAGAAATGCAAGATCTGAAAGAAAAAATACTCCAGTGCTAGTAATTTTTAATGGAAAGAAGAAGCCAAGAGAGATAAAAGAAGTTTAGGAGTGCTAATAGGCAGAAAACTAAGAATGCTTGCCACAGAACATGGCACTGAAAAAAAAAAATTGGCAAATAGATGTTGGGAACACAAATGCAAAGAAATCATATCACTGTGAGGAAGTTCCTATTCATGACTAGCCTGACTGCAATCAAATTGCACATTCATTTTAGGGTGTCATGTCGGCAGGGAGAGACTGCAGACCTAGTGGAAATCAGATGAAAAGCAACTTCATCTTTCCATAGCTGTGGAAACCTGTTTTATAAATGAAATGTAAGGGATTACCCTTTGTGTTTCACTTGGCTAAAAAGGAGACGGATTACAGATACTGAAGGAAATTCTCTTCTTTTGCTGCCTCCCCCAATACTCACATCCATTTGAGCAGAGCATGCTGGGGGTAGGCAGGAAAAGAGAGACTGGAATTAAGATACTCTCTTCTATCTTGTGGAGAGCAGACTCTTGTGGAGTCATAGGAAATGAGAAAAGGGAAATTTTAAGCAGATTTCAACCTGACTCATTAGGAGCTTGACTGGACCAGAACCAGCAAATCTGCTCCAGGCCATGCGTGGGGCTCTCAGGAAGCTGGAAGGGATGTTCGTAGCACACAGAACTAGCTGGAGTTCTTCAAATGAAAACCTCTTGCCTGCTTTTTTTTTTCAGAAAGAGAACTTTTTTCCTTTTTGATCCTTTTCCCCCTATTTTAGTAGCTTCCACACCTCTAGATATTATTGGCATGTTCTTTTTTTTTTTTTTTTTTTCCGGTGGGGTTTTTTTTTGGCTTTTATTTGGGGGGT
>VYXH01000326.1:1871112-1914704 GCA_013397275.1 Burhinus bistriatus
TTTTTTTTTTTTTTTTTTCCAGCTGGTGATTGTATCTGGCTGTAATTTGAGGAGTTTGGGCTTCTGCCTGACTTCTGGGAGCCCTCAGCCCCAACTGGAGCAGTGACCTCTGAGGTAGGTGGGGTCCTCTAAACTGACGTTTTGCAGCCGGAGCACTCTCTCTCTCTTTCTTGCGGTAGATATGTCCAGAACCAAGAAGGAGTTCTAGTGTGATATGGAGCCAGCCATGTATCCTCTACGGGTCCAACTATGAGTTATTAATAACACTGTTCCCTTTGAGATGAAATGTTTATGCCACACTACATAACCCAAAGCAACATTTATCATTTGACAGGTCCTTGAAACCGTAATTAAAAAAATGCATTATCCTAAATGAAATGCCATTATCCTTGTTTTAATAACACTGTTTCTAGAACAATGGGGAATTTTTATTTGACGATGCCCTTGGTGGGCAGCTTGCACAGGTCACAATTCCTCTTCAGCCTTACAAGCCACTTCCCTTGTCTCAGCATGATGACTTCCTAGCACTGCTGGTGGCTACCTCAGTTTGCTGGTGGCTGGTCCCGAGGCAGGTGAAGCTGTTCACTGTGTATTGTGCAGGGCCGGTGAAACGTGACACTCAGAGCGATGGAGTGAGGTGGCTTTCCTGTGCTTCAGTTACAGTCTCCAGTGCCCATTCAAGTAAGCAATGAAGAAATACGTAAAAAATCAGTCACTTACCTCAAATAAAGACCACTATTCTCTGCCAGTCACTATATGTTACTCAGAGAGGTAGAACAGAGCTGCAATTACGCAGCCTGCCAAGTTTACGGAATAAGGCAGCTTTCCCATATAGATTTCCCTATAAGAAAAAGTATAATGTAAGACATTATCTATAATGATGATGGGGACCACCATAGACACCAGCATCATTCTAATGTGTCCCATTCAATAATTCCTGGTGGAGAGACACCGGGGCTGCCCCAGCCAGCTCACCCATGCCTTATCCACCTGACAGTCTCTTCTCGCTACATTGCTTAAGGATCCGCAAAGTCAATGCCAAAATGGCCTTCCCACGGCAAATCAAAGGAAGAGCTGCGGAGAACCTCCCAGCATCCTGCCTTGACCATTAGACAACACAGCCTCTGTCGTGATAAGAACAAACAAGATTTCGCTCCCCTTAAACCTAGACTGTAAAGTCTATCACGGGCAACTTTCAGTAGCTTTTGCAAAGATACAGTTAAAGTTTTTACTTGTTTGCTTAATCAAACTTATGTGTTTTTGAAGCTATTTAGAGACAACGAGGGAAATATTCCTTTTTTATTAGCTCCTGCTAGCCTGGAGGAAAATAACCAATTTTATTTATTTTTTTTTTAAGATAAGTTATTTTGAAAAGTTGGAAATCCAATTACAAGTGGAATGGCGCCAAGTGGTACTCCAGTATGAGTGAACTACGAATCCTAGTGCTGATTTTGTACTACGTGAGAGGGAAAACTGAGAACTTTAAAGAAATGTAGTTTTTATTCTTGAGTTATACAATTAATTAAGCACAAGACATGTTTAAAAATGTTTATTCTTCTATTGGCGATTCCCTAGAGTGACCCGATGTAACATTTTTTCATAGTTGCTATAGTCTGGGTTGCAAATCCCCAGTTAGGGTATACCTTTTGTCTTCTCCCCTCCTTGTCTCCTTTACTGCTTTTAGGAAAGCAAGAGTTTTCTGTGTTTTATTTTTTTATAAGATGTTACATACTGTACTTTGCACTCCACAGTGACTTCTTGGTCATCAACCTGGGTCGGGACAATCAAGAGAGTAGCCCCAGGACTGCACAGCTGAGATCAGCAGAGGGCCACCCTCAAAAGCAAGGTGGATGGACCAGGTTACCTCAGTCTCTGTCCACCTCCTACTTCTCCCAGACCTGTTGGAAAATAACATGGGTTTCATCTCGCTTTCTGTCTTCACCCCTCCTCCAAACTAAAGCAGCAGTTCTTCCTGACAGCTGATGAAACCAAACCTGCTTCATCCCAAGTGAGCTATTTTTACCCCCTTGAAATTTCTCCCTTTATTGAACAGCTGACCTGGGAGGGGTTTTGATGTCCACCAGGTGGGCTGGGTAAACCAATTAGCAGAGATAGAAAGAAGGACAGGCTTTATGTGGCTACAGGTCAGGACTGGGATTTGAGACTGAGGTTCAGTTCTCAGCTCTGCAGCAGACAACTTCACTGACCTTGGTGAGGGTATTTATAGCCTCTTCACTTGACATCTGTAAAGGAAGAGGATAATACTCCCCATCTACTCTTGCTTCCTCTCTCATTGGAGCAGAGACCATCTCTTGCTGTGCTTACAGTCTCCAGCACTGTAAACTGGCCCAGTTTGGCTTGAGAGCTGTAAATGCTAAAATTTAGCAGATGTTTATTCACAATGAAGTGAATCAGATGCCCAGACACTCTGATTTGTCTACGGTCGGATCCTAGTCCCCGGGAAAGCTCTTCTGCGCTGATTGTTACCTGTTCCCTTTCCAACGTCACAGCACAAAGAGGTGGCTGCATGGTCTAGTGAGAAATGATATTAATTCTCACTAATTTTCCTAATTCTCATACTTTCTTACTACACACCCTAAGCAGGTGATTTAACTTCTCTCTTTTCCTATGTTTATCCATCTATTGGAGGAAAATAAGAAACCTATATTCACTTTCTTCTAGTTATTCTTTTGATGATAACTGGCCCAAGTGGAAAAGTGAACTAAGACAGAAGAGCACAAAGTCCCAAGTCTTCCAGAAAAATCAGGATATCTAATGCTGTATGTGATGTTCTGAACACATTAGATACATTTTCATTGTCACTCTGAAAAAAAATACAGCCTGACAATAAAATTAGAGGCTAAGAAAGGAGAGAATTCGTTACTTCTAGGGAGATGAAGAATGTTTACCTTGGATCTGTAACCCCTCTGATGTTTCACTAACAGGTTTAATTTGATTAGCAAATACAACTCTAGACCCTAATATTATTAACCTTTGGCTCTTTTCAAGAAAACAGTTTTTTCTTGACACTTTATGTGAGTCTTGCACAAATGATGTCACCTTTATGAATCATTAGTTTCCCCACATGTAAAATGGGATGAACCAAAGAATCGGGAAGCAAAATCTTAACATACCAAAAGGCACTCGGTACCTAAGTCCTGTCAATGATCCATTCTGCATTTGTAAGGAACCTCTCATGAAGTATTTATACTAATGATAACGAAAGTCAAACAATGGGAAAGGTGGTCCTTCTTGCTGTAGGGACTATTCCTGGGAAGCAATGTAACTCAAAAGCTTTACAGACTGAATTAGGTGTAATCCTTACGGGATCACTAGCAGCTCATAAATAACTTTTAATGAGATTTCCAGCAAGTAAAATTGCACACGGGAGGGGAAAAACAGAGAGAGCAAGGGAAAGAGAGGAAAAAAAACCTGCAAGAGAGAATCTCAATAAAAAATTAAAATGTTCATGCTATCCCCCTGTTGTTTCATACATGTACACAAAAAGAAAGCCGGGATGGTTTCAGTCAGGCATTATTAGTACCCAAAATATTTAATTAACTGATACAAAAACGGAAAGACTTGCTAAAGGTCACTGCAAATACAGTGACACTGGCCACTAATCTATGGAAACTTATAGAGCTAAATCTAAAGCATGTTCCAGAGTTAAGCAGGGAAATAAATCAAGGTTTGCAAATGTCATTTAAGTTTTCACCTGTCCCAAGATTCAAAATTATTGGCTTCACAATGAAAAGCATATGTTGCGCCCCTTGCCTAGGGAATAGTAATGAAGTGAGGCAGACACTCTCCAGTTCTACACTACCATCTCTCCCCTCTTTATTTCCCATCGAGTAAAAATAATTACTGTATACTTGAGGGAGCATTTCTCTCAGTCTGCCGATAACTGCTGCCATGTTGGCTCTTCATGAGCTGCTCTTCTTCCTTGGGGGACTATGATTTGATTTATGAGAAAATAGTTGGCAAATTGCGATGTCCATCTTGATGGATGACATCATTTGGGCCATTTTGCTGATCATGTATGACTAACTTTTTTTTTTTAGTGCGGTTGCAATTGATCAAGTGCTGCAGCACAGCTGAGTTAAGGGAAGGAGCAGGGCGGGGGGGACGGGGGGTGAGGGGAGGAAAGAGGTGACAATTGCCTGTGCTCTGTAGGAACTGGAATGGTATTCACAGAGCAGAATCCCCTCTTTTTTGGTTCAGCTGTAATCTAATTGAAGAAGAATATAAATTTTATAGACTGAAAATAATGCAATGTATATACAACAATGGGATTAAATGTAAATGCCCCAGCCCACCACATTAAAATTAAAGGGGAAAAAAAAGAAAAAGAATAAACCCTGAGTATCGTGTTTTATGCTGAACCCTCTATGTCTAATCCCTTTGGCACTTGAGTTATATTACCACTCATTACAGTTAACTGCTACCGTATATTATATAAGAAGGGAGGTAGATGTATGTCCTCTAGGCCAGATTTGACATCCACAGTTATGTGATTTACAGATGCCTGCTTCAGATTTAAAGAGATCTTAATCACACTGGGTCCCTGCTTTTTAAGCTGAGATCTCTGCAATCCCTGGACTATTGAGTGGTCCCTGAAAGATGGTCTGGAAGCCCAATCCATTGCCAGTGAGTTGATCAGACAGCCGTCCCCAACACCCTGGGAAGATCTGCAGGTCAATCAGGAAGGGCTGGTACCTGTGGATATCTTAGGCAGGCCCCAGCCAAGTATGTCTGCAGGGAATCTTGCAGAACCAAGCATGTCCTTAGGAACTATAGGTAGATGAGTGCCAGGCTGGCACACGGAGATGCACAGACAGGCTTGACCACCAATGGATCTGGGTGGGAAATGGAAAGAGAAATTTGCAGCGCATTTGGAAAGGACAGGTTTACTTTAATATCCTTCCAGAGGTTCTCAGTAGACTTTGATTATTTTTTCAGTTTTCCCAACTGCACGCGCTTGTGTGAAATCAATCTACATCCTCCAATGTTGTCTAACCTCCTCTAGTACCTAAGAGGATGTTATTGACAAGACACAACCAGGCTCTTACAATAGCAAGAGCCACTGCAGGATGACAAGAGACAACTGACATTAGTTGAAAGGAGAAACTTTTTCATCATGAGGACAATCAAATAGTGGGATGCCGAGAGAGGCTGAGCTGTCCTCATCCTTCAAAGTTTTTGGGACGCAACTGGGCAAAGCCCTGAGCAACGTACTCCAACCTCATCGCTGAACCTGCTTTGATCAGGACTTTGGAATAATAGAGACATCCTGAGGCTGTTTCCAACCTGAGTTATCCTGTGATCCTACATGGTTGCTTTACAGAGGAGGGACTGTTTGAAGGCACTCTGCACAGCCAGCAAAACAGGGAGTCATGCAGCCAGTCCTACAGTTTCCTCAAGCCAATCTCCATTTGGTCCAAGCTAACTGTTCCTCAGACGTGAATGTGCTTTAATATTTGGGAGATTTTGGCAGCAGGGTGCTGACATTTAGTTTGCATGTTTCAAATCTTTTCAACCAGTGAAACATTTAAGGACATTGCAGGCAGCAGCGCTCAAGCCAGAACTGAAGTTGGATGGTGCTTCATGCTCTGCCAAGCATATTGGAATGTCAACCTCAGGGAAGTCTTGCCTGTAGCGAGGAGGGATCAGGCCTCAAACTTCAGCTTCTTGAGGGCCAACATACCAACAGAGGCAATGCATGGAGCAACTCTGAAATGTCCCTCTATGCCAGATGAATATTTGCACCTAAATTATAGCTACCTGAAGCCAGCTACAGTTCTCAAAATGTTCATCAGTCAAAGAGACTACTCCTTCATGTCAATGGCGCTAATGATTAGAAAAAAACAATGAAAGTATTTGATAAATTTTTCAAGGAAATCCTATCCTGCAAAATCACCTCTCAGACCAATACATTCATAAGCTGGATTATATTAACATTGCCTCCACGCAGCACATGTATTTTTCTTTTAAATCAGTTTAGCCAACTGCTGCCTTAGATTTAAAAGCACTCTCTTGTCTATCGTGAAGGCATATTTGTAGATTGGATTTTCCAGTATTGTACCTTCCAAGGGAATTTTCTTAAAATGATGAACAAGCTATGAAAATCTAGGGTCCTAGATGTTTTGCTCTTCCAGAGGCCGCTCTGGATTTTTGGTTGACTCTAGGGCAAACATTTACCTGTAGACTTCAATAGACAGTTGATAAAACTGTCTTCATCATGTCTAGGTGTCCTTCTGAGGATGTACCTATAGAACATATCCATTATTCAATATTTCCAGCAGATTGGGGTTGCCAAAAGGAGCTGGAAAAAATTCTATTTTATAACTAGGGAATAAAAAATATGTTCAGGAGAATTAAAAAATGATTCTTTTTCTGTATCTCAGTATTTCTGTTCTCAATATGTCAATAGAGGGGTTTTTTAAACGATTTTTTGTTTCTCTTTTGGCTAGGTCTCCTAATTCTTTTATAGACATACTTGGTGGTTTTTTTGTTTTGGGTTGGTTTTGTGTTGTTTTGGGTTTTTTAACCTGGTTTTCATATTTTGGTGAAAGGGGCAATACATAAAAATTTACAAGGTTTAAGTTTTCTTTACATTTCCTAAATGCACGCATCTGCTTTTCCCATTAGTTAACTGCTGCTCACTGATGGACTCTCTGCATTTTTAATTCATGGTAAAACACTTTCTGCACATTTCAATGTTTCATTGTTTTATTGAATGGTCACAGACTTTTACCAAGGCTGATTTTTATCTGTTGCTGCACTTCTTCAGCCAACTTTATCATGTTGAAATTATAATTTGCACAGGAATTTCCTTTCTCCCCCTTCTCTCTCCTAGCTGTAATCTAAAGTGCATAACTTTATTGCTATCCGAATCCTGCCAAAAGCACACTTTTATGGTACCAGTTATCCAGCATGTCCCGTAGAAGTGTGGGACAGAGAGAACAGAGTGTTTCATATAAACTGCTTTCCCATTAACTATAACAATAATCATCTTGAAATATAGTGTTTCATCTGAAGATATCTCTCTCCCTCAAAAAGCCTCCAAGTTGGTAAATTAAAGCTGAGAATCCCCTGGCTTGGTAAGAATGAAGAGATTGGCTCAGGCTAGCCCTGAGGTCACCCTGACACATTTATGAAAAAACATGGGAAAAGGGCTGGAAAAGATGTGCCTTCACCCTCACCATTGCTCCAACTTGACAGATTCAAAGCATTTCCTGGTCGATCATGCCAGCCCCATGGCACTGGCTTTGGATACAGCTTCCAGAGAAAGCCAGTGGCCCAGACCCTGAAGTAACATTTTTCAGAAAAAGGACAAAGGATATCATTAGTAAGTTTGTTATAGCTGCATGAGCTCTGGTGCTTGCTGGGTCACCTCAAGACCACCAACCTGTGACTACTGAAGGACCAGCCTGAGGATGGGAAACACCAAAGCCCTGACAGCACTACTCTTCTACGTCTCTCCCACTCCTGTGACTGTGAAACACTGGAGGCTTGTCTAACTGCAGCTGGGCGTCTTGCTGTTTGCAGCCCAAGAGAAAGATGGAAGTGTTGGGTCAGTATGGCGGGATGCAGACATCCTGCTTGGCAAGAGAGGAATACTCTTGACATGAAAAATCCATCCTGAAAAAAAAAAGGCCATGGAAGAAGAGCAGAGCATCCTTTCTCCATCCTATGGACTACTCCCTGGTGTCCGTCAGCCACCCCAGCTGGTAGGACACAGCTTCCATGTGCTCTGCAGATTTCCGGGCATGCTGAGTCCCTACCAGAAGTATCTCCCTGATGCAGCCTACCCTGGCTGTCAGGAGCACAGGTCAGCTGGCCTGAACCCAGGCCAGAAATCAAACATCCATTCCTCCCACCCCTTCCCCTGTGGGGATGCTGCAAGGAGCCTTCCTACCTGCTTGGGCCGAGGGTTGCTTTCTTCCCCAAAAGCCCAACCTGGAAGTCAGACTGCCTGGACTAGAGCCAGATGTCTGGCAAGTCCCAGAGCAGACTCTTTGCCCCAGGGTGAATTTTAACTTTTGTGGATTTTTCTTCCTTAAACATGGGGTAGGAGCTCTCCATGTAAATACCTCAGGAAAAAACCAAAACAAGTCAACATTGCCTACATAGAGAAGGGAATCCCAGCCTGCAGTGTGTGAAGGACAGCAGGATTTACCAAACTGCCTGAGAAAGTAGCTTGGTTTTCAGAAGTGCTCTGGCTCTAGGCAGTCCCCGTTCAACCTATGTAGGCTTTTCATTCATTTACATCAGCAGTAATTTGTTTCCAGGTTTCGTATCTGTCATTAAAATGTCATATTCATCTCTCAGACCCATTGATTGCTCTGGAGCAGAGTAACAGAATGCACAAGTAACCGGTTTCCTCATAGGCATGGCTTGACTCACTCCTGAGTAACGACGGCCATAGTAGCACTTTTTTTTTCTCCTTACTGGTCTGAGCCCTGCTACCCTCTGTCTTTATCAGAGCCTGTTGCTTGCACCATTAAAATACTTTCTGAGGGCCAGTGATTTCAAGGAGCACTTAGGGCATAAGCAGTCCTTGACCTGGGCAGGATTTTGCCTCTGAGACAGATCCTATCATGCTTATGCCTCTTAAATGCCAATACAGTCAAACCTTAATGACTTTTTGTTCCCGAGTATCACTTTTCTCCAGTAGATCCCCAAACCCTGTACAAATAAAAGGATAAACATGAGCAGAGCAAAAAACATTCTCATGGGACATGCACATGAACGAGGGCAGGAATCAATAAGGAGAAATCATTTCTATGCCAATACATGACCCAAGAAGGAGGGCACCCAGTGATGGTCTGGCTCCCTGATTCCCAGCCCACCCTCCCGCCTCCGTGCACTCTTTGTTCCTTCCAGAGATGGTCTACCCTGCTGCCTGTTTGCCAGCGCCTGGGCTCCCATGATGCAGGAGTCTGCAAGATCACAGTGCTGCTCTTAGGAGGCAGTGGATGTGGCGTCTGATTTTCCACAGAGAAAATTCAAAGCGGAGCAGGAGGGGGAGGGATAAAATGATCCTGCGGTTCTCATATTGTAATGGTTATTTATTTTGTTTAGAGAGCACACATCACAATGCATCTGGTT
This sequence comes from Burhinus bistriatus, assembly GCA_013397275.1. Lineage (NCBI taxonomy): Eukaryota > Metazoa > Chordata > Aves > Charadriiformes > Burhinidae > Burhinus > Burhinus bistriatus. The sequence continues at coordinate 1,880,224 of VYXH01000326.1, forward strand.
AAAAAAGAAACTTCCTTAATTATGTATAGGGCTTTGACTCCCAAAAGATATGTTATGTAAAAAAAAGATGTTTGGATGCTCGATACATTCAATTGCAAAAGAACGGTTCCTCTCCAAGCCATCATTACCGATGCCTATGCATTTTTATTTGAGTTTCAGCTTATTGTGGAAGCCTTCTGCTTTGATTCTCAGCCTCTCTACCTTTCCCTCTCAGACTAGTTTTTAGGGGGCTGCAGTGCAGCAAAAATCAAGTGCTACACAGAAACTGCCTGATTTCCCCAGGAATTTTTATGTGGGATCAATCTATGATTCCAAAGAAAGCAGAATAAATCAAATCAAATAACACTCGCACTAAGCATATTGATGAGGGCATGGATCAAGCGGACAGACATCCGGGTATGTAAATGATAGCCTGGAGAGCACAGCTTTGTTAAAACAACTCAGGACGGCTCCCAGGGGCAGACCTTAAGTCAGAGTAACCCAGGATTTCCTCTTTGAATGAAGGTACATCGGTGTAAATGAGAGCAGATCCGTGTACTACAAAACCAGCATGTTTTCCCCGTTGGTAGGAGAAGCGACAGCAAAAGCCACAAGGAGCCTTCAAGTTTCTCCTGGTTTTGCTGAATGTTTCGTTAACGTCGGCAAGGCCCACAGTGGGCATCCCAGCTGAAGCCACGGTACCAAGGACACCGGTGGAATGGATCATTTTGGTGAAAGGCATCTGGGGCCGCACGTTGTCTCCTAGCTCACAAGAAGCAATTAGCACCACATGCCTCATGGGGAGCCCCTGTTCCCCCATGGCCAGGACAGCCCAAAACACTCTGCAAACCAAACACTTCACGTGGTGGAAAGGCAGAAGCAGAAGAGAACATCCATGAGCCAAGAAAACCTGCTGGCAATCAAAAACTTTTTGGGAGGCCAGGGGCAATCCTGCCCTCGACTGCCCGCTCCCCGGATCACAAACTGTCTGAGAGCATATTCCCCGTGTGATGGCACTTCGGATTTGGCTTGTCACCAAAACACAGCACCACAGGGTCTGTGGTGCCTTTTTAATTTTCGGACTATAACTTTTTAGGAATATGGACCAGATCACATATGAAGAACTGGAGCCATGGATCCAACTTTATTGTCAGTGGCTTTATAATCCATTAAGTTAAATCCTCTCGGTGCAACAGCAAATTCCATTTTTCCTGGCTGCTTTTGCAAAAGGATCCAGAAATATTATTCTTTCTGAGTTTTTTTCCTGCCAGAGATACTTAGGGAAAGAAAACCCTAACCCAAATCAAGACAAGAGCCCACCTGAAAAATCATTGGCAATTGTACTTGTCCTTTATTGGTTTCAAAATACAAGTTATTTTTGTTGTGTTTGCCTGGTCATTTGATCAAGCAATTGAACAAGCCTGTGTTTGAAGCAAAGATGATCTTTACAGAAACAAGGAATAGTTTCTCATCCCTTAAAATGAAGGGGGAGTGAATCAAAATAAAAATGGTTTTGATTATAAAATGAAGGCTTAGAGTGAGCAAGCTGTATGTGGTTTTTGGCATCACTGTTTGAGTGAGTAAGAATTGGAGCCAATCCTGCAAGATGAGTAGGTCTGAAGATAATGTAGACTAGAAAGAAATATTCCTGTCCCTGCTCCAAATTCCATATGTTAGTTGACTTATTTGCACCTCTGAACAGCATTGAATTTAACGTTCTCTCTTAATTGTTTCTGAGCTGGTTTTAGTGTTTTTTATGGGCTAATTTGTAGTGTCAATGCCTGCAATTCTGGCTTAGAGCATGTAAAGGCATCTAAACAAAGGGATTTTTAGTCTGAAACAACATACGGCTTTGGTATGTGTGCAATGGTAGTGCAATACTGGATCCAGAGAGTGCAGAATATTACAGGTCATTGTGTAGGGAAAAAGCCTCTCTCCTACCGCTATTTTTAAATTTTAAAAGCAGTTAAAAACCTCAGAAACATTAAACTATATTTTATTTGAAAAAGTGGGAACAGGGCAGAAAAACACTAGTCCATTAGATGGCATAAGTGTAACAATGGAAATTCAGGGAAATAAATTAGAAAAGAATCTTTTGTCTTGTGGATTTACTATTGCCCATAGCTTGTGGTTTCAAAAGAGAAGTGGGAGGGAGGAGGAGGAAGAGAGAAAGAAAAAGACAATGACAATTTTCCAGCATTTTAAAATGAAAACCTGAAGGAAAACTAACTAAAAATTCCAGCTACAAGCAACATGCATCTTTATGAATATTTGGTTGTTACTCGTGCGTACGTATTAAAAAAAAAATTACACTGATTTGAGCCAACACCCCTAGTCCAACTTTAGAGGTGTTTAAAGGTCAGTCCTGGGTTCATATTGCAGCAAATGAACCTTATCTCTGCACTGTGCCAAACAAAAGCCACTTGAGTCCGAACAACCCTGAACCTTAAGCTGCTTGAAACCTTTAGCCAGGCATGAATGTGGTGAAGTTTAGCCATTTCTAACTGTACACTTTCATCATTTGTAGAGCTTACAGCATTAACCCTTTTGCTTGCTTGATCTTTAAATGGGTGAAGAAAGAAAAATACTCTTGAGTAACTATTTTATATCTGGGAGAACTGGAGATCACTGACTGTTTGCCATAGGTCTTGCTGTCTTGTGAATAAAAATAATCTAAATTACACAAAAAAGAAAATTACCCATTAGGATTATGTAAAAAAGCATTACATTTCCTTAAGAATCAAGTTACCGAAATAGGTTTTTGCAGAAGAAAAAAAGGTCAGTTACCACTATTAAACTTGTATATTGTTTTATTCTAAGCCCTTCCAATGGCCTCTCTGAGGGACTGTTTAGTTTGTATTACACTCTAATAAACTCCAGGTGTGGAGGACAAACTGAATAATAAGAACCCGATGGACCAGACTAGTTAAAAATAATGTGGTACATTCCTAGTTCTCTGCATTTAATTTATTGTTAATCATTGTTATTACTTACATTTATTGGGTAGTTTTTCTAGATTTATTAGGCACTACATTTAACAGTGTTATCGCTTGTAACTGACTATCAGTGGAATAGAAAACATATTTTCTTAAAGAGTCTTTCCCTAATTAGTAAGTTGTTTCCCTATTGAAATAAAACAGACCCTAGGAGAGTCAAGTTGACTGACTTTTTTTTATTTATTTATTTTAAAGTCGGAATAAAAGTTCAGCTAGGAAACCTATTTTTTTCAAGACCACCTGTCGGAGCAGACAAGCAGGAGTATCCACACACCCTACCCAGAGCTCTGTTAAGTGAAACACTTGGCTGAAACCCCTCAAGTCAAAAGCTTGAAAGTTTTCAGCTTGAAGGCTGAGCTAATCAATGGAGTCTTTTTCTGACCAGTGTGACATGTGGAGGAGAGCCAGTAAAAAGATGAACAAAAACCAGTTTGAGCTGCTTACTCAGCGATCCCATACTATACAGCCAAGCCAGTGGGGCACCAAGGGGAGATGATGCCTCAGGGGCGGAAGATAACCCCAAAGGCAGGTGATGACAGTACTCCCAGAGAGTGTTGTAGAGCAATTGGGGGCAGCAACAGCTGCCTGACATTATCTCAAAGCTGCTCGTGGCCTGACGAACATCTCCTGGGCCAGCACAGCCCCTTGCAGGTCACCTGCAACAGCCTCAGCGTGGGAGCCCTGCAAGCCCTGCATGAAAATCATGCAAGCTGTAGATGGCCCACCCCTGTTAATAATCTACATGCTCTACCAAAACCTTGGGCAGATGTGCTAGCAGTCTGACAGCTGGCTATTTGCATCACCTTGTCAAAATAAAAGAGCATGATCAACATACGTAATGCTGTGGTTGTCTGCTTGGGTGGACAAATCAAAGCTGCTTCTTTGGTGGCAAAGTCATTAGTCACCACTGATGGAAGAAGCAACAACACCTCCCAAATGCCCAGGGTTCCTCCTAAAACTAGGGGATGCAGTCTGAGCTCACCTGTGCTCTATTCAGGAGGCCACATTCAATTAAGAGCAACTTGATATTCTTAAGCACCTTCTGTTTGAAGATCTCCAAGGATTTTTCACACAGCGCATGTCAGTTAGGAAGCTCAACATAAGAGATACTTTGGCATGATCAGTGTTAGAGGTAATGACAGAGTGTAGAGGAAACTTCAGAACTCCCAAGCTCATCACTCTGCTACTGTAGCCAGAGGCAAAGGGTCTGCTTTTAGAGTTTTGCACCTCTGTAGGCACCAGTATATGGTGGCAGTGCCTTGAGCACTCATCCACACCATGGTTGGGAACATGCTGGGCGAGAAGGATGCACTGCCAGGTGACATTCATGGCTTTACTTCCCATCCATCAGGACAATCAGTGGGGACAAAACAGTAAAATCCTCGAGAACCAGGGTGGGAGTGAGGATGGGGAGGTAGGCTGGGTTTCTTTGGGCATCCATGCAGCTGCTCTTGCAAAGCATGAGCTCAGCTCTGGGTCTCTGGTGACTGTGGTGTCAAAGGCTGAAACATCCCCTGGTGGCTTCTCTTCCTGCGGAACCAAATATAAATCAGTGCTGGAGGAAATGCTGCTTGCAGAGAGAGAGAGACGGAGGAAGCGAGAGCCAACAGATGATTTGCTGCTCTGCTCATCCTAAATCCCTGGTATTTAACTCACAGGAAAACAGCAGGAAATCTTACTATTTTGAAGGGGGAGGGGGTGAACAATAGTAGGATAGATGAATCCTGATGACAGCTCCTCTATACTGCCAAAATGAGGAAAGTAGGGATCATCAGAGCAGTTCCTCCACTAAAAGTACTTAAGTCATTGCTGCTAGAGACACCAGATCTAAGGGAAACCATTCTCAGGTCAGCAGGGAGCAGGCAACCCCTTCTAATTTATAGAAGCTCCGAGATACGGCCATAGCTGAAACGGGACTGCTGTTCAGACCCTTGGCTGTCTCTGCCAGAGACCTGGTGCCACAAGCCCTGAAATACCACCTTCTACAACCAGAATTTCTGCTGCCAGTTGGAAATCCCCCATGCATAGCGCATGGGTTGTCTGAGTGCTCCAGCTTCCCGTAGTTCAGCAGCAGCGTGGGTAATATATGCATTCAGGTAATGCGAAAGCCAGATCAGCCCAGAGTCCTTTTACCCTGGTATTTCCCTACTCCCCTGCCCCGTGGGGCCCCCTCACCACGGACTTGCTTTTGCTCTGATGTTCTCCTATTCTGAGAGTTTTGTTTTCTACCTGCCACTGGCCTTAGGTTTTTTCCCTTCCCTTCTACCCCTAGTTCGGTGGTTATGTAGAGGCGCATGTTAGCAGAGGGTACAAATTGCTTACAGGATTATTTTAAAGGGGTGCTTGTTATTGGACATGTTACATGTATGAAAATGTGTGTTGTTTTTCCAGTGATGGTATCTTAGTGCTCCATCATGCTCCATCATTATCATGCGTGGGTTCTAGTGTGTAGCACATATGCCAAACTCTCCTTGGTTATAAACCACCCTAAAAATCCCTCACCAGGAATGCTGTTTTGCATGCTGCCCCTGTTCAAAGCAGACCTCTGGTTCCTTGTTGTGTGTTTTAGTCTGTGAGAACCACATGCTGCAAACAGGTCCCCGAATGCCCCATTCAGGCTGTGGGTACACTTACAGCAGGGAAGGAAGCCAAAGAACTGCATTGCTTTGCATGTGCCAGTAAAATGATATCTCAGGCAGTATCAGACAGAGTGCAGGGTAGTTCATAAATAATAATAATAACATTTCACACTTGTATAGTTTTACACCTCCATTAAGACCCACCAAGCAGACTTTTCTCTGGAAAAGCCCTCTCTTCCTCCCTCCTGTCGCTTCCTCCTGTTTTGCAATATGCTGTTAGTTTGGGGCAAAATGTCTGTATTTTAGTCCAACCAAAGCAACAGCTCTTTCTAGTTGCCTCACAGAGGGGAGTGTGATGTGCTCAGGGGGGAGAGCGAGAAGGAAGCAATGGGACACCAGCAGTGGTGGAGCCTCCAAAACCTCCTCCCAGATCAGGCGAGCAGGGAGGGGGGCAGAGAAGTGCATTTTCCTGTAGAACAGGAGCTGCTCGGGGGGCAGAGAGTCGGGGAAGTTGAATTCCTTCATGTGGGCTTCTAGCCCCGGGGAAGAGCTGCCCCAGCAGAAGGGGCCGTGAAAGAGGAGAGCCTCTCACATGGTTGTCCCCGATCAGGCAGTAAGTGGGGTGCACGCATGCAGACGTGCTGTTTTTAACAGTAGGGTGGGATTCAGTGGTGTGATTGAGGGTTGTCTTCCCATCATTTGGTGTGAAAATGATTCCCAGATGTTGGAGGGTAACTTCCTAAATGTATCAAAATGTACTACCCAAAACAGAAGAAGAAAACAGAACAAATGTGATTCCAACCAGTCAACAAGCAGTCTTCTGCCTCTCCAGTGGTCCACAAAATTGGCCTTTATAAAGTCCTGACGGGACCTCCTGAGCTGAGTACATGGGAGGCAGGAACAGGACAAATCCTAAGTTCTCTTTACTTCTTATTCACCCTCAGATAGGAAGACAGACATGAGAATTCAGCCTAGTGTGAATAACTTTATCCATTCCTGATATTTCCCATCATCTACAAAAGCGGTTTCTTTTGCTGGTTGTTGTTTTGTATAATTTTCCAAACAATACCCTTTAGCAACGAGACCTCCCTTTTTTTAATGCATTTCCAGAGGGACTTGAGTCCAGATCACACACACACACGGCAAGTTTCCAGCATTCTTATTACTCCACTGGAAGAAATAACCAGAGCCAGCATCTCTGAACCATTTCCCAAACTGTTCTGTTCTTCTGACTTCAGTGTCAGCAACGCGCTGTTTCTAATCCATTACGGGAATTTATCACAGTACGTGTCAATTTGTTTCTCTTCTTTCCTCTTCTCACTTTAAAATGACATCAGGAAACAAACTTTACAGCAGGGCTGCTTCGATCCAAGTTTTAGCGACAGAGCACTTTACTTAACTGGATCCTAACCATGCACATTAAGTTTTAAGGGCATATACTAAACAGATCAGGCTTTACTGTAGTCTAGAATTTCCTTTGTTTCCTTTTTGGTGGTGATCTTTATTGCAAACAGTTTGCAATACTAGCAAACAAGCATCTAGGTTTCCTTTTCCTTTTTTCTTTTTTTCTTTTTCTTTTCTATTTTTTTTTTTTTAAGCAGCTTCTCCTAAATAGCTAGTTTAAAGCATTGTAATAGGGAACATCCACACTGTAATACAATGGGATGAGCCTGTTTGGCAATGGTCCTAATCTGGTACAGGAGAGACAAGTCTATTACTGAAGAAATCTGAAATGTATACCTGTATGCTTGCTGGATCAAATCCTTCTCTGACAAGTTGCTACTCTACTTACTGGAGTAAGAACTGAAAAAAGATCTCTATGCTGAGTATATTTTCTCTGCTGCATAGTCAGTAGTTAAAAATCACAGTAATGAAAGAAAACACTGGGGAAAACTGCGTCATTGCAAGTTTCTGAAGGGCCCAATCCTACATCACTTATTTTTATGAGTCATTGTGTGAACTGAAGCTGAAAGGATAAATCAAATGTGTGAGGATTAGTGCATGAGTAAAGATTTCAGGATCAGGACCCTAACTTTCAGCCTCATAAATTTCCTACTGGAGAGGATTCAATGTTATTCATTCAGCTTTTAAAGAGGGAGTGGGGAGGCAGTTGTGTCCTTTTTCTTTTTAATTAGATTTCATTTATTTAGATTGTTAAGGAGATGGTCAACCACAATAGGGAACCAAAAGCACAGAGTAGGACAATTCCTAGAAGCCTGTTACAATCAGCATGGGATCATGTTAAGTGCTGGACACTTCATTTTCATGACATGATCTTTGATTTCCTCAGAGACAAAATAAAAATGGACATGACTGAAGTTTATGAAGGGAGACATCTCAGTTCAAATGGGAACATTAAGACATCCCCAAACCAACAGCCAAAAAGGGCCAAAGAATGAAGGACAGAAAGAGATTCAGATTCAAATGCATTCCCCAGAGTAATTACTAGAGAAGCTGGGGGCTGGGGGGCAGAATAAGGGGTGGCCACTGAATGGGATGAAAACCAGGAGCATTACAAAAAGAAAAGGAAAAAAAGGGGGGCTGTGGGTAAACAGGATGGAGGGAGAGAGCATGAGTGGCAGATGTCACTGATTTCATTCCATCGCCTTAACTTGCTGTTTGAAAAAACTCTTCATGTGTGACCTGAAAAGAGAGAGAAACAAAATGAAAACAGGCATCAACAAAGCACTCGCTGTACGATTTCAAAAAAATGTAAATTAATGACTGGCAGTAAGAATCTCCAAAGGAAACAACATCCCAGTTTAAGCATTGCCATCAACAAAAGCTCAACAGCATATGGTAATGTTAACTTTAATATGAAAAGATAATAACAATCTTTAAAAAGTGACTTGAGAAAAAACCTTGCTAGGTGCTCATCCTTTTCAACTTGCCTAAAAAGAAAAGATGTTGGAAGGTTTTGTGTTTTTCTTTTTTTTTTTTCCTCTTCCCCTAAACTGTTCACATTGTGTAGTTAAATGAGGTTGAGATTGGTACAAATTTTAAATAAAAGTGCCTAGGATCTCCGGCTAACAAGGCAGAAAACCAGATTTGTAACGGATAATTACATCTAAACTTATTTAAATGTAGGCCTATTGATTCAAGTAAGTTCTTTAGAGCAGATTCAAGGTAACATTTCCTCCTCTACCCCTCTTCTAAAAGTGGTTGTGTTGTACGGCTGGAAAATGAGCATCCTCTCATGGCCCACGTGAGCCTCATCCTGCGCATTTCCAGCTGCTGGCTGCACCCTTGCTCAGCACCCCTCCTCAAAGCCCGGCCCCTCCTTCAGAGCCAGCTATCTGACCACACATTAGTGACTGCATCTGTGATAAGTTAAATGCACATGCACGTTGCATGCTAAAATGTTCTTTGCTCGTGCCATTGCTGTGTGGGTTTATGCAAATTTCTGCCTTTCCAGGCACAACCGCTGCCTTTTGTCTTTGAAAATCTCTCCCCTGCCCCGTGCTGTAATCAGGCAGAAGGAAATGACTTTTTTCAGGTCACCCTGTGAAGGCCTGAGGATGCTGTTTACTCACATGAAAGGCCTAACTTCAGTTCGGACTTCTTATATGAAAAAGGGCCATTGATATGATTACGGCACCCAGAAGCAAATGCAGCTTTGACTATTACTTCTGACCCCCGACGAATATCGGTTTCTTAACATGCCTACAATGAGCCAAAGTCACAACTTTTAGAAAGGTGGATATTTAAACCAATAGCACCTCCACGCAAATGTGCATTACGCTGCTGTTTTAACCTGTGATCCCACAGCAAGGTCTTGGAGATATCGTTTTGCAATAAAGAGGTATTTCACGGTCAATTGGCTTTATCCAAAAATAATAGGAAAAGAAGCTTGCAGGGGGAAAACCAACCTAGTTTGGCACAAAATGCTAGCACTACTGGATCTGAGTAGAGAAGAGTTTAAAAGACTCTTGTGTGCTTAGCCGTACGCTGAAAGAATGTCACACAAACAACAGCCACCACATGAATGCGTCCATTATATCCTTTATTGAAGATCACAACAATAGTAGCACTTCATTGAAGAAAAGATGATTCCTCTATTATAGACAGGCCCCTCAGATCGCCCAGCTCAGCGTACAACTGCAAGATGTACAGTTCTCGCTGCATTTTCATGTCATTGCCAAAACACACAAAGTAGATTCTCAAATGCCTGGGGCTAAATTACAGCCCCTACGAACCACGCTGGAAGTTTGAGAGCCCAGAAAAAGTTCTGAAGGTTTTCTCTTTCGCTCTTCGTGAGAGAAGCCAAAGCTCATGGGTACAGTGTTTGTCATGTGAAACAAGGTTATTTTATATCATTTGGGGTTGTTTTATTAATGGTGCTGAAAAATTGTTCACTTCGTTTCACTTTTTGTCTCCTTTTGAACGTAGCAGGATGAAGGTAGAGTGTTTTTAACGCATCCAAGATAAGAAAAGAATAGACCCTTTTGTCTCTGGAGCTGTATGCCATCACTATTAAAAATCTTTCATCTCGTCTCAGACAACAAGCAGAGAGCATGACAAAAAATAGGAGAATCAACAGTAAAAAGTGTGTGGCAGGGGGTGGAGGCTGACAGGTAGATCGAGCCACCTCTTCGCCTCAAGTTTCATCTTAGAAGAGTTGGTCAGGCCAAAATTTGTTCCCCTTGGGTGGTTCTTCTCATGTTTTTTATGGGACAAATGTCAGAAGCCCACTTGGAAAAGAATCACCTACAAGTGGGTGAGGAGGGCTGTCCTGCAGGATGAGGGGTTAAGTCAGCACATGGAGGGATCTTGTATTGCCGGGGCATCATCGGTGTCCTATAAAACTGGAGCTCCTAGGGCCCAGTGTGATGTTGTCAGCAGCATTGAGGGTGAAGGAGAGCCAAGGAGGGACATTGGGAGCCAAGGAGGGACATCAGGAGCCAAGAAGGGACATCACAACAGGTGCTGCAGTTGGTGACTGCACAGGAATGCTCCAGGGCTGCCACGCCAGCAAAACGGCCTGGCCACATGCTTGTCACTGAATATTCACCCAGGCTGGTTTGTGTCCCCTGACACCTGACACATGTCATCAATCACCGTTCGTGGGGTGAGCTGGAGATGGCACGGAGCATCAGGCAGAGCACAACCTGACCTTTCAGCATCCCCACCACCTCTCCCCATGCCAGAGCAGCTCCAAGAGGAGGGCTCTGCACAAGGGGATGAAAAGAACTCCTTTCCAAGCCAGTCCAAGTTACTTGTAAATCAAGGTTAAGTTCAGCAGATCATCTTAAACCAACTTATAAATGAATGTTTAATACATGTCCCTTTGACATTCCTGAAATAAATGTTTGGATTTTTCATTTTGAAAGAACATTTAATTTGGAAATTGAATTCAATTTCCCTTTTGATGGAAACAGAACGATTTTTTTTTTCCCAACCTGAAGTGAATTGCTCTTGTGGTTTGACTTTTCTGATTGATTTGGGGGCTACAGGAAGGATAAATATTTCTTTCAGGTTAGCCTGAAACAATGTTGTTCAAATCAGCCAACGATTCAAAAATAGAGGAGCAAATGCACCCAGCCGCTGTGTGCAGAGCTGTGCTTAGAAGCCCTTTTCAGTGTGTCACCTGGTGTCACCAGTCCTGTTTCTCTTCAAAGATTTGTCACTCATTCAGCGATTAGAAGTCCAGTGGCATCACCTGTAGGTTTCAGGGATGTTTGTTTGTCAAGGTGGACCACACTGGTATTACACACAAACCTAGAAATACCTACAGGATATAATATAGATATTCTACCAGGACTCACAAAGATCAATTTATAGACCTCCTGGCCGCAACAGTAAAAAAAATAAATCAGCAAAGTATCATTTTTGGCAGAAGAAGGCAGAGCTGAGGAGGTAAATGGTAAGTAGAAAAGCTTGTAAAGTCTTGGAGGTCCCTGCTGCAACTGTGATTTATCTTTTGACCTTTTCTGTTTGTTTATTGTCACATTTTGCCAAAAGATAGTGGTTGCTTTTTCTAATTTTATTTTTTTAAAATAACCTTGCTCCTCTCAGATTTCCCCGAGATAGCAGCACTAAACTCAACACAGCTATTGAAAAATGCACTCCAGCCTTGAAAATATGTCTGATCAAGAGCAGCAAGGTTTCTGCTTCTTTCCTACAGATGCCTTGGTCAAAAACTGGTATCAGCTGCATGTTTGCTTGCTTTCTAAATTGGGGGTGACACACCAAAAATCTGCTTGGAAAACTGCTGGCCTTTTAAGAAGACAGTGTGCTTTTCAGTTTGATGGGGTAAAACTAGCTTTAAAGGTTGGTCAACAGAACTGGTACAGAACGTTTTTCAGCTCATTGAACATTTTGAACTTTTGTTCTATTTTTTGCTGTTAGACATCAAGAAAAATTATACTTTTAATTGACCGATTAGTCAAAAAGTATTATTCTCAAAGTGTTTAAATCTGCTTGAATTGGACAAAACTGACATTTCTGATCGGGTGTTTGAGGTTGTAATTAAAAATAAGAATAAGTTTTAGATTTTTAAAAACCACCACCACCAATAACAACAGCAACAAAAGCCAGCAGAGCCTTGTAAGACCTTGCCATTGCCCCAAAATGCATTTTTCATTTAATTTTTTTGCCATAAAGAATTTAGACCAAAAGCTGAACAGAATTTCAAGGAGAAATGTGAACAGAAAGAAACTGTTAGCCCTAAAAGTTACATTTTTCACAGCAGGATCGGTGGCTATTCTAAACAGTGTTTAGTCATCAAATCAGTTTGAGGAAAGTATTCATGATGCTGCCAAATAACTAATGCAGATTCAATGTGTGTATCTTCTGTGGCAAGTTAATAAGCATGTTTATTGTTCAGTTTTTAAACCAACTGTTAGGCCTGGCATCTTTAAAAACTAGTGTTTATATCCAAGCTTCTTTAAAATTATGTGAAGTCAAAGTCAAATCACCAAGCCCCAAATGACTTAACTGATTTTGTTCCAAAATTCAAACTGGTTTCTGAGACAGAAACATGGAGAGGTACTGGCAAGGGGTTTTCTGAACCCAAAGGATTTTGACACCTTGCATTTGAAATCACTGAACAGTGACTCTTGGATAATTAGCTCCAAGCCCAAACCTTACCCTAATTCAACCTCAGAAATGAATCTTAAGACCAACTGGGATCTCAACATGAGGCAAATGTGGAGAAAGCTCTCTCCGCATCAGCCGTACTTACACGTTGGTTGGCCATAAACTGCTGGTTGATGACCAGCTCTATAAAAAGTCAGGCTGGGTTCAGAGCCTGAGACCCCAGCAGTGCCAGCTAGGGCCTGTCTGGGAGTGTGGACCTTGGAAAACCTCAGTTTTGGTGCATTTCTTACCGCTGCATCAAGGACCATGAGAAGAAGTTATCCACATTCTGGAAGCCAATGTAGTGTGTGGGACCTTCCTTATTATACTTGGTATCTTCTAGGTAAGAACAGAGGATACAACAGGGCGTATACCCAGCTAAAGCAATTTTTTTCTTAGTTTAAAAAAGTTACTTCTAATTTCCTTTACAGATCTGACTGCTTTACTAGTAGGTCCCAAGAGTGAGTCCTGCTCAGTAGGTCACTGGAGAGGAAGCGTGGCCCCACAGTTGGAATGCCAGACTGCAGCTGCAGGAACGTGTGCCCCACTGCCATCCTCACCACCGAGTCCACGAGTGACTTTGGGCACCTCCCTTAGGACAGGATGCCGATGATAAACCCTGTCTCCTCTGTTTTGTTTTATTCCGGTCCCATGGGCAGGACCGCAGCATCCCGCGGCTGTCGGCAGGACAAGGAGGTCGTGGGGAGCCTGTCCTGGGAGAGGCAGATCTGCCTGAGGATGCAGATCTGAACTGAGGTGGGACTGTCTGCTGGGCTCTGTGAGATGCCTCTCCAAAATGTCCTTTTGGAAATCTTCTGGAAAAAGAACGTGCCAGATCATTTTTACTTAACAGAAGAGACATACACACACACACACACACAGAAAAAAAAAAAAAAAAAAAAGACTTTATGACTCAGTGCTGCATCTAGGAAAAAAGTGTTAACCCCCCTACCTCCCCCGCCTCCCCTGCAGCGCAGGGTTTCTGAGTCACAGTGACCCTCCCAATTACTGCAGGACTATCCCCTTCAGGAAGCATCAGTCAGAGCTTTGGCACTGGTTAGTCCCCCTCTTACATTACCTGATACTTTGTTGGCTGAAACCCGATTATTTCTCTCTGCCTCTTCCTACAAGCTGGCTACTGTTGGTGCAACAGCTTCTGCAGCTCCTGCCATCTGGAACAGACTTCCCACCCTGCTGATTTTGGCCTCTGCTTCATTTCCATTCTGAGATGAAACAATGTTCTCCTCCCTTGCCTATGACTCTTCATTTCTCTCTAGCCTTGCTATTATGTATTATTTATCCTAGTAACTGCTTGACAGTGGTCACTTGTTAGTATGGGCTACAGAAAAGACAGCAAAATGTTTCCAGTCACAAGCCGGTTTTATTTTTTACTAATATGGTGGCTTTCCCTAAGCAGTCTCCTTTTTTTGGCTGAAAATATTATTGCATGATCTCTACTGAAATGTGATTAACATTAGTTTGAATTCTTGAGAAAGCTTAATCAAAGTCGCTTTCAACCGTTTTTAATTATGTATGCATGAAAAAATATACACATTTCTGCTGTGGAAAAAATATTGTCACACATCCTCATCCTACTACATGCTCTCACACAAATCAGATGGCTCAGATGTTGGTAAAGCTGGAAAACAGGATATCAAATTAGCAGAGAGGAGCTTCTATGGACTAATTGGACATATAGATCAGGGAGAGAAATAACACTGTGTCTCATAAAGGAGGGAGGATTATTTTGTTTCTTGGCTTTTTCTCATATTGCAAACCTGAGAACTGAAACATGCCCAACATGCAAGCAAAGCTAAGTTTGCACTAATGAGAAAGCAAACCCCCAAGTATTTTGGAAAGGGTTTAAGCCCTCATTCTTCCAGGCACAAAGGAGGCTTCAGCACTGGGGTCAGGGAGACATTTCGCGAAAGGTCTACTGCAGAGCCTTTAATAACATCCTCAGAAGTATGGGGTAACAGCCTCTGCTTGAGACACTCTTTTATCCTACTGTTTTCTTCTGCTCTTGCCATTCTTCTCCAGCCACTGAACAAAGATGGGTCTTTGTTCCATCACAGCAACGTCTCTTGGATTTGAAGGAGTGGGCAATTAGTCTTTGTGAAGCCCATCAACAGCATTCTCCATTAGCCACATCGACCTGGCAATGTTCTGCTTGCTCTCCCCATTTAACAAGAATGTCAGGAAAACACATTTAAAACTGAGTCATCAGTGTCACTCATTGCCACATGGTATCATCAAGGCCAAATATTTAATAGGATTAAAAAATCCAAATTTGTGCTTACTTGTTTGTCAGGACACCAGCCAGTGACACTGAGAAAAGGCAGAAGACACAAAGGCCTTGGTGGCTGTAGAGCATCAACAGCTGTTGTGTTAGGACTTAGGAGCTTCAATTGTGGATGAAAACCCCTTTGTAAAAGGAGCTATGTGAACATGGAAAGAGACAACAGCAGTGACCTGAGATGGCAATATGACAAGTGATAATGCACTGGGACTGGCCATCTCCAGCTGGTGGGTGCCAGCAGGGGCCGAGCAGGAGCAAGCAGTATTTGGGGAGGGCTTCTGGGGGAAAGGAGGACCGGTGTGGAAAGGGTGCAAGTGGCTCCAGGCAAGTGGGAATGATGGCAGCAGTAGAAGTGAGCACTGTGGGTCACTGGCAGAGCAGAGGGGCTGGGAGGTGGCACCGACAACAGCGTAAAGAGGCAAGTATGGGGAGGCTGAGCTGTGAAGAGCCCTGTGTTTGAAGACAAGAAGCTTGAAGGAGAGATTTGGTACTTCAGGGCTCCTCTTGGCCTGGAAAGCATGAGACCTTATTGAGTAATTGAGCTGGGAACCGCAGGGTACCACAGGAATGAACCACTGGACCCTGATGGCTTTTCTTGATTTTTCGTCTTCCATTTGCTGCTCCTCTGCGTTCCTCTCTCGTTTGACTGTGGTCGATTTGTGGGGTTTGTTTTTCTTTACTTCATTCCACCTTTTCTCTTTCCTTTTATGTCCTAAATTGTTATTCAGCTGTTTTGATTTAAATTATGTTTATGTACAGTTACTCACAGCTCTGACTGTTGCCTCCTCCCTCCTGCGACTGTCTCTGATGCTTGCACATTCGCTTTGGCTCCTTTACAGCAGATGCCTGGAGCAGTAAATGAAAGCAGCTCTTTTATCAGCTAGCCCTTTCACCTCCAATTTTTTTTATTTCTTATTAAGGCTCCAACCAGTCCTAGCTTTCTCTTCAAACCTAGTACGCACAACTCAAAACAACAACAACAACAACCACCGCCGCCACCAGAAACCCAGCTAAACTGCAAAATTACCGGCTCTTCTAAACCCTCCCTCGTCCCCCTCCCTCGTTTTTCAGCAGTGCGGTGTTACTCGTAGAGGGTGTTACACAGACCCTACTGTGGCACTCTGAACACCACATGTGGCCAATCTAATTTAGCCTATGGCTAAACAAATCCCCGGTCGTGGAATAAACCTGCTTATGTTATTAACAAATGCTGTGAGAAAATGTTTAACGTGGCTTTGTGAAATAGAAGTTGAAAAAAAAGGCTCATAATTTCTTCCAGGGCACAGAAATGTCATTGTGGTCAGCAATTCACTGAAATATGAATATTCAAATATGTATATAATTCAATGTTTAAAAAAATTGAGGGGAGGGGTATTTTCTTTTACAGGAGATTGCAAACATCAACATTCAAAATCTGGAGCCTCCTTGAAGATTTTCCAAGAAAAGTGGACAGAAGCAGTTCAGTTTTGAAATGAAAGCCTCTGTGCCTCCCAAGGGGTTTGTGGTTTTTTCATAAAATGAGATGTTTTTCATAATTTTGAAAAGAGATGCATCCCCCCCATAAATCCTGTCCGCAAGACTGCCCGTCTACAGACGAACTCCGTATAGCAGTGTTTGAAAGGAGGATGAAAAATGCCATCGGTGTTAAACATATTGCTAATTCACCAAAAGATATTTTTTTATCTGGACATTATGCCACATTACCAAGGAACAAACAAAATAAAAAAGAAACAAGAAACCCCACGTTAGCAGTAAAATTTCCAGCAAAAACATGTTTAAAAGAAAAATGTAACTAGTTTTGCAGCAAAGTATACTCAAAAACCAACGGAGTATTTGATTCAGGAACTGAACTTGCAAATGCTTACTCATGTGAGTTGCCTTTCTTGTCCTTTCAAACCACTGAAGGGAAAAATCCCTTGTAAACCTATAACCAGCCTCACTAAAGTTCCTCTTTGTCCTTCAAAGACCTTTGTCTCACCTTGCATGGGGATAGTTTTATCCCGTATTTGGAGTAAGCACTAACAGGTGTAGAGGTACAAGAACTGGATCCAGAGACTCAAACTTGCAATAGCAGGAAAAAAGAGCATCGCAGCATGGCACGCTTGGAATGCTATCAAGACGTAAGTAATAAAGAAAAGACATTTTCAAGGAAGCATAATAATAGAGTAAATACAGCCAGTTAGCATGGATGAATTTCAAAGAGGGAAGAAAGGAAACATCATGTAAAGAACTGCATAACAATGGATCTGAAAGATATCCAAGTAAGAAGAAAATAGCAGTCCTGTCCCAAACATTAGAAGGCTTCTGCCTGTCATTATGGAAGATTATGCTATTATTCAATTACATAATGGATACTTATATAATTCATCCAATTGTAAACAGATTCTTTAAAAATCCATTTTATCCCACAAACAAGAACATAATTTCTAGCAAAGAACCACTTAAACCTTTCTTCCTTGTATCTCTGCCTGTACAGCTTATGTTTTTCATTCACCTGACTAGATGGTTTTCTGCATCCTTTCTGATCAGCACCAGAGAAGGGACTTGAAGTGTTCTTTTCCCTTTTATCTTCTTCTCAGTCCCAGGTGTAAGAATGTAGACTTCCCTCGTGAGAAGACTCCTGTCTATCCGGGAAGCCTGAAGCAGTGTATCCTCCAGAGCTTCACCTCACAAATGACTAAATTCTCCCTGAACACCGAATGTTTGTGTGGCAAAACATCGAGTATTGTGAGTGATTTCTCCATGACATAAATTGCACCCCATGAAACAAGATACAGGTGCTTTCCAGCTGTCTGTCCAACTGCAGGGAGCCAGGTCAAGAGCACTGACAATTTCTGGTGGTGATTAAGACACAAGATTGGGATTGACGAATCTGGGTTCATTTCTTCTTCCTGCAGTCTTCCTGAGTGACTATTGTTCATTTCTTGCAGATTTAATTCAGCCACCTGTGGCCCAGGCCCTATTTTATCTTGTCTCCTTAGATCAGGGCTGCTGGGAGACTTTGAGAAAGGGCTCCCTTTCCACTGCGTGGTCCTGCTCAGCCTGGGATCCAGCTGTGCAGGGGGTGCTGCATCTCAGATGCTGTGATCTGGGGAGGGCACGGAGCAACGGGGTGGGCACTGCTGGGCAGAGGAATTACAGACAAATTACTCCTACAGGAAGGAGGAGATAGAGGTAACTGAGGCAGGTGGTTCTCTAGTCTGCCTGAGCTGTGGTATGGGTATGCTCTAAAAGCTGGCTGTGAAATTACATCTATATCTAGTGTACCTGCCATTGCAACCTATCCATAGCTATCACTGCAATCTCTGAGAAAGAAAAAGGTAGTTTCCAGGTTTCCTACCATCTTGTGCCCTGAGCCAAATGTCTTGGTGTCTCTCTCATGCCCTTTGCAAAACTATGGATTTGGTTTTCCCCTTAAGGAAAGATTTCCAGGTAAAACTGGTTCTTGTGCATTCCTGCTACACGGAGCTGGTTTCTTGCCCAGCCTGTGTCCCTGTGTGCCTAAAGCACGCCCTGTATTGATGTAGGACTGAGTCTTTGTGCCTAAGGAGGAAACGCCAAATCAGATTGAATGCTCTCATGGTGGTTTAAGAATTAAAAACACAGGTAGGCTTCAGGGCTTAGATTTGCTTGGAAAGGCATGGTGGCTTTTGAAGTGCAAAGAAACTGTAGGTCCTGGTGGAGGATACACTGAAAAGGAAGAGACCTGATGGGGTCTCTGCTAAAAGCAGGGGAAAAGCAAGGAAATACTGTAGATACTAAGGGTAAGAAAAGTGGTTGTAGTGAGTATATTCATTTCCAGACCTACAATAATGCACGAGCATTTTAAGAATTAAACCATAAGTGCAGACAGTGACTTTGGAGCCCATCCTGCCATAGCAAAATTCACACCAGGTGGTGGGTTTTCAAATGCAACAATCCCAGCACAGAGAACTTGAAGGTTAATATGAAAATAATTTTAAGAATGGGTAATTTTAAAGGCCTAGACGTTGCTGCCTTGAATACCTATCCTCAGGCCCAATTGCAGGGAGTGGTATAGGTTGGGAGCAATTTAAAAAATGGAAATCTACCTTGAGTGCTCACCCATAGGGACAACAAAAAAAAAAAAAAAGAGAGAAGAACAGTTGCCAAGTGGAAGCTGATGTTTAACTACACATCAAGCAAAGTTGTACTGAGGAGCATGGAGATGCTTCAAAGTGGCTGCTCATGACAAGATCCTTCCTGTAGGCTTTGCACATGCACAAGTGTGCACACATGAATAAGACAGGAACCACTAGAGAAGACAGATGGAAAGCCCTCTGCAGATGGGAAGGAATCACGAGAAAAGAAGTTGACCCAGCCAAGCTGGCTCAATGCTATTAACAAGGGATAGCTGAAGGCTAAATGAGGGGGAAAACACGACATTATTAAGATACAGATTTGTCATAAAGGCTGCATTATTAATTTCAAATATTTTAAAACATGAAAGACACCAAAGTTGTATATAGGTGGCAATAGCCCATCCACACAGATTAATTTGGGTGAAACACAGTAAGTATTTTGGGTAATCCTATTGCAGAAGCCACAGGACAAGATAAATTGTATTTGTTGTGCCTTTGCTATTTTATGGCATACATCGCTCATTCAGAGTCTTAAATATTGACTTGATCTTCTACCTAGCAGAAAAAGCCCAGTTTTTTTCTTCTGCATTGAGAAACAGGTAACTTGCCAAGGTCGTACTAGAAGCCTGTGGCAGAGAAGAATTGCTTTCACCTCTTCTGAATCACATGCGAGTGCTGCCATTTCCCGGCTACTCTTCTTCTCTATCTGTGATCAATGTTTTCTCTTATAAGCTGGGGAAAGACAGGGACAAAATGCAATAGCTATCTCCTCCAGAGATGGGTGGTTCCATTCAGTTTCACTGCTCTGAAATAAAAAAAAAGCATATAGGGTTTTGAGGAAAAATCAATTAAAAACAGAAGAAAATATTGTATGCTTTCCTATACTGTTTTTTAAGAGATGACTGGCAGACAGCATAGCACAAAGAGGATCCTTTTAAAAAGGATTCCTCTTACTCCTGTAAGTGTTTCTAAATGGTAACGGTCTCTAACTATATGTCAACTCTTTCCAACTTCATTCATCAAACAGAACCTCTAGAGAGACCATGTTGATCCCCATGGCTATAAAATTCCCTTGGTGCTGTAATGATCTGAAGGTACAAAAATTCCATGGAAATAAATCCCAATTAAATACCCATTAACAACGATGGAAAGATCACTGGGGCTATTAGAGGCAGCCCTAAGACGCAGTAACCGCACACAAAAAATTGTCCGGCTTCTTATTTATCTGCTTTAATCACTGTAGTGCAAAGAAAAACCTTCCTAACGTTTCAATAACATGCTAATTTATTGCAACTGAACTCAATAACGTTTTTGTAAGGCTTAAGTCCTTATTATTTATATTGTGGCAACAACTGGCAATCTCAGTCCAGATCATTCCCTTTTTCTTAGTGTTATAAGAGAAGCTTCTGCTCCCCTTCCTCCAAAACAAGAAACAACGGAAGATGTAAGACCCCAGTTTTACCCAAGCAACACAAAGAGTTGAAGCAACTTGTCTCATTTTACTTGAAAGGCTGTGGCAAAGTCTGAAACTGAGCACACTTTTACAGAGTTTTAACTATAAGACACTCCTCTTTAATAGTAGGATGTCTTTAAACTCATTGCTGCTAATAGGCTTGTTAACGCTGGCTGATTTCTGTCACGTCCCAGAGATTTAACACAGAACTGAGGAAGCAGATCATTGTTGAAATGCTTACTCCCATGTTGCCATTCAAACACAACTTTGTTCTTCAAGCACTGAGACATGTCTGATACCAAATCCAACTACGTGCCATGCCCCCATTGAAAATATGACAAGGAGATGGTCCTCAGCCTCAGTGGCACTCAAGCATCATTCGGGACACTGAGCACAGGGTAGAGGCCACATGGGCTTGACCCATTTGTTTACTGATATTGCAAAGACAGTTCCCTCTTGCACCTCAAACATTGCTGCAGTATGTAAGTAGAATGAATCCTCACTCCCCCGTGACAATTTACAGCAAGCAAAAATCTGGTCTTTGCAACTTCTTCAAAACCTTGTTGCAATTATAGCTGCAGACCCGCAAAAGTCCGAGGCCTGAATATTCCTGATATTGAAATAGACTGTGCCATCCTAACTGCACCATCACCTAACAAGCGGTGTGATCTGTGTGATACACTCTAGTCCAGGTTTTGATCTCGACACAGCACACAGAGAGCATCGTTGAAAGTGACATGTGATATCTTACTGAATTCAGGCTCAGGGAAATTGCCAGTACTTATCTTGCTTGACCAGAGTGCAGCCTTCAAAGCAGTAATCATGAAATCTTATTACTGTACAAAGATTGGAATTATACACTGGTATCTGTGGTTCACACTTTCTGATTGGTTTAGGCCTTACTTGACTGGGAGATACTAGTTTCTGTCAGTCGGAAACTATTCCTCGGTGCTGCCTTCCTTCTGCCAAGCATCTACCTGCTCCAAAGGGCTATGCATTACACACAGCTTCAACAAATTTTGTCCTAACAAGAGGAAGCACAATTTATTTGGTTTTTCCTCAAATCTGAAAGGCCACCCACACTCTCTCTTATCCAAGTGCCATGAAATCAAAGTAAAAAATGAATGCTTAGCAAGCAAGCACTGTTAAAAATCAGAAACCACTGGCTCTGCATTTTCATCCACTGCCTTAAAACATTTACTCCCACTGCCAATAATTGACTAATCGAATTAAAACTTCCTCGGGAAAGCAAGTGGTTCTGACCTGGCCTGTGTACTTTCCACTTCACACTAATAAATCAATAT
Source organism: Burhinus bistriatus (assembly GCA_013397275.1). Taxonomy (NCBI): domain Eukaryota; kingdom Metazoa; phylum Chordata; class Aves; order Charadriiformes; family Burhinidae; genus Burhinus; species Burhinus bistriatus. Next base: position 1,902,011 of record VYXH01000326.1, read on the forward strand.
TTTTCTACTGCCCTTTGCCTTTCTTCCTGTAGGTTACCAGTAGTCTCATTGCCCAATTGCTGTTGCCTTTGTCAGCTGGATTCTGGCTTTTTCTTTCTTTTTGCTGGCACCTGTTTTAAAGCTTGCGCATAGCTCCAGAGCACGCTGTCCATCAACTGACTTCAACAGAGACTTCTTTTTGCAATGCATCATGTTGTATTCCCTGGTGCAGGTTTCTGCCTTAATGTTCACATCTGGTGGGCTTCATGGATTGGTTTTGAAAGCAATAAATCGTTGTTTCCCACCTAGCCACCACCAGCATATTTCTGCAGACCATCATGTGCCCTACATTTGATTAAGTAAGAAACCCTTAGACTTCATTCATGGCTGTGTAATAGGCCTGTAGAAACTACAGCAATCAGCTCCAAGAAACAAGGTCTTAAGAAACCGTGCCACATATTTTTAGTGTCTTTCAATACATTTTGTCAGTTGGAAATGAGAACAAGCTAAGATTACATGACCAATATATTTCCTCGCAGATACCTCAGCATCACCATGGGGCAAAGGCTCCATCTTAAGCACCAGTTTAGAAAGGCAGCTTTGATCAAGCTCTGATTATTGAAAAAGACCAAATCCTGGCTCTGGCCACGAGCCCCTGGCTTTTCTTTCCTACTGAGAATATTCAATATCTTGCACGGATCTGATTTTATTGCTGCTTTTTTTTGTTTTCTTTTTTTTGTTAGTTAAGTCTGATCAACTGATTTAAGATTTTCTAGAGTAAAGACTTTTAATGAAATCTGTGAGAACTGAGATACAATGTTGCTGGTACAGCTGATATAGCCAACAGCTAAATTTTGCTGAGCTTCTCACTGTAAACCCCTGATTTTGGTAGGTTTCAGATTCCCCAAAATGTAGCTGTTTTGGGTGAATTATATTCAACAAATGCCCACTTCGTGCCGACTTTTTTTGTGTAAAGGGTCAACCAGTATGACCTAGCCATTTCCCTGAATGGAAATACATTGTTTTTCCCTTTGCACTAAATGGATTGCTGGATACTTTTCCTCCAGGAAGCTGTGCTGGGTCATCCCCAGGAACAGATACACTCAGATGGGGTTATGAACTCATAACTCTGTGCCTTTTCTTACTGGTGAAAGCTAGGTAAGTTTACTTTTTTTCACTGCAGATGGAAACTCCCTTAAATTTGACTGTTGTGGGTCTTTGAAAAGTTACAGCTTGCACAAGTTCACATGGAGATTCATTAGATGCTGGAGTTTGTGCCTCAACAACTCCACCGCACCACATGGTTTCCTCCTCACCTCAGTCCTCCCATCCTGACCAGGTCATACAGACACTGTCCTACAGAATAAAGAAGCATCTCCCCACCTGGGCTCTGTAGCCACATTTGCCCTGCCCCAGGAAATGGTAAGAGTTAGAATTAATGTGGAGTACTGGAAAATCAAAGAGCAGGAGGGGATCTGCAGTGCTGGGCTTCAGCAGGGGAAAGGCTGGTAGGGAGTTCTGGGAGTTTGGATGGGGAAGGGCAGGTACAGAAAAGCAGATACAAATTCAAAGGAGTGCAGAAAAAAGAGGAAAGGAGGATGACTGGGTGTTTGGGAGAACATAAACCACAGGAGTCCTTAGCTTCTGTAATCCGTTCTGCCAGAAAGTAGCAATAAAAACACACAGACAAAGCAGTTCAGCTAAATTAATATTAAATCCAGGAGAGGTCCTTGGGTCAAATCTGCTCTTGTGCACTTCAAGCCCTGTCCAGTGCCTGAAGAGACATAGGACTGTGAGAAAGTGCTTCAGCACTGCCAACACATTGAGCCAAGAAGCGCTTTAGCCAGCACCATTGTGCATTGATTTAACAGGGAAAGCAAGGGGAACGGGGTAAGTCTGACAACCCTATCCTACATGTCCCACTCACAACACCCACCACTGCAGATGTCTTCCTTGGAGGCACTCACGGAAGACTGAGCACAGCTCGTTGCAGCAGAGATAGATGAGATGCCGCCTCCCACCGTAATCTGCAGCCACAGCAAGCAATGAAAGAGCCTGGCCAAGACCTGGAACACTGTCTCTGGCTTTCCTCTTCACCCTGCAGCACAGCGAATGCATGTTCCCTGTGCAGGGGAATGCTCCAACCCCAGCCACATAGCAGAGATCCACTGCTCATGGGAGCAGAAGGAAAATACCAGAGGGCACAGGACTGCAGCCTATGAGTTTGGGAGCAGAGTGAGCTATGGGAGCCCTTGCCTTGATCCCAAGACTGTTTATGTTCTTTGCGTGAAACAGTCATTGAGCAAATTTCTTCAGTACCCCAGCCTCATTCGATGAATAGCAAGTTATACAGTATTTCATTGCAACGCGTAACTCCATTATTGCTAAGAGGCATGAGGTGAAATTATAGATATTCCTTGACTCCCATCCTATTACTAGGGTGAGACAAAATGATACATGTGCTGATAAAAGGATTTGAAATGACGGTCTGTGTGTCAGAAGTGCCAGTACAGTCAGAATTATTTTTAAAAGATTATATTAAAGCATAAATTAAAAGGCTATCCAGAAAGAAAAGTAGATGACTTCCAATAGGGTATAACATCTATCAAGGTTTAGCATATACTGTGTAGTTACTCTTAATGGGCTCAGTCTTTCTCATAGATTATTCACATATTCTGTGGGAAGTCCGGCTGGATCCTCTTTCTATCCCCTGTAAACCACAGTTGATAATATCTTTCCATTATATTCCTAAGGTGTAGCTATTTCATTTTTACCCAAGGGATCCCAGAGCTATTGTGTAGTCCCTAGAAAGCTTTAAAACAATTTGTCTGTGTAGCAATTTTTCTTTATTCCACCCTGTTGCACAAAATCTCACATTTTCCTAATTTGATCATATGAAATGTTTGGGCTTGACTAATGAAAGAAATCACAATCTTTTAAAGGGAAAAAAAAAAGAAATGTCTCGAGAGGTTACGTGTTGTCTGTGTAATACTTGGACAAACAGTGCTCGGACAATCCATTGCCTGATTAGTTACTAATTCCCTGTGGTTTATCTTAAAGGTACATAGTTCAGCCTTTTAGCAAGTTCAGTCTTAAAAGCAGCATATATACCTGGAAAAGCCAATAGAAAAAAGGAACAATGCTAATAGTCTTCCTACAGAGGATTTGGCCTCATAAATACTTCTAATTTTTTTCTTTTTTTTCTACTGGGATTTCCACAAATTACACAGAGAGAGAATCTGCTGGGAGAACAGTACTCCAAATGACTGTTAACTGCCTAAAAATTGCCTGCAAATACATTTTTGGCTTTGTTATGCCTAATAATGACTCATTGCTGAATTATCCATTTCGTTATTGGATATGAGGACAAATTAACAAAGCAAATGGAAGTGCTCTAGACTGAAATGCTTGTTATCTTAGACCTGATCAATTGGTTCATTGAGGTTATTTCCTCCTCACCCTGACTTCCCAGAAAAACTCTTTGCTTCACCACAGGAAACCGATTTCTTCATTCACATGCTATTATTCCTGAAGCTAATGGAGATAGTTTTAAAATAGCGTTATCTGGTCTACGTTTGGCCCAGCCAGCCCAGCCTGGGATGGCTGAAAGAGGGTGTATCAGCATGATGGGACCAGATCAAAGTGCTCACAAACCCATGTTTCCCCATATGGCTGGTTGCCTCTACATTGGACAGAGTTGCTTGGGTGGGATGCAACTCCTTCTGAACCTTTCTTATCCATGAATTTTACCTGCTTTTTAGGACTTACCTCAAGTGGCAAAAGTCTCTTACCACTGTTAATGCTGGCAGGGCTTCCCCACTGATAGTGGCCACGGGTCCTAGCCATGAAGATTCTGCCCCTGCCTTGCTTTCCCATTCATTCACGCCCTGCCTCTGTTGTGTGATGCTGGTGGCACTGGTGACCAGATGGTCCTGGCAGGGACATGGTGGCATGACTTGCTGCACTTACATAGCTCAGGCTCTTGGTCCCAGACAAGGCTTTCACTTGCTGGGTGGGAACTTTTGCATCCTGGGGCTGCAGAGCTTGCAGGGATGGGACTGACTGTCAGGTCCAAGGTCTGGAAGGTTTCTGTCCCACATGGGAGATTTGCAAGGCTGTTGTGTGAGTTTTTCCCTTGTCACATCTGGATCCCAGAAGGGCTGGTTGGGAGCACTTAAATTACAAGGGTTGTAGCATCAACAGGCTCCAGTGCAGCCGATGGCTTGGAAAGTGTCTGACCGAGATGGCTGCAAGCTGAAAGGCTGAGTCCTGGCATGCCAATGGGGCTTGGCACTGCATCTTCTGTAGTTGATCTAATTCCCTTTAGCTTCTCCCGGAGAAGAGCTGATGCTCGCACTTCTGCTTTACAGAGTTTCTTGGTAAATCTAAAAACAGAGAAAGTCTTTAACACCACCTTCAACTTTGGAGTCTACCACAGTCTACTATTGCTCACCAAAAAAACAGAATTAAAGAAGTCTTACTAGTTAGTTTGAGCTAGTAACCTTTGCTGCAACAGGTGTCAGTTGTAAATGGATTTGTGATTATATTTAGCCATATTCTGGTACCAATGTCTCCACGCTTTTGTGTCTGCAACAAATAAGAGGGGAGAAAGAAATACAGAAAACTGAAACCCCCAATTTTTTCCTTATAAAGCAATGAAATAGGGTATGAACCTCTATAAATAATCCTTTAATACAAAGAAGAAAAACTCCATTAACGTCCTCTTACATCTGTAGAGAATATGTTTTGACTGAGAAGAGTCTGTTTTGACTGAAAAACAACAAAAAATGTGGCTGAGAGCAGGAACACCTCCTATGATGAGCAGGAACTGAAGTAGCTTTTAATACAGTGCAATCAAAAGCTCAAATCACGTCTTCAACTTGAGTAACCCCAACTATAGAAAATACCAAATCTGAATCTTCTCCAAAACTAGACTTTATAACAAGGGACAACCGCACATTCCCATATAACGCTCCTGGATTTTGAAACTTGTGTGCCATCAGACAGGTCTGAGTGTTGTGTTGGATGCATTAGTGTGATTGTGCTGGTTGACAACAATGAAACATCTTCGATTAATAAAATTCACACTTGTGCTGAGGGCTGACATTGGAGCTGCTCACCACTTAATTCTCATCTAAGCCCTCAGGCTTAAGCGAAACCTATTTGCCTTGTGCTGACTTTCTGTACGGGGGTGAATTTTATTCTATGTGAGATCCGTCTGCGCAACATAACCCAAGAAGTAAAGAGGAATGAGAAATATCTCCCTCCATTCCCGCAACATGTCCCCGATTTCCTCTTAAAATGTCTCTGATAATTGCTTTCAAATGCTGGCATGTACACGCTCTTTAGAGGAGGCAGTCATTCAGAGAAAATGTGCAAATCTCCAGGGCTGATTTTGGTTTTCAGAGGACAGAGTTCCCTAAAACAAACCCTTAAAAAAATAAGAAGTTGCTATTTCTCTAATGAACGCATCTGAAGAACAAGACATATCTTTTTTTTTCAGGCTGACAGAATGAAACGTCAATCCTGAGGAACATTTGCATGTAATTACATAGCTCATCTAGCTTTTCCTGATCAAGTGATATGGCATGCAAGCCAAGCACCAATGTACAATAAAAAAGACTAAATCCTTATTGCCAAGATTAGCTTCAACTGCTCGTCGGGTTTCTTGGTGAAAATGCACTTTCAAGTCAGCTGACAGCTACATATTACTGCCCCACTAAGAAGTGTTGCAAGGGCTAAGCACTCTAAACTCCAGCTATTTCAATAATTTATTCCTTTTGTTGATCTAAAAATGCAGAAGTCCTCATCTTCTCATCATAACTGACTTAACAAAAATCTCTGGCGACAAATTGATTTTTTTCAACCTGCCAAGTTCCTGTAGTAGATTTAAAATGAAGCAATCTTTAATTTATTCTTAACATTTAATCCCAATAAAACACTCAAACAGCAGCTTCTGCTGGCATTCGGAATGCAGCTGTTTAATAAAATAGCATCAGCAGTTCCAGTTTGTGGATGGATGCATTTCTCTTTGTCTCTTTACACAATAGACTATACCCATGGTTAACTGGGTAACATGGTTAACCCCAGAACTGACTTTACTGTGGTGTATTCTGTTTGGATTATGATACTCAAGCCTTCACATACATAGAGCTCTCACTGAAGTCACATTAGGCCAAAGCTTAAGAGACAGTGAAGAAATACGTCCAGTCTGGTGTCGCCACTTCCTCAGCCTTAAATCAGCTTGTAAGGGAAACTTGCACACAGAAGCAAAGCCAACCCCAGTGAAATTCAGAGTTTTCTTTTCTCATTTCCATAGGGCATCCTTCAGAAGATCCCACCTGGGAATGAAGTATCAGCTAACACGTGTGGATCTGTTCCTGTAGCACAGTGTTTCAGAAAAGAAATCTACTGTTACCTACAGAAAGGTCCTTTGAAATGCCATCAAACCAGAAACACACAACACCAGTGAATATTCTCTGATTCTCAGCGTCTGTGCTGGTTTTTGACATGGTTCACCTACACACTAAGAAAGTTCACATTTTCCTGCTGTTCAAGTGTCCGATGTTGTCAGCAATGCTGCCAGCATCAACCCTGTTGCTCTCCATAGAGCCTTTCACGATTGTAAAGCACATTTTTGTTTTCTTCCATCGTAAGCTTTTTTGTTCGCTCTTGGCTAAATAATGTTGATAATAATCCCTTCTAGGGAAAGAAGTTTACAAGCATAAAAATTACCTTTGTGTCTTGTAAGGCAACACAATCTCTAGCTCCCCGTGGTCATTTGTCATAGGAAAATGAAAGTGTTTAATGGTATTGACCAATGCTACATCCTCAATCTTCTCTGAGAGCCCATAACTTTTGGTCATGGGTTAGATGCTAGCCAGCCACACATGACACATCTATATAAAACACAGATCTTTAGTTCAAACTTTCCACTTTAAGAAAATGTACATTGTTCTGGCATTTTTCAAACAGCTACTACTAATTACTGTACGTATGTAATACATTTTCTGAATTAACCTCTCACATCTCATAGATAAGCCATGTGAGAGGGGAAAATTGCACATGGGGCCTCCTATCTCTTATCAACAGCTTCTGACCTCACAGAAGCGAAGGCAAAGGTGAATCAAAATCCTATCCAGAACTGTTGGAAGACCTGGGCATAAGGTGCACAGTCCTTTCGAAATGGTGAGATGAGAGCTTCTTTGGTCATGGCCAGACATGAAAGTGTTAAAGACAAAAATAAGGAAGACAGGTCTGCAAGATCTGAGTTTGAGCTGAAGAGGAAACCATTGAGATGGCTGCCATCAGGCTGACCTGTTGTGTCTCCTGGTTTCTTTGCAGCTCTCCATCTGTCTCTGTCCATCTGTTGACCCTTGCCTTCTACTTTGATTGCAAGCTCTTGGGGCTTTTGGAGCTTCTGGGGGTTTGGGACTTTTGGAGCCTGTACTGCACTTGGAACAACTCCACGTCCTAGTCATGAACAAGGGTTCCTCATGTGATAATAGTGATGATAGTGATGGACCAGAATTCCTATCCTTTGGGAAATCCTGGTGTTGTGATTATTTTCTCTTCTGGAACCAAAAGCAGATATTTCTCACAGAAAGGAAATTATTTTTAAAAAATTAATGAGCACCATTAAGATATTTTATCTGAATGATACCAAACATAGGTCTGTTAAGTATTACATGTAAAAAAATCAGCATAGTATTAAGAGTTGTTAATATGACCTAAGAGTCTAACTAAAATTAATTGAAATGCCAGTGACATAGCAAACCTTTTTATCTTTGAAGGTAAGAAAGATTTTGTCTTACTGTAACAAAATGTTTCAGCATCACTAAAATAAAATTATACTGTCACAATTATTCGTTTCAACTCGTTATCTTTGAAAACACCATAAGAGTTGACACATTCCTGCAAAACATTTCATAGTGATGAAGCCACACTTGTTGGATAGGAAGCTGTTCTTTCAGACAAGCTTTACCTCAGAGACTTTAGCTTTGGCCTGACGCTAGGACTCTGCATAATGAAATCACGATAGGACTTGCATTTGTGACAACCCCGGGTGGAAGCACAACTTTGAATGGGGGAACAACAAAACTCTTCCTACATTAACATTCAAGATGGATCTAAGGAGACAGTGCTCCAGCCTTCACTTATTTTCTGCTGAGCACCCAAACAGAACCAGGGCAACCTGGAAAAAGCTACGCATCTGTAGTGAAATACATACTACTAGAATAAGGAGCAATATCAACCCTGTTGTGCCCAGACACGAATTCACTGGTTTTTTTTTTTTTTTTAGATACTTGAAGATCCTTGAACAAAAGCATTATTGTTAAGGTAGTATCTGATAAATTATGTGGTTATGATCATTGCACTGTCAGCTCATGCAATCCACCATTCAGAGGGTTTAAAGACTCCAGCTATTCCCTTTGCCTGGTGGATAATTTTGCAGGAGGGAGAGAAGTTGATGGTTCTGCCCATGCTTGCTTCCCTAACTCAGGCCCAGCATTTCAGAGAGATCAGAGATGAATGCACTGTGAAAACGCTGAATCCACTGTTTCCGTAAACGCATGGAAACCAACAACATTCAAGCAAGAATAAAACGGGAGCGCTGGGCTCTGTGCAGTGCTTTGCATTCATCATCCTCAAAGGGGTTTCACGAAAGCACTTGGTGTCATTCTCCTAGCTCTCCAACATCTCAGACTTGGCTCAGCGTGTAAGTAATAAGTGGATAACTTTTCTTATATTTTCTTATTAAAAGAGAGAGAGAAAGAACGAAGCAACAAACCCAAACTGATTCTAATCCAAGGACCTTTTCCATCTCCTGTAAAAGATTCACATTCTTTGGCTTTATAGATAAGTTCATGTTAACAGACTAACATCATAAATAACAAGCTCAGTTTGAAGCTGGCAAAAAGATGAACCGCATCTATTAAATGTGGCTCACCTCCATGAGTCTAAACTAGGCTATGAAAATATAACTGACCTGATTCCATGAGACAGCCGTGAAAGATAATGCACTGGGCACACACACTTTGCCTCTCAGGACACAGCTGCTGGAGCGCTGTGTGACAGAGGGTATGCCTCCTTTAGGAAGTCACCTTAGCTATTGAAGTGCCAAAAGAAAAGGAGGCTTTAGCTGTGTGATTCATCACAGCTTCCTTCAGAGCTCTGGCTCCCTGTATGGACGGCAAGGGGATGTAGACACATTCAGAAAATGGTCCCTTCCTACCTCTCCCCACCCCACGGAACTGGAAACCTCATGACAGTGTGGCAGGGCTTCTTGCCATGGGGCAGTGAAACACCTATGGCCAGCCCAGACCATGCCACCCTCCCAAATCCCAAAATCTTTAGAGCCTCTCAGGGTTTGGAGCACCCAGTACCACTGAGAGGAGATCTACTGGGCTTGCCTTCTTGTCTTTAATTGAATGGCTAGCAGAGCTGCTACCCAGTGTTGGCACAATGCCAACACCCCAGTTAGCCCGCATTCGGCTCCCCTCCATCCAAGGATCCGCAGTGCAGACCTCGTGCCCCAGGGGTGAGCCCAGCACAGCACACAGTGGACCAAGTCCCCACAAGCCTTTGTTGGAGAAATGAAACAGTGATGGAGTCAAGAGGTAGACAGGGAAATACCAATATCCCAGTCAGAGACATCTGCTTTCAGGGCCCTTGTTTTTCCAATGAGCTCCAATGTAAAATAAACGCTCCCTGGGGAGAGATTAGTTTAAGCATCTTGGTATGGAGGACCCCTTCCCCACCATGTTCATTACTGTCACTGCTTGTCAGCATACCGCTTGCATCAGCTCCTTGTTCATTCCTTTGCCGTTGATACTTTCTAATCAGTCTTTAGCCAGTTCATCATAAATGGCCCCGTCAATCCAGCCTCGCTGCCTGTGCAATGCTTTCATAGCAAAGTCAGACCCAGCAAAATAGACTTGAAACTTCAACCAGGTTCAGCTCCAGGTTGGAGCTGGTGGAGAGTGACAGGACAACGCAGACCGGGGCTGGGGGACCCGAGATCTCCTCCTACCATCAGTTCTCGCTCTCTGTGTGGCCCTAAGAACACTACAATAATGCTAGACCAGACTGCAGTCTGAGTTACAAGCAAGAGTGTTAAATCTGTTGTGTTCACAAGTAAAATGTGCTTGTCATACTTTGTGAGGCCATCTGATATCTGCACAGTGAAGGTGCTAGGGAAAAAAGTACAGTTATTCATGGAGATCCAGAAATCAGAGCCAATAACTGACTTTTGTCTGTCTTCAACCCTAAAGCAGGTAAAATTTGCCAGTTTTGGCAGAGTTTCACTGTCAGCTTTGGTTCAGCTGACCTTAATCTCCTGGAGAGCAGGAATCCACAGAAAGAAACCCTATGTATGTGTATGTGTATGTGTGTGAGTGAGTGTGTGAGTGTGAGTGAGTGAGCTGCTGCCCTACTGACTTTCAATAGCCCAGCTTTAGCTCACGTGCTTTCTCCATGGGTCTAGCCACATGAATAGCTTGTGACAAAAAATGCTAAGGTGCAAATTTGCAGCGTGTCAGCTGCTCCACAATGGCTGTGTGAGCTTGCAAGTCACGATGGATACGAGGCAGTCCAGCCCTCGCTCTTTGACAGTTAAGCTACTTCATATTTAATGCAAGGGCTTACCACAGCTACCTCATGGGGCCAAGCGCAAGCACAAGGTACCGCAGACTAGCTAGTGTGCTGTAAGTTTGTACCATATATCACAACTTGTTTTAGAAATAAGTAGCTGCTGGGCATGAAGATGATGAGGGCAGCAAGACCGGCTCTGGGCTCCCCAGATCATAAAGCCCTGCTTGCACTGCTGGTTCTGCAGGGTCTTCAAAGCAAACTGCTGCAATGCAGCAATTCTCTGAATAGCCAAACCTGGGGCCATGTTCAGTGGGTGCCTGCTGGGGTGTCCAGACAAGCTTGGAGCACTACAGAGCCTTCTCTCCCTTGCCAAGTGGCTCACCAGCACCAGCCCCAAAGGCGCAGCAGTGCTGTCTTCACATCTTGCCAGGGATTCATCCAGCCCAAGTTCTGTACACGTCTGACCACACTGTGTAGGTGTGCTGCTGGGCTCTGCGCTGGGGGCATCAGATATCTCTGCAGCTTTTGGGGTGTTTTCCCTGTGCTCTGAGGGCCAGACGGCAGGCCTCCCATGCAGAACAGTGGCCACCAGAAGGTAGACCTCTTTGTGGGATGAAACCACCAAGGTCAGACTGAGCTCAGATGTGCTGTGGTGAAGGTGGGGGGAGCGTGTGGGGGCTCTGATGTGGAAGGAAAGCAAATCTACCTCCCGCAGCCACCTTCCTGCTCTGTCTGCAGTGTTCTGAACCTTTAAAGCCCCTTTCCCAACCCATGTGCTCCCACAGTCCCCACCTCAGCCCAGTTCTGCACCCCCAGGTCCCTGTTACCACCTCCCATAGTCCCTCTGGGAACCATGATGGGACAGCAGTGCCTGAGGATTGTTGCTGCATGATACATTTATGATTGCAGAGTTGAGAAACCTCAAGTAATCTCTGCTCGGATTGCTTCACAGTGACTTGTTTCTGTGGGCATATTCCAGTTTAGGGATCTGGCTACCAACCTTGGTGGGGGAACACTCCAACTCATGGTAGATAAGGATAACCATCCTGATACATGCTCCCAATATCCCCAAATTAAATGATAAATGTAAAGAAATTAGGTACAGTCCCAAGGACAAGGAATCACAAATCCCGAGTCTACTATTCTTGGCCTTTCACAGTGGCATAAAGAAGCCAAATTTTTACGAGAGTGATTGCTAAACTGAGATTGGCTTCTTGGAGATGTTGCCTTAGGTCTAGCTCTGACGAATTTCAGGCACGAACGTTGCCTGTCAGTGAAAAAGCCTTTTCAGGTGTCTCAAGCCAGGCATCCCAAATCACTGACCACTTTTGAAAATAAAAATGTAGGTCTGGGAACCCGTTCCCACTAAGTCTTGTTTATGCGAGTGCACGGCTACAATGGACTGCTTGTCCGTGTAATGGCCAGACTCTGAGTAAGGATTTGCAACTCAGCCTCCTAATCAGAGCCAGTGGAATCCTGGCCCCACTGAAATCAAGGGAATTTTCCCTTTGACTTCAGCTGGGACCTGGATTTCACCTTTTGTGTTCCCACCTACAAAATGTGATTAACCAGGCTGGTTTTTTCACAGGAGTGTTGGGACGCTGTAGTCATTAGTGGCTACAAAGCATAATTTTATTTCTTAGGGTGGAAGCTGCTGTTGAAATCCAAAATGTTGTTAATACAGCTTTTTAAATCACATCGCTTCTTGAGCATTTTGCAAACAAGCAAACAAAATGCCTGAAGCTCCCCAAAATAAAATAACTTCACCTTTAGCACTTGAACTTGGAAGTACCATATGTCAACATGGGAATGCAAAGTCTGCATTTCATGAGCTGCAAAAACTCCCTGGGGGAGATCTAGGGACCGCCAAAAGTTCTTTGGGGGACTCTCTTTTGTACTGAAACTGGGGAACTCTCAGCGGGCTTACCCAGCTGCTGGAAATTCTTCTACAGACACTGATGTGCAGCGCTGTTCCAAAACAAATATCTCTGAGTCCCACACTTCATCCATCTGTTTCGCATTTCAAGGAGTTAGTGTTCCACACACAAGTGTGTTAAGAGACCGAGAGAGCAAGCTGGACCAACAAAGGCTCATTAAGGGGGGGGGGGGGGGGGGGGGGGAA